>WAAF01004838.1:607527-872281 GCA_013400475.1 Tricholaema leucomelas | reverse complement strand
ACTGGATGTTAGGAGGAAGTTCTTTACAGTGAGGGTGGTAAGACACTGGAACAGGTTGCCCAGGGAGGTTGTGGATGCTTCCTCCCTGGAGGCATTTAAGCACAGGCTGGATGAGGCCTTGAGCAAGCTGCTCTAGTGGGAGGTGTCCCTGCCTATGGCAGGGGGTTGGAGCTGGATGATCCTTGAGGTCCCTTCCAACCTAAACCATTCTATGATTCTGTGACAAATAAATAAATAAAGCCAGAACTGCTTATACCATACCTCTTATGTAGCTAGGGAAAAATGTTTTTTAATCTAGAAGGACTTTCACCAGCACTAAATTAGCTTCATAAGCAAACATGAGCATATTTCTATAGGGCTATTAGAAAAGCAAAACCAATAGGACATTCTGCTCTGAGATGATTCAGACCTTTACATTTTGTTCCTTAAAATACAGTAACACTCCTTTTTTGGGTAAAATGTATTATTTTTAATATAGGGTATGTTGACCCTGTATGGTTGTCTTCTTTTGTGTAATAGAATGAACTTACCTGTTATGTTGTCATCTTCCTTCCCCGCTGTAATCTGTAACTTGCTGGGCTTAGAGTAAGGCTGAACAGCCCTGTAGAACCTTGAAGCACAGGAATATCTCTGAGACTTTTTTGGCTGCAGGAACACTTTTACTTGACTTATCAGAACAGGCTGAAAGGAAGGTGCTAAAGGAAGGTGCTAGAAAATACAGATCCTTCTTGGAGAAAGAGATCAAGAGTATCAGGAGTTTCTTGTTTCAACTTAACCGCACAGCACAGTTGTTCATAGCCACTGCTGTAGTGCAGTGGTGAAATAAATAAGTAAATTAGGACATTTGGGAGAATGATCAAATGGTCCCAGAGGTGATGGACTGGATGCTCCTCTCCCTGACTCACCACACACATCTCTGACACATCGTAGCCATCAATGGCAGCTGCCAGGGACTGTGGACACAATATGTGGGCAGGGAAACATGCTCAGCTGTTCCCTGAAGTGGGATTGACAAAACCTAATAATGTGACTAGTTAGGAAGTACTTATTCTTTTTTTTAAAGTCCCAAAGTTTTCAGGTTTGGTGCTTAAAGACTAGACTCGATGCTGGTGGTCTCTTCTGGTTGCTAAAGCATTGATGAGCTTTGGTAAGAGGGTTTGAGTGAAGTGCTGCCCTTCCTCTAGCAGCTGAAGGCTGCTGCATTTAGCTTTATGCATCCATCTAAACCAGACCTGTGTGTATTTAGTTAATCTTGTGGGCAGGATTTCTTACCTCAGCAGCCTTGTGAAGTTTCTTTTAACAGAAGAGAGAGAAGTAGGCGAGGTAGGGGGTGGGGTATTCTTTTATAATAAAACTCAAAGAGGCTGACAGGAATTAACATGAAGGTTACCTTGGTTTACTCTGGGCAACCTTAATAATTCAACACAGCCTTTCAGTCAGGGTTTCCCCTGCTGTTCCCCACAGGGGCAGATTCACGCATGAGAGTTTCTTCAGACCTTTCAATGTGCCAGCTGCTAAGAAACAAGAGGCGTAAGAGAGGATGGCGCCTGTCTAGAGCTGGAGCTGACAATCCCTATTAGTGTGCAGGAAAGCTTTCCCCAGGAAGACACTTCAGTGTCTCCTACTCACTCACAGTCCTCTGGCTTTACCTGTCATGCCTCTGTCTTGAAGTGCTATGTCTTTTGCTGAGCCCCACAGTTAGACTGCATAGCTTTTGTCTGCTCCCTAGGAGTGACCCACAGAAAGAGCAGGACGGTGCCTTTACCTAGCCAGGGCACTTGCAGATTTTCTGAAGCCACTGGCTGGCACTTCCCACAAACGTCCTGCCAGTCATGCAAGATCATCTGCTTTTCACTGCAGTCAGAAAGAGAGAGGGATCAGATCCAGACCTCAAACTTATTTCAGTGAGAATCCCATTGGAATTGATGAGAATTTTACTTAAGCTGGAAGGGAAGGCACTGACTCTGCTTTCTGAGAAGCTTGCCTGTTAAATAAGTAGCATCATGAGGTTTTCTGTATTGCTGTTCTGCTAACTTGCACACAATATTGGAGCCTGGTAAATGTTCCAGTGAAAGTAATGCAGCAGTCAGGGGAAGATAAAAGATAGGAGCTTCTGCATTGCTGCAGCATTTCTTCTTCTGGACAGAAAAATATTGTGGCCAGCTTTGATTGCCTGGAATAAATAATAACAGTAACCTACTGTTACCTTGTGATACCCAACCCTCACAATGCTCCTTCAGCCCCAGTGTTAGTAAGCAGTCAGACAGCAACAATTCAGTGCAGCATCTCTCCACCGAAAGACCACAGCTCATTGGTTATTGGACAGGCTCTGGAAATGCCACCTTTTGGAAAAGAAAGCCTGTAGACCAATGGGATATTTGATACAACATTTATGTGTTGCAAGGTATTTTCCATTATTTGTTATACTGTTTTGGTGCAAAATGAAGGGGCAAAAATTCTTCTAAATGAGCAGTCTGATTTCCAAATTACTCTTGTAAACATAAAAAATTTCAACCCCCCCATTCTTAACGTGGCTCTATATGTCTCCCAGAACTAGAATTCCTCCCATATAGTCACTGCAATTCCTCCCATAAGGCTGAAAAGCATTCAAAAGAGCCTACATCTTCAGCTCTGCCTTAGTCTGCCTTTATCTGTCTGGTTCTGATCTGATGAGGACTTCGAGGTAATTCTGAGGTCGTTATCCCCTGGTTTGAAATCAGAGAGGACACCAACAGGGTTTATTTACTAGTGAGGCATGCACAACTGCAGCTTTCTTCAGAGCTTCCTACACCTTGGGCTAATAGAACCAGTAGCTGGTTACCTTCACATGATGCTGTAAGACCAAGATATTTTCCCAGAGCAGAGAAGATGGTGAAGAATGAATAGAAACTTTAATTGTCTTGACTTCCTAAGTGCATATTTTTCTGTTTAGTGGGAGAGCATCAGGGGCTATAGGAAGTAAGAAAAAAAATTTAACAAGGGCATAGCTCATGCCTGTTTCATGGGCAGGGCTAGCAGCTGGACAAGAGAGGTAGTATAACCATCTGCTATACATTTTTGTGAGCCTCTGCAGAGAACTTCTTCAAACCAAAATACAGCTATGGTATTCATTTTAACTATCAGTAAGTTCTATGCTTCCTCTTGGCAAAACTCAGGTTTCTTTGCTAACATGGGGCAGTTGTCATACTTACTAGCTGGGAATACTCAATTGTTATCTAGGTTTTCTACCACAGTTTCTCTAGCCAGAAGGTCCTGCTGCTGCTTCTTCATTAGTATTAAAGAACAAGAGGCAGGTGCTGTGATCACCAGCAAAGACCATCACTTTGATCAAAGTCTGCAGCGTCGCTGCTGCTTGCTGGCAAAGAAAGCTTGGGGGACCATGGCTGGCAGCTTCTTCAGGGGTCAGGCTCTACCATGAGGTCCAGTTACAACCAGGCAGAGGGAGGCCAGGGATAAGGCTCACAAACAAGTTTCATCTCCTACATCACTTGTCAATGTCTCTCATTCAACTTTCAGGGTAGCACAAACTGAAAAATCAGCTCAGGTAGGGATTGGTGCCAAAGATGCACTGGCAGCAGCTGCTGCTCAAGATCTAGCTACCCAGGAGACAGCTGTTACTTTATATTGTGAACATCTGAGTTCTTCTGAGGTGTTTAAGCAAGTGTCTTTGCATTGGGCTATGATACAGTCAAGCAGTCCCTCCTACAGTTAGGGAGTCATCATAGCTGGGCTGAACGCTGTTTTCTTCACTCTGGCTCTCAGAGGAGCTGCCACTTTCCTTTTGCTGCAATGGTGTTAGCTCAGGTGCAGGGCTGGTTTGGACCACACCAGTCAGTATTTACAAACTAGCCTTGGAGTTTATTCAATCAGAAATAGCAGGAGTTGCTGGGAGAAATTCCAAAAGCTTCACTATGTGGGAAGCTAAGCTCAATCATCTTAGTTTTCAAATCTGTTTTATTTTTCACAAACACTCTGCAGTGCTTTAGTAGTAATTGAAGAGATCCGAAGCAATTATCCTCTTTCAGGAATGAGATACTAATGATGGGGAAATGAAGCAAGAAGAGAGCAAGTGATTAAGTTGATAACAGTGAAGGACTTATATCAATTTGTCATCATACAGGGTATGTGACTATTAGTACTCACAATATGATCTTCTCTTGCCCTGGCATTACATGTGGAAGTCCATATGAAGTGATTTAAAGAGGGTTCTTCCTGCAGCTCTTAGGAAAATAGGTGTGAATGTGCAGGGTCTACCACCAACATCTGAAGGTGATCCACTGCTTTGGTGGAGTTGAGTGGTGATACTAGATTTTCATGACTCCACTGCTCACTGGGTCATGTTTGGATACATGTTTGCATTGGAGTAGACAGGACATGGGACAGAAGTCCTTATGTTTAACCTGGCTTATTTATAAAAGATCACCAGGGTGCTACTGTCTTACACAGTTAACATCTTCTGAGTATCCACAACAGTTTTTGCGGTGATCAGCTCTGAATTGGACTCTGGTGATCTTAGCAATTCTCTTTTGAGTTGAGAACTCTGCATATTCTCCCATGTTAAAAAGCAATACAGTTTTCAGGTAGATTTAATTTTAAACAGCTACCATACTTACTTTGTATCTTGCAGAACACCTCTGCAGTCTGTATTTATATTACTGCACATCTCAGTCTATCACAAACTTGACCCAATTTAGCCTTTTCATGCTTTTTTTTTTTATTTAACAGAAATATCACTATACCAAAATACCATGATGCCATCAGGCACCCTAGGGCACAAAGCAATTAAGTGACTTTCTCAAAGTAAAAAGTCCATTAAAAAAAAACCCACACACGGAGAGAAGGGAATCTTTCTGTCTACAGAAACTGTAAGATTGGTTATCTTTTGCAATCTTGAAACAGAGAATAATGTTTTATGGTTTCCAGTGCACTGACTGCCAATCTGCAACGTGCAGGAAGATCACATCTTCACTTTAGCTCAAGCCTATGGAAATCACTGAATATGCAAATGAAGCACAAGCAGAATTTGTCTGATTGCCTTAACAGGGGGACACCAAGCTCCATGAGCATGCAGCCTTGTGCAAAGTTGCAGGGACCAAACATGCTTTCTCAAAAGGGATATATTACACTGTGGCTGAAATGAAATACAGTAGAAAGCAAATGGCATGGGGATGAGGAATACTATGTGATTGTATTCAAGAAAGGAGCCCCATTAGTACTGGGCAGGCTGCTGCAGTGCCGTCTGAGAACCTGCAAGTTGTCAGTCCCTTAGGCATCTTTTATCTGGATGAGCTCTAATGCATATTGGCAGGTCCTACATATTAAATACATCCAGCTTCTTGATTTCATTCAGATCAGCACTCTTCAAAGCACTGCATCCCTCAGCTGAAGGAAATCCCTGCTCTATTAATGGCATATCTGGTGCCACTTTCACTCTTATCACAACAAAATCAGGACTTGTACAGTTCCCACGAGAAACTTAGAGCACGTCTCACAAACACACAACATGAGCTGTATCACATCTAAGACTAGGAAGGAGAAGGACATAGGCTTGTGAGCCTTTCTTGCAATTTCATCCCCTTAATATGCAGAGCATTTATCTCTACAAATTTGCCAGCTTGTACTGCTGTCTCCTGCTTTTCTTTAGTGTAATCATGAGGAGTCACTTTGACATGTGTGTATTAGCATTAATGGAAGCATTAGTGTCGCTAGTGCTTGGGGTGAGGATGACCACAACACTCTAGGGAAATGAGAAACTGAGACAGTATGCCAGCTTAATTGACTTTCAGATGAAGATGATTCTACAGTATTCAAGGATAAGCACAGGATTCCCCCCCCATACTGACTGCTGTAGTTGAGCTGGGTCTGGCTTTAGTGATAAGCAAGTATTGATATTGAACAGGGATGAGCCACAAAAGGTGTCCCAAAGCTCATTGACAAGGGGATATTACCAATGAACCAGTTCTGTAGCCATTAGGTGCCAAAAAGATTTCCACAGTGAGAATAAAATGAGGAAATAATGTATTGTTTCCAAGAAACAGCACATCATAATTGGTTCTTGGGGGCATTAAAGCCATAAATTATTATCATAATATTCAGATTTATTTTTCAGTTAAAAAAAAATCACTATTGTTCATGGCTTTAGTCATCTTCCTTTGCAATCCACTTGAAAGCCTGATGGTCTTACAGTGATGTTTTGTCATTTTAGATTCTTTTTTATCCCACTTATTCTTTCCCTTGCCTGCCATTGTGAAGTAATATGCAAGAGGAAACGGACTGACTTATTTTCTATGCTGAGTGCAGCTCTTGGGAAATTGTCCTATTTACACTCAGTTTGGTATGTGCACACCCATTATATTCAGGATCAGATAAGGCAAACCTCTCATGGCGAAACTGATAGATACAAAGAGCATCCAGGAAGAAAGGGACCTGGGGGTACTGATGGATAGTAGGCTGAAGATAAGCCAGCAGTGTGCCCAGGTAGCCAAGAGAGCCAATGGCATCCTGGCCTATATCAGGAACAGTGTGGCCAGTAGGAGGAGGGAGGTTATTCTGCCCCTGTACTCAGCACTGGTCAGGCCACACCTTGAGTACTGTGTCCAGTTCTGGGCTCCTCAATGCGAGAGAGATGTTGAGATGCTGGAACGTGTCCAGAGAAGGGCAACAAGGCTGGTGAAAGGCCTGGAACACAAACCTTATGAGGAGAGGCTGAGGGAGCTGGGGTTGTTTAGCCCAGGGAAGAGGAGGCTCAGGGCAGACCTCATTGCTGTCTACAACTACCTGAAGGGAGGCTGTAGCCAGGTGGGAGTTGGTCTCTTCTCCCAGGCAACCAGCGCCAGAACAAGGGGACACAGTCTCAAGTTGTGCCAGGGGAAGTATAGACTGGATGTTAGGAGGAAGTTCTTCACAGAGAGAGTGATTGGCATTGGAATGGGCTGCCCAGGGAGGTGGTGGAGTCACCATCCCTGGAGGTGTTCAAGCAAAGCCTGGATGAGGCACTTAGTGCCATGGTCTAGTTGACTGGATAGGGCTGGGTGCTAGGTTGGACTGGATGATCTTGGAGGTCTCTTCCAACCTGGTTGATTCTATTTTTGTTTTATTGACAGCTTTGCAAAATGAAAACAAACAAAATAAGATCTGTGAAGCCCAGACTTTTCAGTTTGTGAAATTACTCAATTACAGGCTGTGAGAAGAAAACAGTGGTGATGTCTACTTCACTCATAGGCTTGCTGAGATGTACAAGAATAAGAATGTAAATATAGATAAGACAGTCACGCTCTGTCTGGGCTTTGGGCTGCATCTCTCTCTAACTTAAACTGCCACCTGTGTGACTATTCACCTGCTTCCTAACCCCCTGGCCAACCCTCCATACTACCTTAAACATAAGGCACGATCTTGTAGTAAGGTTGAGGGGTAGGGGGAAGGTGGAAGGGTGGTTGAGAACCTAAGCCTGGGGGCTTAGGTTTCTGGGAGGGGAGTTGTGTATTACCTTTTACCTTCTGTACTTCTGTATGTAACTGCATATATTGTAATTATCTGCTTCTATATTGTGCTAAGCTGTAAATATAAAGCTCCATTCCATTTCCAGAGCTGCTGAGTCTAGTCTGGGTGATTTACAAAGTGTGTGGGAGTAGCACCCAAACCATCACATCACACATATCATAATACCTACCCAAGAAATCAGAGAGGATATTTTAAGGTCTCCAAGAATGCAGCAATAAGACAAGAGAATTGTTGCACCTTTATATGTACCAGTGGCTTAATGAAGCACATAGAACACTGTAAGATGATTCATTTCAAAGAGACCTTCTGGCACCTCTGGTGATCTCTCTAAACAGAGATATTGGATGCACAAGACACTGACTTGCAAAAATCCTTAAAGAGCACATTTCTGAAGGAAGTGTTTGCTGCTGTGAAAGGTAATAAAGAACTTAGTAAGCAGTGGAGCTCTAAGGAGCAGCTGTCTAACAACAAGGAACTCATACTTTACAAGGAGCTTTGAGGTCCCTTCCAGCCTAAACCATTCTGTGATCTGGGGTTGCTTAGCCTGGACAAGAGGAGGCTCAGGGCAGACCTCATTGTTGTCTGCAACTACCTGAAGGGAGGCTGTAGCCAGATGGGGTTGGGCTCTTCTGCCAGGCAAGTAGCAACAGAAGGGGACACAGCCTCAAGCTGTGCCAGGGGAGGTCTGGGCTGGATGTTAGGAGGAAGTTGTTGGCAGAGAGAGTGATTGGCATTGGAATGGGCTGCCCAGGGAGGTGGTGAAGTCACTGTCCCTGGAGGTGTTGAAGCAAAGCCTGGATGGGGCACTTAGTGCCATGGTCTAGTTGACTGGATAGGGCTGGGTGCTAGGTTGGACTGGATGATCTTGGAGGTCTCTTCCAACCTGCTTGATTCTGTGATACTCTGAGCAGCATTATTGTGCTGACGACATATTGTCTCTCCTCCCCTGTCCTGCCACTCCATCCAGCTTCAGAGTCCTGACTTCTCACAGCCACCTCAAACAGCATGGCTCTGCCAGTGTCAGTCATAGCAGAACCAGGCTCTCCAGAAGTGTCTCTGGCACCCACATACGCAATCTGCTCTGATTTTAGGTGGGATTTCTGCCGTAGTTTCGCATGCTTTGGGAAATTTCCATCAATGTCAACAATACAGCTGTATTGCATTGCTGATGTTTGGGAAAGCTCTCTGCAGAGGGAACACCAGCATGGAAACTCTCTGCTTGCCACCGCTACTCAGTTTTTCCAACCCTCACAGTTTTTGTATATGCTTCATATACGAAAGATGGAGGTGGGGGGAGTGTGGGGTTTGTGTGGTATCCTTCCATTGGTTTGGCTTTTTTTTCACCCCTGTCCTTTTAATTCCTGATTTATGTAATGTCAGCTTGCATTGAAAAATACCAAGAAATGTTTGAACATGTGAGCCTCTTGAATCCAAAACTGTGGAAAGTGAGATAAAAACCCAGTACAAGTTCTAATTAATTTCAGAACTGTGGTAAGCGAGATAAAAACCCAACAAAAGTTCCAATTAATTTCAGAACCAATTGTTTTGTTCTGCTTTCAACTCTTATCCTATGCCAAGCTTGTGATTTTTGGAGCCATTCAGGGTGAAATACTGAAAGCTTGGCAGCAATAAAAAAAAAATCTCTTGCTTTCCTCATTTTTAAACATTACATGTAGAAAGGCTTCTAGCTGGATTTGGAGCTTCCTAACATGGCTGTCACTCTAAAATGCCACCTCCCACAGTGTGTCAGTATGCCTAAAGGCAGAGAGACACACAGGATTATCTTAAAATGTCAATGTATGCTAATGGCTATCCACAAAATGAATATGAGGGGGCACCACGTGAGGAGCATCCCCTCATATTTCCATCCATCACAGGTGTCCCAGGTTGAGGCTATAGGGTTAAAAAAAGGTGTCTGGGGACTAGAAGATTGTTATTCAATCCCGTAGTTCTGCTATCTCCTTATAGACTCACAACAAGGTCAGTTTGTTCTCCTTTCCTCCTTCTCCTGCCCTGGGTGTGTGGCAGGAGCCCACCATTGGGAACATGTAAGCAGTAGGCCTCTGGGCTGGCTGGAGGTGTTGGGGTGGTGGTGGGGGAGGATTGGAGCACTGGGGAAGGTAGATTTAGTTTTTTGGGGGAATGGGGAAACTTCAAGGGGGTTTTCCATGGATGGGGAAAATGCTTTGTGAGATCTATCACTGTATCTCTCTCTCTCTAAATACAATTCTGTATTTTTTCTCTCCAATTTGATCTGAGAGTTTAATTTCTGTCGCTATCTTTAGTAAACCCACGACAACAGGGCAGAAGCAAGTGGTCAGCTCTCTTACGGTGAGGTGGGAGGTTAATATCTACTGTTGACATCCATGTTGGCTTTCCAACTTGCCACCACCCCCAGCATTGCTCCATTGAGGCTGTCAGGAGAAGGAATCAAATGCAGATTGACATGGTAGTGTCAGTTCATTACCTGATGGCATAGATAGCAAGCTAAGTGGAAGTCTAAGCACAGTTAGCACGTATCAGCAACTTAGTTTGGTTTGCTCTGGATGCTACCTCACACTAAAAAGTAATCCAGCAAGCGGTTTAAGTGAATGTTTTGTTCTTGTTTTCTAACACATCAACAGATTTTCTGAGACAACTTGCATCTCTGCAAATTCCATCCTTGAGAAAAAACAGGTAGGTGCCTGGCTGCTGTCAATGTGCTGAGGGAGCAGATTGCTTACCCTCCCTTGCCCTTCCAAAAATATCAGCCAGGAAGTTTAACTGCATGTTAGTATGGGGCTGAGAGTGCCAGACTCTTTGCTGTTGTTTCCAAGGTCAGCTCTAATTGACCTGGCTCTTGCTTCATTTAGCTGCTCACATTGTTTCCTTTTGACTGTGCTCTCATTGCTGGGATTTCCGCGTGTTCCAGTGTTGTCCCTTGGTTAAACTGATTCCTGCTTACTTCCTCCCTTCCTGCTTCTGCCTTGTCCTCTCTCCCTCCTGGCTGCTCCCTTTCTTCGGGACTCATTACTCTGTGACTTGTTTATTATTTCTTCCTGCTGAAATACATCCCAGATCCCCAGTCTGCAGTTCTACAGCCCAGATGCTCACTGTGTGTTTTCCCAGACAGCTTTCAGGAGCAGCTGTTTCACACAGTGGCAGATGACTCCTGTGTGGTGGGGAGACAGCTGCTCTGTTGCAGCTTGAGGAACACAACTGGAGATGCTACCTCACCTGGAAGCAACCTGTGGGTTGTATTTCAGATGTGCAGGGGGTCTGTGAGCCTACTTATGGACAGATTTGTGCCTGGCACAGCATTAGTTAGGTCTCTGAGCCATGGGAAGACACTGGTGTGCATAGAGGCAAGGTGCAACTTGATAGTGTAGAGCCAGCAGCTCTCCTACTTGTAGCTTCTGAGTGACAAAATATCGCTTAGCAGATTTGTCTTGCTTCCAAAAGAGGTGCTGGCTCCCAGGTTTGTTGAAGTTACAGCCCTGCTTGTCTGATAGGGTAGGGGCTGTACATACATTGAGTGAATGTCACACTGCATGAGAGCTGCATGCTATGAGAGCTACACAGAGCCATATTTGGATTGAACTGTGAGCCCCAAGGATGTTCATGGAGAGTTTTGAGCAGCAGGAAAGTGAGCTCCAAAATGCCTCAGCCTGTGCCTGTATGAAAATGAATACTGCTGAAAGTTAAGTAATTGCATGTGTGTATGGTGCAGAAGCAGACTATGAGGCTTTCCAGTAAACAGAATCTGCTGGCAGCTTACACTGCCGTCATAGCAGAGAAGCTCTGTGGTGGCACTAATGGCAAAGCAATGGCAAAGCAACCAATAACTTTTTTTGACAAAAAAAAAAAAAAGAGAGAGAAAGTCTATTTTAGCTCATTAGGAAAATGCAGGTAATGAGAAGAGGACAGTCTACACCATCACTTTCAAAGACCCATTATCAAAGTTCCTGGTTTGCACCTTCCATCTCAGAGCAGAGCCAGGTGTTACTCAATGCTGCAGTTGTGTCAACCTCTTTGAATTTAGCCACCACATGCTTTGCTGGAGGGAGATTTCCCTGTGACATCAGTTGCTTAGGTTTTTTCTCCCTCCCAAGCCAACGGCACACATGCCAGTTTTGCAGCATAAAGTGGCAGCGCCAGCCAGCAGAGGGAAGGGCCAGTCTCAGTGCTGTATCCCAGACTCCACTGACATGAGAGTTTTGCCAGGTCCCAGTGTTCTCCGGGCAACATCTTCCACTACCAAATCCCTGGTGGAAAAAATGATGGATCCCTGTAAATACTACTGTTTGTAAGTGTCTAGGAGGCAAGTGGATGTGACTTTGCAATAAGTACAATAAACTGTTATCTGCAAACAGTACCTCGAAGGGCACAGTTTGGAATGCCCTGCTGCAGAGGAAACCTGCGTGCTTTCCAGGTGCACCACGGGATATTTTGCCCCTTCCCAGATGTAGGACATCCATGAATTTTTTCCATAGTGCAGGGCAGAGCAGAGACATTTGCTCATTGCTTTACTGACTGATGCTTTGCAAGTAGCTCATTTGAGGAGTAAAAATCTCGCAGAGGGGGAAGCAATCATGCAAGCACCTGGCAGTGGAGAAGAAACACTTTCGAGAGCGTTTAGGTCCTGTTAGATCCTGTCCAAAGATTCTGGATTGTGAAGAGCCCTGTCCAGGCTGTACAGCTGGGGCCAGGTTCCCTCCCGTGGCTGACAGCTGCCACAGCAGGAACCAGCAGCTCTGCAATGCTGTGCAAAGCATGCAAGGGGCAGATGTCCCATGCTGAAACAGTTTCTCC
This sequence comes from Tricholaema leucomelas, assembly GCA_013400475.1. Taxonomy (NCBI): domain Eukaryota; kingdom Metazoa; phylum Chordata; class Aves; order Piciformes; family Lybiidae; genus Tricholaema lacrymosa; species Tricholaema leucomelas. The sequence goes on along the minus strand of WAAF01004838.1, from coordinate 859,990 downwards.
CAAGAATGGTGTTAAAATTACGTTTCAGCTCTTGACAGTTAATGCCAAGGTCCTCCAAGAGAGCATGGTAATTGCTGCACACAACAAGGGCATAGTCAGTTGGAACCTTTCTGATAGTAGACAGATTTCTGTAATGCTTCTTTATACTAGGACCAGACTTGCTCTTGAGTTGACTCTCATTAAAGCAAGGAGATTGTTCTTACTAGTTTTATGCAGTGTAGAAAGCTCAGATTCATGAGCAGAGGTCAGTGCAACACATTTTCATCCAGCCTTCAGTCTATGAATCCTATGACACTCTGGTCACCCCAAACAGGTAACAGTGGATGGCTGTCTGCTGGCACTCAGTGTAGTAGAACGTGAGTAGGCTCAGTGCCCCATGGGTGAATTATACTGGCTTATAATTCGTGGATACTGTGTGTTACCAGGTTTTTGGAACTGCTTCTGCATAAATAGTCGATGCTACTGAAGTGCTCACCAGTGCATGCGTTTATTGATGTTGTGCAGTCACCGGGTGTGCCAGGACCAGGCGGGAAGTCAGCACAATGCCTCAAGATACGTTATCGACTGTAAATGTGGCAGGAAGTCATTAAGAGTTCCTGAGCTGTTCCCTGGGAAAAGACTACCTCCAGGCTCCAGCAAAGTCAGGAGCATACTAGGGCTTAGGAATCAAAAGAAAATTTTGCTTTAATGTCAGCAGCTTCAGCAGAGAGTGCACTGCTCCAGGCAGGTCCTGTACTCATGGGGTCAGAGTGGTGATGGATGACAAGATCAGGGGAGGAACATGTGGCAAGTTGGGGCACATGTGGCAAGGAGCTCTTTGTAGCTTATTTACTTCAGGCAGGCTCATCTGATGCTTTCCAAGGCTTTGGGTGCTGAGAGGTACAGACATAGACAGTCTGAATCTTATGTGTCTAAAGCTTCCTAAATCCCTATAGGTGAAAATAAATGACAGCTTGTTCTAAGAAAGCTGTTTGGTTGTTCCGTGAGCTTTCAGCCACAGTTCCAGGAGGGAGATTCATAGACGCTGAGCTCTTTTGGAACAAGGGGAAAAGACAGTTTCCTGCCATCAGGAGGAGGCAATCAGATAGTGGGACAAGAGTGTGAGCCATGAGGGAGGCCAAACCGGGCAGGTGAAGGCGAGTGTTTGTATGGAGCTCATTGAAAAAGACTTTGAAGGGGGTAGGGCATGATTTAATGACAATACCAGGAATTCCTGACTCATCACACTTGATCTATGGGGTAGCTCTCACCTTTTGTTGCCGATATCTCTGTCTTGAAAAACATTCATGTTTTACCAGCAATATGTTTCATTATCCCCCCCTTCTAAATCTCACCAATCAACCTCTGGTCAAGACTCAAAAGCTGTCTCAGCAGATGAAAGGTCTTGGAAAACTAATATGGAAGTCTCATTTCTGGGCTATATCTGCAGGGGAACTTTTTTTATTATTATTGAAATTATTTAACTACTGAAAAATTTAGTGTTCTGGGTAAAACAAAGTCATCATAGTATAGTCAAGGAAGAAGAGCTGGATAGGTGCATTTCACAGTGTTCATTTTTGCACTGGATGAGATGAGCAGTGTAAGACACTTCTCAAAACAAAACAAACACCCAACAGAGGGAAAAAGCAAAAAGAAAAGAAGGGGGATAGGAGAGGTGGAGATCAGACAGTCACATTTTTAGATTCTAGTACCTGCAAAACTCCTACAAATGAACTTGTGAAAAGTAGTCTCCTGTGTTGAGCAACAACCAGTATGCACCTAGCTTCAAGTCTAATTCTGAGCGCCAAGAACAGCAGGAAGAGAGGCAAGTAGTTTGCTGCTGCCACTGAACTTGATTGGGATGTGTATGGCATCTTTTCCACTATTTATTTTCTACAAACTCTTTCAGTTTATAGTGATTGTTCCTTAAATTCAGAGCCTTGCTTACAAGCCTGCCAGAGCAGGTACAACTCTTTACACTGGATTGGTTATTCTCTAGCAAACATCCTATCTGTTATTTCCAACACACACCAAAAAAAAAACACACCAAAATAAGATTTATTTCTTTTGAAGATTAGCATTTACAGTCAAAATAATTTTTATTTCCCCACAGTGAAACAGTGAACAGTTAGAGAATTAGTAGCCCCTAAGTGCAATATGGTCTGCTTTAACCTGAAAATGTTTTAGCATGAGCATCTTGAAACATACTTTGTTGTACCTTCTTGGTAGTACCAGTGTAGCATGCTGCTTAGAAGCCAGTAGTCCTTTAACCTCTCACTGTTGATTAATGTATTTAAAAGGTCCAAAGAGTTTTTCTTTTGTCAGGCTTACAGTATGTATCTCACATATATGTCTTTGATGTTCATCCCACAGGAGAGAAAGAAACCGTAGCTGAAGAACTAAGGCATATTCCTGCAGCAGGATTTCGAGGGGGGAAAGCCTGCCTACCTGGACTGCAAGCGAATACCCTAGCCGCACGTAGGAACTTTCAGCGGGACTGGTGACGCCCTTGTTCAGCCTTGCTCTTGCTCAGAAGTTTTCCACGCAACTGCAACCATGAATTTCCTCCGGCGCCGTCTCTCAGACAGTAGTTTTGTGGCGAATTTGCCCAATGGCTACATGATGGACTTGCAGCGCTCTGACAACTCCACGAGCTCCCCAGTTTCTCCTGCTATGGAAAGAAAGCATCCACAGCCACCACAGCCCTTGCACTCTTCCTCTACTGGCACCAGCATCTTCAGCTCCATCTCTAGTGCCATGAAGCAAACCACACAAGCGGCTGCAGGACTAATCGATCACTCAACCAGCCCCACACCTGTGGCCCAGAAACCCAAGATCCTCCTGGTGATCGATGATGCTCACACAGACTGGTAAGTCATCGCGATCCTTCCTGCTGCAGTCAGCTCCACAGAGTCTGGGGGATGAGTCTGGGAAGCATGGGGCATCTGCAGCACAGTAGACAACACTTTCATATGCAGGTCACCAACTACAGCCCCAGGTGGGTGTCTGTCTGGTGACTTGTGTCTATGGCAGAGTGGGCTTCTCTCATGTCTTGAAAAAGTGTTCATTTGGTACTCTTGCACAATCTTCTTCATAGCCTGAATAGATAAGCACATGTGGGGCATTCTTGGTTCAGCAGGCTTAGACGAGCTGTCACATCTAGCAGTGTTGCTGAGAGATCAGAGCTGAAGGTCTGCTAATAAGGTAGTTCAGAACCTTAGTGTGCTGTTCGTGCTGGCTCTAAAAATGAGAAGGACTCAGTTTCTCCAGACCTTGATCTCTCATGAGGTTTTCTCTCTAAATTACAGAAAGATAACCCAAGCATGTTACTACCAATAGTGGTGATTGGAGATCGTTCGCTAGTCAACGATGCTATGCTTAGCTAGTTCCCTGCTAAGCATAGCAGCTATTGGCAAAAGGCTCTCAGGCTCAGCTAAGCCCTAAATTTGTCTTGCTCATGCAGGTCTCCAGTTGCAAACAAAAGTTTGGAAGTTTGTTTCCTGTGATACTGGGCAGCAGAGGTCACTTTGCAAAGGATAGGACAAGTGAAGTATTCTGAAATGTCAATTACTCACTGCTTGCTTTGTGCTCCATTTCAAAGCCAGATGGTTTAGGAAACTTTAGGCAAGCTGACCAAGAGACTTACTTGGAGGAAAATCCAGAGCATGTGTTGAGGAGATGCTCTTGTTGCTTTCATCTGCCCACTTGTGACAACACAGAAAAATGGGAAGGGTAGCACTGGCAAGGGGACCATATTGAAGAGTTCCAAATGAAAGTTAGGTTACCAGGTCTGGGCCAGGTGAGATAATTTTCTTCTTTCCATTCCACATTGTTCTTCATTTACTGCCATTCTTGGACTTCTTGGCAATCCCAGGAGAGTGGGGACAAGGTGGGGCATACCTCCCTGCCTGTGTCTTCACAAAGGATGAGCTTAGGTCTTAGCTAGAATGTGGCAATGACTGAGTACAACTAAGTTAAGCTTCTTTAGACAACTTGAATGAAGAGAGAAAAAAAGAGTGAGATTTTTCTAAAAGCAGGAACACCTTGTTATCTAGGTGGGAACGTCCCTAAGAAGGTGGTCATCATATCAAATGTTTCTCTGGCCTAGTGTTTTTTACCACAGCAGCAGCCTCTTAATGCCAGAATGTTCAAATGGCAACACCAGTCTGGCTCAGCTCTGAATTCTCCTTCCTGGATGCAACTCCAAGTCACTCAGGCTGATGCTCTCTAACCTCAATATCTGCTTAGTGTTTTTGCAGTTCCTTGAAGATGCTGCCAGGTGGCAGTCCCTTAACATAGCATCCTCCAGCTGGGGATGCAAGTGTTTCTGAGGCACAGCTCTAGCATCAGAGGCTTAGCCAGGATTGCTTAGTTCAAACACTGTAAACAGAGGGGAAAGCCTTAGCTCAAAAGCCAATCTCGTTTTTCCTTGAGATTAATGGTGCTAAAGGTAGTTTGGGCAGCAGAAAGGATGAGGAGGGGCTGGACTCTCTTGCAGTGTTTTGGTGTTTTAAAAATACACACTGCATTCAAATTTGTGCTTTTATATCTCCCAGCTGCTGCTCTGTCATGCAGACTTCATGGTCTGTGAGCTGAACTTGCCCAGGGAAGAGCAGCTGGGAGATATAAAGAGGAAATATGGCTACCCATGCTGTCTGCACTTCTCCATTTGTGTAAGCACTCCATGCATCCTGCTGTCTCAACTGTTCCTCTGCTGTAGGAACTCAGCAGTTTCTACACATGCTGGGAGACCCCTTTTATTTCTCCCAGCTCTCTGCCTCTGTCTACAAGGTTGCAGACACTAATGCTGCTTGCTAAGGTTCCCTCTCTTCCATCTTTCCAAGATTTTGAGGGCACTGAACAAAATTAGTGCATGTATCTATGACTGTATCATGATGTATGCATGACATGAAAACTAAGGAGACAACGTACTAGCTCTTCCCACCACAGATTTCCATGGTTCTTTGTAGCATGGACAGAAAAGCATGCCTAGAAACTTCCCCAGCCTAAAGGCAGCATGTGGTTCTGAGAGAGCACAGCAATGCAACCACTCCAGCAGGCCAGAAGTGCTACTTGGCAGTTGATTTTCACATCTCCAGGACACTCAGTAAGCCCTTGAGAGAAACTCTGGAGAGCAGTGGCTCTGTGGCTCTGTGAATGTTTATTCTTAGTGAGGCATTTCTGAGCAATGCCAGTCATCTTCTTGGTCTCAGCCAGGGTGTTACATGAGCTCAAGCTGACCAGCCCAAGGCAGCAGTGTTTGCCTTGTGAAAGCACAGCTGAAGAAGATGGTTATCCAAGGATTCTGGCTGTCCACTCTGTATCATGTATGGAAGCAGTTCCAGACTTACAGAGGCTGAGCAAAAACCTATTGTAATCTCTATGCAGATGGTTTTGGATTTGGAAGAAGCATCATGTTTGCAATGCACTTCACTTCTTCCTTCTCTGATTCTTGCTACTCGTGAAAGCTTTTCAAATCTTTTCTTCTCCTTTTGAAATAATTTACTCTGCTAGAAAAGATCCCCAAGTGCTGAAGTGCTACCTTTATTTTAAGGGTGAGGGACTTCCACAATGCTTCCTTCCCTGGAGCAAGTTTCATGGAGTTCACAACAAGGACTAACTTGTTCACAGACAGGAAGGGTAAGAGACAGTGGAATCTGCCATTTGATTTCTCTTTTCTAAATGAAAACACTTTCTCATAATTTGGACATGGTAGCTATATTGCCAAACCAGACATTAATTTATCATCAGTGTTTGTATTACAGTAGAGGGAATGAGCTGCAGTTGTGGATTAGGATGAGGTGTTGCACAAGAGCATGACGAAATGCTCCAACGATGCAAAGAGGCAAGTGCATGTTGAATGCACATTAAAGTGACAAATGACAGTCCTTTCTATTTTTAAGGAGTTGCTATGCTTCTGATGGCACATTATAACACTTAACTTTTCTCAGAGGTCTGGAAGAAGTGAAGAGTGTCCATGGGAATCCATGGCCTGTCTTCCTCCATAAAATCCTTATCAGTCTTAGCATGCATTAAAATTCCCTGGTTTATTCCAACGACAAAGTAGTACAAAAATAATGTAAAGTCCACAGAATATGATCAGCTGCTTTCTGCATTAGCAGCAGTAAAGGAAAGGTACATTCTATTAAAAGCAAGGGAACTCACCCAGCTTTCTGTTAAAATGGCAGTGTTTTGAGACAAATTTTCCATTCTCCTCCAGGACCTGGCTTCTAGCACATTGCAAGGAAGCACACAGTGAATCTGCCACATAGAGGATGTGCACAAGAGGAAAGCACTATTTGTATGGCTCCCTTGTGCTCATGACTTTGACAGGCAGCCCTTGGAGGCACCTATAGCAGTGAATGTAGCTGTGTATTGGCACTCTAGGGAAAACCTCTACTTTTCTTGTCATTAGTCATAGAGTCATAGAATTGTTTCGGTTGGAAAAGACCTCTAAATCAAGTGGGACTGTTAACCTAACACCACCGTGGCCATACGTATCAGCCACACAGCTTCCGCCTGGGGAACGAGGCGCTGTTTTGTGGGCTGGGCAAGAAGTAGCTGTGCCTCGAGAGACTTCCCAAAATGCATCCACAACTCACCTACAGCATTTTCCAGAAAAAGAAAAAGTGGCACCAGTAATGAATACACACACACAAGCACCCATGCAAACACACAGAGGAAGGGGGATGGCAGGACTCCATGTAATGACAAATGTGCCAGCTCCAGCAGCACAACCTCAACCAGGAGGAAAATGTCCCACCTCTGGCAGCTGCCTAGCCTGGCATGCTGTTAAGTAAAATCATGCTTTTGCTGGATTGGATTTCTCAGGAGATCAAACAGGATTTAGTCTTGTGAATTGTTAACCCCCGTCCTCTGCAAATGTACTCAGCTTTCTAGCCTAATGCTTCATGTTTAAACAGCCTATTTGAGAAGTGATCAAGCCCAGCTAAGGCTCCTGTTAACAACATATGCTAAAAGCATTGCTTTCTGACCAGACAGCATAACAAAGTTGTTCTTGTTGGGTTTGTCAGATCTCTTGGTTGCATTTGTGAAATATCACATGTCACATTTCAAAGGCATTGATGTGTTTTGACCCAGTTTCAGGCTGTTCAGAGTGCTAAGAGCGTTACAGGCTGCCTTGCACAAAGTCCACGTGCCCTGTGTGCAGCGGTTGTACACATGAGCGTTGTGCCCTGTTTCACAGAAAAGAGCAAGCACGGAAGATGCTTTGGGAGACACAAAATTGCAGTGTTGTTTTCCTACTAACTTTACAGTCAAATCTGCCTGAATGTACTGTTTTCACAAATTTAAAGGCAAAGGAAGAGAAGAACTGTGATTGATTCTGAATTAAATCCCCTTAATGCATATACAATGGTTCTTTGTATAAAAATAATGTCGTGGTTCAGGTGTAATTATGGGCTGACCTGACAGACTTTCTATTTTATACTGTTCAGAGGAAAATATCAGTCCTTTTTTAATATTATTTAAAACAAAACAGTTTTTTACTTCTAATAGTACATGACAATATTGAGCCTTAAGTAAGTCATTCATCTGAAACTATAACTGGTCAAATAATAACTATCTAATACCGAACCTTAGTAATATGAGACTTCTTAAATCCTAATTCAGTTTGCAAGGAATTCCCTGTCAAAAGTGTTCAATGAGTGTCATGAGTCATTTCATGCTTTTGGTAAGCTAAGGCTTCCATACAGAGGAGTATTTCTGTACTTAATTAATCGTGGTAGGCAAGGTTGGACGTGGCACTTGGTGCCATGGTCTAGCCTTGAGCTCTGTGGTAAAGGGTTGGGCTTGATGATCTGTGAGGTCTCTTCCAACCTTGGTGATACGGTGATACTGTGATACTGTAATGGTAAGTTCTAGAGTAACTTTTACATTTGGACTTCTCATTCATCTTTATTATCATTATTCAAAATTCATACTTCAAGCCTGACCTCAGGAATTTGCAGGTTAAATTGCAAAGTTTTGTCTATGTCCTGATAAAAAGCTCAAAATCACCTAACATGGTGGGAACTGGTGATAAATGATTGCAAATTAGGTTTTATTATACAGAATTGACCTCCTCTGTTCAACATCTTCATCAGTGACATTGATGAGGGCACAGAGTGTCTGCTCAGCAAGTTTGCTGACAACACCAAGCTGGGAGGCTTGGTTGAGACAGCTGAAGGCTGTGTGGCCATCCAGAGTGACCTGGACAGACTGAGAGCTGGGCACAGAGGAACCAGATGAAGTTCAACAAGGACAAGTGCAGAGTCCTGCATCTGGGGAGGAATAACAAACTTCACTAGTAGAGGCTGAAAATCAGTCCTGTGGAGAGGGACCCGGGGGTCCTGGTGGATAACAAGTTACCCATGGCACAGCAGTGTGCCCTTGTGGCCAAGAAAGCCAATGGGATCCTAGGGTGTATTAGGGAGAGTGTGTCCAGCAGATCAAAGGAGCTTCTCCTCCCCCTCTACTCTGCCCTAGTGACACCTCATCTTGAATCCTGTGTTCAGTTTTGAGCTCCCCAATTTAAGAGGGGCAGGGATTTGCTGGAGAGAGTCCAGTGGAGGGCTATGAGGATGATTAGGGGACTGGAGGGCATGGCTTGTGAGGAGAGGCTGAGAGACTTGGGACTTTTTAGTCTGGAGAAGAGAAGACTGAGAGGGGATTTGATAAATGTTTATAAGTATCTGAAGGATGGCCAGGAGAGGGGGGACAGGCTCTGCTCACTTGCTCCCTGGGATAGGACAAGGAGCAATGGGTGTAAGTTGCAGCAAAAGAGGTTCCGCCTCAACACAAGGGAGAACTTCTTTACTGTAAGGGTCACAGAGCACTGGAGCAGGTTCCTCAGAGAGGTTGCGGGGTCTCCTTCTCTGGAGACTTTCAAGGCCTGTCTGGATGTGTTCTTCTGTATCTGTGTTAGATAGTATTGTCCTGCTCTGGCAGAGGGGTTGGACTTGATGATCTCCTGGGGTCCCTTCCAACCCCTAGCATCCTGTGAGCCTGTGATCCTAAGGTTTCACAAGTTGTGTGAAACTATGGGGCTATAATATGAAAAAAAAAAATAAAGCAAAATTAATGTTTTCACAAATCTGGCTGAAAACTTACACTTTCATCATTTAGCCATGGCTACCCAGGACTGTTCATATAATTCCTGTCAAGTGTGACTTGAGGGCAAAATGGAATTTCAGGGAAAGAGGAGGCAAGTTTGTGTTAAGTGTGTGTGTGTGTGTGTATGTGTGTGTATGCAGAGGCTTGGAAGCAGCACGAAGAGTTTCTGTATTCCTATCATACAGGCAAAAGGGTGAAAAGGAGGGAAGGCTGCCAAATATATTCAATAAATTGTGTTTATCACATCACTTTCCAGTCAGTTTTAGGTGTATCACTATCATGTCTGCCTGTATTTTTGTCCTGCATATGTAAAGCAACTTGGGATCTAATCCTTCTAAATGAAAGGTGATACAGAAATGTAAAGGATTAGTATCATTACAAAAATAGACACAAGGAATATGGAAAACATTCCCCACCAGGTTATAAATATGCTAATGGAAGCCAAATCTGGGACCTTAATTGCTTTACCAGAGTTCCTATAAATGCATAGAATTTAACCTCAGAATGTCCTGCCTTATTCTGTACATATTAAAAAATAAAACATAAGAAAATCCCTCAGATGTATTTCTCAAGGTTTATGAGCCAGATTTCTTCTGCTTGAAAGCCTCAGTGTTGTTTTGATTTAGCCTAGCTCCCCTGCTCCTCAAGTTCAGGGAGGGAGAAGTGAGCTGGAGTAGGAGATTGCACAATCCTCCAAAAAAAAACGTGCTCCCCCTTTCAAACAGCTCCAGGCCATACCATCCAGATTGAGCAACATGGAAAGGTTCCATCAGTGGCCTATTTGATAACAGGCAAAATAGATTTGCTGCCTCATGTTGTTGGTGTTGCCCACCACAAACCCCACATGCTCCTGCCTCCTGCTCTTTGTGGCCAGCAGGAATGTGGCTGTGATGTAGCCTGGGTTGAGGGTCAGACCTACAGCAAAGTGTCCTTTCTCCCCTGACAGCTCATAAACGCACAAAAAGCCACGTCCAAACGCAGCAGCACTGCCCTAGCTAGTACATCTTCTCTTGGGGGTGCTAGTTTTGACTACCCTTGTTTCATGAGCGGGAGGTGGCACAGGAAGATGCTGGGAGGCCAGTATTGTGTGGGACTCTGTAGTTCCTTGAATAGAAAGAGTGGCCTGAATGGTTGTGTCTGTGATCATTAAAGTGCTGGTGGCTTGCCAACCCAGGTCTCCCTCAAAAGCAGGGCTTCAGTTCCCTGAGAGAAAGGGAGGACTCACAAAAGATGATTGAAAAAACCCTTCTCCCTTCCTGCCCCAAAGCTTCCCTTTCTGTGTGCATTCAAGCCAAGAAAATCCTTCCAGCCCTGTAGAGTGAGACCTCAGACCTCATCAAGGACCTCACCACCAGAACTTCCTTTATCCAAGAACAAACCCCACCCCCAGTGATGCCACAATTACAGCCCAATGTGAACCTCTTTAGGAGAGGCATTTCCTTCCTTGATGTGATCCTACAACTAGTAATGCCTCAAGGGCTGTTTTGCAGTAACCAGAGTGGGCTGGGTCTTGTGGCTCTTCCCAGAAGGCAACAAAAGCAGTGTGTTCCCACGGCCTGACCTCAGACACCAAGGACCTACCTGCAGCACCACTGGGCTGACTCTTGAGCTGGTGTCTCCAGCAAGCCAGATGGTGATAGCACTGAGTGGAAAATGATCTCCTACCGGCGAGGCATGGGGCTAAGCACAACAGTACTGTACCCATGGGCTGCAGCTGAAACTTCTGTGGAGCTCCTGTCAACGTGTAAGTGTGTTTAGAGTTACCTTTTGACCCAGCCCAAAACTTAGATTTATCTCTTGGTTCCCTCCCCGTCTTTCTGTACAGTGCAGGTACCTTTTCCTTCTTCCTGCACTTGCCTCTCATCCATTTAACCTGTAAGGCAGACCTTATTTTTTGAGGTGCTAAAGCACATATCCATCATGCTTATCCACCATCTTTAGCATCCTGACACCCTCCAGCCCTGCCCTAAGGTACCCTTACAGAATAGATATTAAGTACTAACTAGTCCATCCCACAGCTGAACAGTGCATTAAGGTTGCTGAACCAAAGCAGATATGGACAAAAGCTCCAGCAGGTTGCAGACCTTCTCATTTGTGGATGATTTTTCTCTTCTCTATGCTCTGGGCAATCAGGGCTTGACCATCTCAAAAGTCCTTATTTGCAGCTGTGAACTGCTAAATTGGGGAGAGATGGTGCAGGGAATGAGGGCTGGTCCTGAAAGGAAAACCTTCCTTGTTTTTCCCCCCAAAGAAAAAAGGGCACAAATGCGTTTCTCCTCCCCCCTCCCTTCTCCACTGCCTTTACAGCGTGTAGGGGCTGGGGCGGGCTGGGCATTCCAGCAGCTGCTGGCCAGTATCCTGGAAACTGTCTCCTTTCTCCCAGTCCCAGCCCTTTTTATGAAGGAGACAATGCGGACATACAGTGAGTGCCTTGTGCATCACTTGGGCCCCCAGGCCCTTTGACATGGGGATTTCATACAGCGGCTAACCCCCTCCCTCTCTGAGGTTCCCCCACATCCAACTCAGGGGGCTTCAACCTTGCCTTTTCTAAGCTACTCCAGATAGAAATTACATGTCTTATTTTCCTAAGGGCTTTGAGAGAAATCTGTGTAATGTGATTCTATGGAAGGAATTCACAGAGCTCCAGAATTTACTCGTGGATCCCTTTTGGTGTATTTACCAATTTATTTAAACAGGCTGCTCTCTAGTGGCCCTGTATCTCGGGAAGAGCTCCTTCAGCATTTTCTCTAGCTAATGCTGGGCATCTTTTTTCTATTCTTCACCTGTGCAGAGCGTTTTCCAGCCTGGCAGAAGTTGCACAGTCTCTTGCTGCATCCTCAGCTCTCTCTTTCCCACAGATACAGAAGTAAACAGTGGAGCAGTCCTCTGAAGCAACTTGAATATTCTTCTTTACACCAAGAGGAAAATAATTTACCAAAAAAAAAAAAAACCCCAACAATCACTGAAGGAAGAGAGAAGAAATAACTCCAAGACAGACAGTAGAGGATCTGCACAAACTGCTTCTCCTCAGTTCCTGTGCTCAGACTGATGGGTTAAGCACTTACTGCACCTCCCTTTGTTCTAATGCAGAAAGAGAACAAGGCAGATGTCACCAGGTATTCATTGTACAGAGAGAAATTGCAAGATGGTCTGTGCTCTCCTAAGAGAAGTAGCTTGTGAGTCTTGGCCCTTTGCTGCTGATCCTGGCAGACTCTATTCCATTTGTAGGAATTGCTTCTCTTGTGCCATGTTACTCCATGAAACAGGACCAGCACAGTGGTGCAGGCTGGCACTGGCTCCCGTACCTGTAGCCAGTTCTATTTCCCCTGGACCTGGTGAGATGCAGAAGCTTTGACACAGGATTTCGAACCCCAAGTAAACTGATTCCTTGTGTTTGCAGAATATGGGTGTTAGTGTGAAGGTGCAGAGGAGTATGGTAATTTGGGCAGCACTTGCACAGGTGCACTAAAAGCTCTCCCATCTGTCAGTGACAGCAGAGAAATAACGTCTGGTATTCAAGAGTCTTACTGGTGTGTTTGCACTCCTGGTTCAGTGCTGGCATCTCTTGCCAACGCCTAAGGGCACAAATCTTAGACATGGACTTTCTGTGAATTAGCTTTTATGTGCTGGAGGTGAATTGGTCACTAATTTTTCCCTGTTGCTATTAGGGATGCACTCTGTATTTGACAGAAAAATGTGTATATGCTTCCACCAGCCACAGCTGCTGATGCAGACTGGGGATGTTTCACAGAAACTCTGGAAGATAATTTTTTATTCTTCTCAAATTACTTCATAAAAAGAGGCATCAGGTTTCTTGTGGCCCTACAATCATGTCAGGGCTGAGGCAGAAAGCAGAAGTTATGTTTGTCTGCTGCCCTTGCACCCAGAAAGTCTATACTTTTCCAGGGCATGTATTCTATCTCCTTCACAAAGAGAGAGGGGTTGAAGGCAACCTTTCTGCTTGGAACCATGGCAGACCTTTGCTCTTTATTATGGTGCTTCCTCCCTCCCAGACAATGCAGCCACATTTAAATGCAGTGCCCAGCGCTGAAAATCCCACCCAGAAGCTGCTTTCGACCACGGCCCTGCAGTTTTCTTCAGTCAAAACATGTTTACATGCTAATTTACTGAGATCACAGGAACTGCACCGCCCCATCTGCACCCTGCCCAGCCAAATTGTAACGCTGTGTTCTGGTGGGATGAACATCTGATGTGCTTTAAAATACGTGGATGATCAGCTCAGCAGCGGTCAGTGCTGCAGGCTGCCCAGGAGCAGCGGGTAAATTTGTGTAGCCAGTGCCTTGGCTAGTGTTCCTGAGCTAGAGGATAGCAGATAATGCTGCTCCTGGAGCAAAGAGCTGCTAATGCTGCTCCTGGAGCAAAGAGCTGCTTCTCTGATCACTGGCAGTTGCCTGGCTGAAGGGGAAGGGGAAGCCTTCTGAGGCTCCCAGTATGGCTTTTGACTAGTTTTCATAGAATCATAGAATCAGTCAAGGTTGGAAGGGACCACAAGGATCATCTAGTTCCAACCCCCCTGCCATGGGCAGGGACACCCTACCCTAGATCAGGCTAGATGACCGTGCAGCATGCCACATCCTAGGCAGAGGTCTGGAAGAGCCTTGCTCCAGTGGCTTTTAGCGAGATCTTGCACAGTCCAGCTGCCAGAAAGACTCATATATCTTTCTCCTGCATCCCCACCAGAGCAGCATGGTCATCCTTGTCTCTATCTCATGTGCACTGTAGGGAGTAGAGGCCATTGTGCAGCACTGACTGAAAGGTTTTCCTCTTGCAACACCATGAGATTTCCTGCTTTCATTGCTGCAATACTTTGCCACTTAGGGAAAAACTGATGCTTCTGCAATAAAGTACAGCTGTGATATATCTGAGCTTTTCAAAAAGACTACTGGAAAGAAAGGAGTCTTAGTCTAGTTTCAGTTATGACCAAAATTGTCTGTCTATAAATATAATTATAGTTAAATTAGTAGCTTTAGATATTGAGGAACTCTTAGTCCACAGGAGTTAGACCCCTGAGGAATGTGGAAAATAGATGGACTTTTGTGGAAATATTCCAATTACTTTTAGGTAGTTATCTTTAAATTAAGGAGGGCAACTTTATTGTATTCCTGGAGAATTTTTTGGCTGGACATTTGATGTGGACTCCTGCCTCTTTCCATGAAGCATCTGATAAAGCAAAGCCAGTGTTGATGGTATTTGCTTCTTTTGGAAAAGGATATTTTATAACACAAAGTGATTGAACCTGAGATCTTGTTCTCCACAGAATACAACATGACCTCCTCTGCTGTTGCTGCCTGAGGGCTTTGTAAAGCTCTAGAATGCAGCAGTAATGAGGATGCTCTACTGCAATATTGTTATTTCTTTCTGGACACTATAACCTACTCTAGGTGATCCTGCTCTGGCAGATGGGTTGGGCTAGATGATCTTTCAAGGTCACTTCCAACCCTTATCATTGTGTGATTCTATGATTTCAACAGAATCAGCAAAGATTCCAGCTTGCTTGAAATTTCAAGGGCTCCAAGGAGAGGCTAAAGCCATTTTTCATTTCAGCATGGTAGCCTCTAATGCCCAGGGGCTCCAAAACCCCAGGTGTGAATTAAAAACATCACTCCATCCATTTCAGAAATGTTTCAGTAAGAAGTGTTTCATTCTTTTCCCTGCCTGTGTCAAGACGATGGGCTGGCCAAAATATTTGGCTGCAAATTGTTTAGCACCTGTAGTCTTCAGAGACCTTTGAAGCAGGTTAACCCTCCTAGGGGACTGTCTTTGAAAGAAAGTGATATATTATGCTGTTAAAAAAAAGTTATCTCAGACATGGGGTGAGACATAGGAAGAGGGATAAGGAAGAGAGGTCGTGCAGTGTCTAATGACACGGATTGACTCTTGATGTTGAGGTGCTGGAATGTGTCCAGAGAAGGGCAACAAGGCTGGTGAAGGGCCTGGAACACAAACTCTTATGAGGAGAGGCTGAGGGAGCTGGGGTTGTCTAGCCTGGAGAAGAGGAGGCTCAGGGCAGACCTCATTGCTGTCTACAACTACCTGAAGGGAGGTCGTAGCCAGGTGGGGGTTGGTCTCTTCTCCCAGGGAAGCGGCAACAGGACAAGGGGACACAGCCTCAAGTTGTGCCGGGGGAAGTATAGGCTGGATGTTAGGAGGAAGTTCTTCACAGAGAGTGATTGGCATTGGGATGGGCTGCCCAGGGAGGTGGTGGAGTCACCGTCCCTGGAGGTGTTCAAGAAAAGCCTGGATGAGGCACTTAGTGCCATGGTCTAGTTGACTGGATAGGGCTGGGTGCTAGGTTGAACTGGATGATCTTGGAGGTCTCTTCCAACCTGGTTGATTCTATTCTGTTCTATTGACAGCTTTGCAAAATGAAAACAAACAAAATAAGATCTGTGAAGCCCAGACTTTTCAGTTTGTGCTAGTTTGAAGCTAGCTAGAATGTTTTGGTGAGAAGAACTCAATTACAGGCTGTGAGAAGAAAACAGTGGTGATGTCTACTTCACTCATAGGCTTGCTGAGATGTACAAAGGCTGGGTGATAGGTTGGACTGGATGATCTTGGGGGTCTCTTCCAACCTGGTTGATTCTATTCTGTTCTATTCTCTTCTAAGTTGAGGCCTCTTGCTCTATTCCAGCGACTCCTCACGTTGGATGTGCCCTCTTGTGTGACTATCCACAAGCAGAGCCAGTACTGTTGAGATGGGAGAGAGAGTTTTTTTAAGCTGTGTGAACGCTAATTTCCTGGACTAGGTAGTGGAAGCCTCTTTGCTTCATCTGCACGGGGTTCATCACACTTCATTACATGCTGAAGCAAAGCAGCACCAAGGAGTTTGCAACCAGCTGGTCAGCAAAGAGGAGAAGCCATAGAGGGAGGAAGTGTGATTCATAAACGTGGGTAAGGAGTATACATTATGAGTGTGCTGGGAATAAAAACAAGCTTGTCCCAGTGAACAGTGCACCTCAAATTTCAGGCCAGTTCGCATGGGCCCACTTAAAGCTTATTCCAGTTTTTGAGACTGGTTCCAGCAAGATCCCCAGTGTTTAGAAGTGAGGAATGTTGCCAGAGCCTCTAGAGCCATGCCTTCAGAAAGATGATGGAATTATTAAGTGCAGTTAGCGTTCCTGTTTATTGTTAGAGCCGTGATGGCTCAGCTTGTCTGCCCAGTTGCATTTTTTCCAGGCAACACTCTTAAATTCAAAAAAAGGGAAGAAAAATGGCCAGAGATCTGCTTTTTATATTGAACATCAGTTGTTTGAGCCACTTAGTCTTGGTCACACCTGGCTGCTGCACTGTCCCTCACTGACATCTATACAGAGGTCTCATTAGCACCACTCTGCTGGATGGGCTGTCCGGGAAGGGAAGCCTGATACAGCCTTCAGATATCCTCATCAGAACAAAGTGGAAAACTTTGGACATTTTTAATGTCTTTCTCCAATAAAATGAAAACTTTTGACTTGGTTTTGAGCCAGAATGACAAAACAAAGCAACTTCTCTATTTACATTTCATATTTCCGGGGGAGGGGAGCATTCAGCTGAGAACTGCCATGTTTCAGACGTGGGGGAAATTGCCTTCCTACTGTCTCTCCTTTCTTTATTGGCACAAATATACACATAGTAAAAATGTGAGCCAGCTGCTGCTTTTTTTTTTTCCTTTTTTTTCTTTTGCTAATACTATAAAATAGGGAGCAAAGCTGACTTCCCCTCATTTTCCTTTACTTCTTTATTCTGTCCTCTCTTTGCCAATTGGAAATAGACTGCAGAGGGTTACTTTGTCTCTGGAAACAGCAGGGCTCGGCTGCCTTTTCAATGCTTTCCAAATAAAAGAGCTTTTTGGAACTTACAGGGTCTTCCTGAAGTTTTAGAGGGGAGGTCTGAGAAAATCAATCCATTTGTTTTTTCTTCTGTCAAGGTTATTTGGTATGGGGAAAAATATTCGAGGGGAAAATTATGTTGGCAATTTCCCTGCTGACTAATCAATGTGTCATTATACACAAACACTAATAAAAAGCTACAACTGCCTGATGTTTTCCTGTGTCAACCTTTCCCACTCAGTAACAACCTATTCTTCTGAGAGTGCCTTGTATGCATAGCATGTGCAGCTAGGAGCAGAAGTGGTGGAAGTTGTATGTGCTTCTCATGGCACTGTTCAACTCCAAAGGAAACAACAGTTCCTCAGTTCAGGAAAAGAGATCCCTCATTGGTGACACTGTAGATGCAGATATTGTTTCTTTAAATTAGTAGCAGAAAGATAAAACAGAATTGAAAGAGAGCCCTGAAGTGACAGAGCAACAGAAGAGGCTTCACAAGTACTTCACATCAACGTCAGAAGTTTCCGGTGCTGTGCCATATGCTGCTCTCTTTCCTTTACAGAATAGAGATTGAGTATTAAGTGAGATATAGCAAGGGATCATTGATTAGAGATGTTGCTCTGGAAAAGATTAGGAGAGCACTTGGTTCTCAGTTTGAACATAAAATCAAAAAGTCACAGGCCTTGAAGGAACTTTCCAATGTGATTTTCATCTGGTTTGGCAGGTTTCTTCAGGAGAACAGAAAGCTGTAAGATGATAGGAATTAGGAAAACATGCTGTGAACCAGAGAGAAATTCTTCAACAAAAAGGGAAATGCAGAAACAAAACCGTGTGAAATGAAAGCCAAAAATCTTCTTTAACCAAGTTTGTCTCTCTTGTTTCTTCTGCAGGGCCAAATATTTTCAGGGGAAGAAGGTGAATGGAGAATTTGATATTCGAGTGGAACAGGTCAGTAACAACTGATTTTGGCTCTAAGAAATGTGTGTAGACAGGACTGAGGTCTTAATGACAGATAATCTGTGGATATTTCTTCTCTTGAAGAAAGGAACTATTGAGGAGATATAAGACATGGGGTTTATAGAATTATAGAATCTCTAAAGGAAAATGCCTTGTGAGGCCATTTGTCCTCACTAGCTTTGCAGAATCAGTCACTATTTCACTTCAAAATGAAATTTTCTGCTCTGGCCAGAGGATTATAGTTTCTTCCCTTGGAAGATTACCTCACAGCCCATATATATGCTTGAAGAGATGCAAAGCCATTATGCCATAGTGTATGTTGGTAATGTTTTGTTCCGGATGCAAGCGATGTAAGTCTTCTGACTTAACCTAATTTAAGCCTAAAACCTCTGGTTATGTCTGGATGTTAACTGCACATACCAAAAATCTTTTCATCTGTGGAAAGGAACAGTAGAAAAGGTCCATAGCCTGGCTTTGAATGTGCTCTGCAGGGCATTGGACAAATTCTCTCTTTCTCTGTTAGCCTTGGCACCAGCCATTCATTTCAGCTGAAAACTCTTCTTGTTGGTGTCTGTCCCCTCCTCTGTGTGTTAATGCAGAGTCTGTCAAAATGAAGTCCCAGTATGGACTGAGACTTTGGATGCTCTTCTCAAAGTAAAAAAGATTGTTAATAATCATCTGATGCTACCTGACTTGAAAGCAGGCATTAAGAAGAGCGAAATGCAGAGATGAGATGATCATCCTGAAGGAGTCATAGGTTTATTTTATAGGGCTATAAAACTGCTAGGATGGATAAAGAAAGTTGGTGGATGCTCTTTGGATGGCCTGATAATTTCTGTCTTTTTAACCTGTTGATTCTGCACCACATGCACGAGTGTCTATAGACGTAGTATCCAGATGGAGTCCCTCAGGGGTCCATATTGAGAACGGTGCCGTTCAGTATCTTCATCAATGATGCAGACAGTAAGACTGAGTGCACCCTCAGCAAGTCTGCTGATGACACCTAGCTGAGTAGTGTGGCTGATAGTATTAAGGTATGGAATGCCATCCAGAGTGATCTAGACAGGCTGAAGTTGGCTTAGGTGAACCTTGTGAGGATCAATAAGGTGAAATCCTACACCTGGGTTGGAGCAATCTTCCTTACCAATACAGACTGGAGGATGATGAGATCAAGAACAGCCCTGCAGAAAAGCACTTAGGGGTACTGGTGGATGAGAAGCTGGACATGAGCCAACAATTTGCATTGGCAGCACAGAAGGCAAACTGTATCTTGGACTGAATCAAAAGACTCTGTTCTGCTGAGTACTGTATCCACCTCTGGAGTCCTCAATGCAAGAAGGACATGGACATGCTGTAGTGGGCCCAGATCAGGGCTGTAAAGATGATCAGAGGGCTAGAGCATCTCTTCTATGAAGACAGGCTGAAAGAGTTGGGATTGTTCAGCCTGGAGAAGAGAAGGCTCTGGGGAGACCTTATAGCAGCATTTCAATATCTGAAGGGGACTGACAAGAAAGCAGGAGAGGAACTGTTTCTGCTTACAAGGGAACATAGCAGTAGGAAAAGGAACAAGCGTTGTAAACTAGAGCAGGGTAGATTTTGGTTGGATATTAGGAGGAAATTCTTTACAATGAGGATAGTGAAATACTTGAACAGGTTGCCCAGAGATGTGATGGAGGCCTCATCTCTGGAGACATTCAGAGTCAGACCTGATAGGGCCCTGAGCAGCCTGATCTAGTTGGAGGTGACCCTTCTCACTGCAGGAGGGGCTGGACAAGATGACCTTCGAGAATCTCTTCCAAGCCAATGCATTCTATGATTCATGGAGTGGTTGTAAAAAACTTTCTCAGTACCAATTGCCCTAGATAAAGTGTTTCTTCCCTTTTCAAAGAGGTGATGCCCAGTTGCCTAGCTCTATACCTGAGTGCACATGTTAGATCAAAGCCTGTGTCTGCAAGAGAGAAGTTACCAACTCATTTTTTTGCAACTGTGATACTATGAACACTTCATTTCCCTCTTTTTATTGGTATCACAGTTGTCGGAACTGGGTGGTATTAGCAAGAACAATTCTCAATTGCACTTCCTTATCAACATCTTCATATTGCTGGCTGCCTTAGTACATGTTCTGGGAAGAAAAAAAATCCCAAACCGCAATTCTCAAATAGAAAGCCTGGAACCAAATAATATTTTAGTCTTCAATCCTCTGAACCTATCCACTCCACTGCTGAAAGCAGGGTCAGTTTCAACGATAGACCTGGTACTCTTCAAAATGACCTGTTAATCCTTTCCTAAATCTTCAGCCTTTCCCTTCATAGTCCTTCTACTCAAATGTTATTGCACTTGAGATCTATATAAAGATCTGGTCTGTGAGTGAAGAAGTGCAGGAGATTTTTGCATCCTGATGGCTTAAACCTATATAATTCCCCTTGCCATTGTCACTGGGTAGCTTATCACATTCTATGAGGATTCTTTCAGGGACACTTCACAGTCTGCCTCTTGAAATCCTTCACATCACAGCCTGAATGTTTGTGACAAGGCACCGAATTGCTGCAAGGAAAGACCATAAGGTTAGTGTGACTGTGCTGGCAAGGACCGTTGCCAGGCCCCTTGCAATGGGTAGAAGAGTTGAGAAACAATGAACAAAGGTCTCAACTGCTTCCCTGCATCCTCTCTCTGCCCCTCAGATCAAGCAGCCAAGTCTCCAAGTAGCGGGCAATGAACTGCTCTTGAACTCCCTCAGACCTCAAAAGTAGAGGCGATGATCACTTTCCCCAGCTGGGTCACTGTCTGCCAAGGGCTATACAGAAGTTGCATTGTCATGGACAGTCCTCAGATCTGACCTCAGGCCCCTCTGCAAGTTGTTGAGGCCAAGAGAGGGGCACTGCTTTCTTCAAACTCTGGCTTTCCCTACCCTTTTTTTTTTTGCCCAGCCCTCTTTGCTCAGTGTTTCTTGATATCTAATTTTCATTCACTTCTCCTACCCTGTTTGTCTGGAATCTTCTTCACTTCTTCATTCTCTTCTGCACTTCTTCATCCTCTTCCTCAAGCGCAACCCGGGAGCCTGAACTGTCGTGGTCCCTTGAAACTGAACATGGGCCCTCTCAACCTGAAAAACAAATCTTCTTCTGCAGTCCCCTTACAGGAAAAAAAAGATACACTCAGAGAATAACTGTGTCTNCAACCACCCCCTCACCTTTCCCCTACCCCTCTCAACCTTACCTCACATCTCAGCAAGACTGTGAGAGAAGTAGACCTCACCATTGTTTTCATTTCTCAGCCTATTATCTAGTTCTTTTCACCAAAACATTCCAGCTAGGCTCAAACTAGCACAACCAGCTTGGCCTACACTTTTCTCTTTGAGCTCCCAGCTTCCCAATCTTCACTACTGCCCCTGGCCCATGAGCGGCACACAGGCTGTGCTATGGTGCACAAGCCCTAACGCGACTGTTCGCTTCTGAATTAACTCCGCATCATGTCAAGGTTCAACTGTCAGGCACCTCTTGAGCTGCTTGGTCTGCTCAGTAAGTTCATTTAGGTTTCCAGTTTTCCATTTTATTCTGGTTAAGATAACCACACTATTGACTCACCCAGACCTTCAGTCTGCCTTGGGAAATGGTTTGTATATTTTATAGGAAGAAAACACTTTTGATCTGAAAAACTAAGTAACAAATAAAGTCTGAATGGCAGAAAGCAGTGAAGGGAAGTACCCAAATGTTAAATACTCTTGAAAAACCACATTGGGAAAACCTGACTGCCCATTTTTTTTCCGACCCTGCTAGATTTTTTGCCATTCTTCCAAAGATGCTCTGTTGTTAGTTTAAAGAAAGAGTTCTCCTTGTTGCTTTTTAACTTCCATGTCCATCTCTAATGCATCTTATTTCTTTCTTAGCAAGCCATTTCTGCAATCTTTGGAGGAAGCAGGTTAGGAGAGTAGGTGTTTTTTTTTTAAGTTATGACATCACTTGGTTGGAGCAGGAGTGCTGAAAGCAGCACGGTCTCTGCCTCTCAGCAGCGGGAAGTCAGTTATCTAATCTGGTTAAACACCCCTACCAGCTCTCCCAGCTGCCTCTCCCCCTTGGCTGTCACCCAAGGAATGCAAGACGTATGCAATCATGCTGTCTCACTCCACCTATCCCCCACACCCAACACCATGGAAGGCCTTGGCTGATTTCAGCCAAATTGGAGAAACAGGCAGAAGTTTCAAGATACTCAGACAGTGGATAATCGGCAGGGAAGAGACTGTTAAATGCCATCCTGCTGCTCAGGGAGCTGCTCTTCTAAGTCTCGGCTTCTCTGGAAATTAGTTTTATGGATTCTCAAAAGTTTTCTGGTTCTTCAGCACATACCTTTATTGCACCACCTTGACACCATCCCCAGGCTGTGGTTCTTCTAGGTTTGCAAGAGACAGGAGAAACCCTGGGCATGACCTGCTGCCAGTGAATAGGAGAGGGAGTTGTCAGGCACTCTGATGTGTGCTCCCTCTCTTCAGCCTTTGCTGTCTTCTGTCATTCATTAAAATTAATGTGAAGCCTGACTTCATCTCCATCTTTCTTTATTCTCTTCTCATCTTCAATATGACACCCAAAACATACTTACTAATATGCTTTAAAGGCTGTGGGATTTATTGTTGCCCACCCCTGACTGAAATCCAGGTGTGCAACACCATTGCCACAGGATCATAGGATGCTAGGGCAAGACCATGTAACACAATCTGCCTTCTTGCTGGTTGCAGAAGTAGAAGCACAGTGCTGAGTGAGAGCTGGGGTGGTGGGAAGCAAGTGCTCTCCTGAATCGGGACCCCTTTTTCTTCGGAGGAAGTTTGGATTTGCAGCCCAGAAAGCCAAACAGATCCTGGGCTGCATCAGGAGAAGTGTGGCCAGCAGGTCAAGGGAGGTGATTCTCCCCCTCTACTCCGCTCTACTGAGACCCCACCTGGAGTACTGCATCCAGTTCTGGAGCCCCCATTACAAGGGGGATGTGGACATGCTGGAGTGTGTCCAGAGAAGGGCCACAAGGATGATCAGAGGGTTGGAGCACCTCTGCTATGAGGACAGCCTGAAAGAGTTGGGGCTGTTCAGTCTGGAGAGGAGGAGGCTCCCAAGTGACCTTCCAGTATCTAAAGGGGGCCTACAAAAAAGCTGGGGAGGGACTTTTTAGGCTATCAGGGAGTGACAGGACTAGGGGGAATGGAGCAAAGCTAAAGGTGGGTAGGTTCAGGCTGGATGTGAGGAGGAAGTTCAGCATGAGAGTGGTGAGAGCCTGGAATGAGTTGCCCAGGGAGGTGGTTGAGGCCCCATCGCTGGAAGTGTTTAAGGCCAGTCTGGATGAGACTGTGGCCAGCCTGATCTAGGGTAGGGTGTCCCTGCCCATGGCAGGGGGGTTGGAACTGGATGATCCTTGTGGTCCCTTCCAACCCTGACTGATGTATGATTACATTTGGATTATTTGGCATATGTTTCCCCTACAAACTCTCCTGCAGCAATGAGAGTCATTCATAAGACTGAGTGAAGCACTGATCAAAAAGTGAAAATCTTTCTGACCTATTTCCATGAAAATCCTGATGGTTTAAGCCTTACATAGCATGGGTAAACCCCTAAGCTTTAAGGAACAGCTGAGTCTAAAAATACTATTGATGTTTTATGCTAAAAATAGGGTTCTTAGATTTTGATCCACAATGTTGCTTTTACTTGCTTTGTAATTTCTAGCTTGGAGGACTGCAGTTCTTTTCTTTGTCTCCAGTTCTTTTCTCCAGAAACAAATAAACAAAAGAAATAAATTCTTTTAGAAATCAAAGGCATGTTTAATTAATGCCTCTAAGGTTAAGTTGAGCTTATAGAAGAATCTTCAAGTGCCACAGGGGCTGACCACATTGCTTTTAGTCTCCCAAAATTAATTTTGCTTTTATCTCTTCAGTCCTCCACTGGCCAGAGGACAGAAGGCATTAGGAAATACTGCATCTCCAAGAAGAAGAAGGAATTATGCCATAACCCTTATGCTCTATCAAATGTTTTCCATCACTACAGGCTACTGGTAGTAATTCAGTGCATCTTTTCCCACCCTGTCTGCTCTGTCCCAGAGGAAGCTAAGCCTCTCATGCTCTAAGGAATTCATATGACTCTGGAGTTTTCCCCGTGGGTCATAACATACCCTGAGTGAAGGTCTCTTTGGGCATTGGGCATTAGGCATGCTCCATGCACAAGCGGGATGCCACAGGGCCATGCATTTCCAGTACACCCAGGTGCAAGCAGAAAAGGGAAGGAAAGCCAGGGCTGAGACCTGGACAACCACAGACCCATCAGACAGCCCACAGCACTGTCAGCAGTGATGACACTCAGGTGAGTGGGACACTTGCTACCTGTCCAGGAGAAAGAAGGCTGCAAAGCAGGAGATGTGTAGAGCAGGGTCATTCAGATGGCTGTGAAAACTTGACTTATGAGAGTTTGTTTATCCTGACAAAGCAGAGGCTAAAGATCACACAGCTGCTTTTAATAAAGATATTGGCTTAAGGGAAGAATTCATGACGTGATGCCCACATAGCATCACCTATGGCTCTGGTGAGCCTTTCCAGCCCTGTGCCCTGCATCAACCATCGAGAGCCCAGAAAGGAGAGAAGAGAGCACAAACCTAACCAGCAATAGCAAGCAGCACTTCTTAGAGAAATGTCACCTTTGGGATACATTTCCTTCAGGTATTCAAAGATATCTATCCTGGCATTGGCAAACTGATGGCAGAGAGGGGTGAAAAGGGCAAAGGGGTAGTGATGAGGCCAAGAAGCTCATCTACATTTTTATTCCTGTTGTTTGTCCACCCATCACCTTCCCACCGTTTCCTGCTGTGATGAGGTGGGTCTGTCTGTCTGTCTGTCTGAGACACATTCTTCTCACACAGCTCATTCACTTGTTCCCCCCGCCTGGTTTATTTTCAGGGAGTGATTATTCAGTGAACTTCTATGTATTTGCTTCTGGAAAAGTCTTGTGGTATAGATTATGACTCCATTGGCAGCATTGTCAGGAAAAAAAAGTTGTGCTTGGCACTCACAGAAGATAATTGTAATACAAATCATGAATTCTGGCTCCTTTGTATTTCCCCTCCTAAAGAGATATTTTCATGTGTGCCATGAAGTGGTCCTTTCAAAAGGCAGAATCCGATGGGCCCATGTGTCATAAGAGGGAAATTAGCCTCTCATCAAGTATGATCTTTACTCATTACATATTTAGGGTGTGTTTTTTCCCAACTGAAAGCCAGAAAGCAGTTCAAGAACAGCAACAGCAGTTCTCATAGCTTTGTCACATACAAGCATTCAGAAGCCATAAATAAAAGGACCTGGAAAAAGAGCAAGAATGACTCAAAAAATCATTATGCTTTTATGTAAATAGTATCCTTGATTTTTGTTTTCCTTCGTTTCCATTCACAGAGTTCATGTTTGTGAGCTGTTTCCCAGGATCAAAAGGTTCAGAGATGTGTTTTTGTTAGAGCTCCAATTCTCAAACAGTCGCACAACTTCTGAAAAGAAAACTGAAGAGATAATTCCAAATGCCATCAGAACTGACGCACTGAAAGGTGCTTGTGCATGTTAAGGCATGTAGACCTTCAGCATCAGAGCTGTCTGTAGCCCAGGACCATGCATCCTAGTTTCAGGACTTGTGAAAGAGCTCTGAAGAGAGCTTGTGGAAGCTTCCCTCAGAGCCACACAGCAGCATCCCCCTCCCAGCTGGACTCTATCATTTTCCCCCAGAGAGCAAGTGCAGTATGGGGAGCAGGTGGGGAGCAGGGTGTCTCCTCAAGGGACAGTGTCTCAGGAAACAGACATAGGGAATCAGGGCGTGTAACCTAGAATTCTGCATGCATGTGCACACAAAGCACACACAGCCTCAGCCCCACCCCTGCTCACATCCACATTATCTCTCCACCCTTCCACCTTTGCAGGATTTAGGGATTGCACACTGTGCCCTGAAATGCTTGTAATGGTTTTAGTTAAATGTGCTGTTTAAGGAATGTGATCTGGTGCCTGCCAAGGTCTTTTTTTCCTTCCACATACTGGAAGATCTACCAAAACTTAAAGCATAAACTCCACTGAGGAATGTATATGATTTGATTAGACAGTGGTAATTCCCCATCCCAAGTGCCTAAACCATGACATATAGACCAGCCTGTCATTTGCAAACTCACAGATAGCATTGGGGTTGGAAGAGACTCTCAAAGGTCATCTTGTCCAATCCCTCTGCAGAATCAGCAGGGACACCTCCAACTAGAGCAGGCTGCCCAGGGCCACACCAACTCTGCTCCTGTATGTCTCCAGGCAGGGGACCTCAGCCACAACCCTGGGCAACTGTTCCAGTATTTCACAACTCTCATTGTAGAGAACTTCCTCCTTAAGGAACTTCCTTAAGTCCAACCTAAATCTACCCTGCTCCAGTTTAAAACCATTGCCCCTTGTCCTATCACTATGAGCCCTTCTGAACAGTCCATCCCTAGTCCTCCTGTAGGTCCCCTTTAAATACTGAAATGCTGCTATAAAGTTCCTTGGAGCCTTTTTTTCTCCAGCCTGTCTTCACAGGAGAGATGCTCCAGTCCTTTAATCATCTTATAGAATCACAGAATGGTTTATGTTGGAAGGCACCTCAAAGATCATCTGGTTCCACCCCCCTGCCATAGGCAGGGACACCTCCCACTGGAACAGGTCACTCAATGGCTCATCCAACCTGGCCTTGGACACTTCCTNGTTGGGGGCTCCAGCACTGTACACAGTACTCCAGGTGGGGTCTCAGGAGGGCAGAGCAAAGGGGGAGAATCCCCTCCCTTCCCCTGCTGGCCATGCCTCCCTTGCTGCAGCCCAGCACAGGGTTGCTGTCTGGGCTGCATTTGTGCACTGCTGGTTCATGTGGAGCTTTTCATCAACCCAGACCCCCAGGTCCTTTTCCTCAGGGCTGCTCTCAGCCATTCACCACCCAGTCTGTATCTGTGCCTGGGATTGTGCCTACCCAGGTGCAGGACCTTACACTTGGCCTTGTCGAATTTCATGAGGTTGGCCTGGGCCCACCTCTGCAGCCCGTCCAGGTCCCTCTGGATGGCATCCTTGCCCTCTAGCAAGTCAACTGTGCCACACAGCTTGGTGTCATCTTTGTGGCCCTTCTCTGGCACTGCTCTAGCAGGTCCCTGTCTCTCTTACATTGATATGCTGCAGAGCTGGACACGGTATTCTAGGTGGACTCTTACCAGAACAGAGTGGCAGAATCACCTCTCTTGACCTGCTGGCCATGCTCCTTTTGATGCAGCCCAGAATGCAATTTGTTTTCCATGCTTCAAGTGCACATTGTTGGCTCATGTCCAGCTTCTCACACACCAGTACCCCTAAATGCTTTTCTACAGGGCTGCTCTAAATTTCTTCATGCCCCAGCCTGTGTTGATCTTGAGGATTCCCGTGCTCACAAAGCAAACTTGGATGCTTTCCTAGGGTTCCCCTTTGACATGCAGGGAATATTTTAATAATGACATCTGCCAGGTACCAAACGTATCACAGAACAATTGAGACTGGAAGGCACTTCAGTATATCTCATAGTTCAATATCCTGCTCTGAGCAAGGTCACCCAGAGGAGGCTGCCCAAGACCACGGCCAATAAAGGTTTTAGCATCTCCAGGGACAAGAGACTTCACAGGCTCTCTGTCCAGTGTTTGACCACCAGTGCAATAAAAGGGGAGATTTCCTGTGTTTGCACAGAATTTAGTGTCTTTCATTTTGTGCTCATTGTCCCATGTCCTCTACCTGGGCACCACTGAGAAGAGTATGACTTGATCTTCTTTATTGCATCCCATCAGGTTTTTATGGGCATTGACCAATCCCTCCCTCCTACATCAAAGAGAGAACAGAAGACAAGTCAGTATTCTAGACAAAGCAGTGCAGGGATTACAGTGAATCTCAGCCACAACATGAGTTTAAAAGTAGTTACAGTCACAGTATCACCAAGGTTGGAAGAGACCTCACAGGTCATCAAGTCCAAGCCGTTACCACAGAGCTCAAGGCTAGACCATGGCACCAAGTGCCACGTCCAATCCTGCCTTGAACAGCTCCAGGGACGGCGACTCCACCACCTCCCTGGGCAGCCCATTCCAGTAGCCAATGACTTTCTCAGTGAAGAACTTTCTCCTCACCTCAAGCCTAAATTTCCCCTGGCATAGCTTGAGGCTGTGTCCTCTTGTTCTGGTGCTGGCTGCCTGAGAGTAGAGAGCAACCTCCTCCTGGCAACAACCACCCCCCCCCAGGTAGTTATAGACAGCAATAAGGTCACCCCTGAGCCTCCTCCTCTCCAGGCTAAACAATCCCAGCTCCCTCAGCCTCTCCTCATAGGGCTTGTGCTTGAGGCCTCTCACCAGCCTTGTTGCCCTTCTCTGGACACATTCAAGCATCTCAATGTCTGAACATAAGACAAATCTGTAGTGGAACTTATGGAAGTAGTATGTAAGGTGAGTGGTCTTATATCTTACTCAACACCCACCTGGTCTCTGCTAAAGGATCATGGTGAACTTGAGCCATTACAACTCAAGAAACTTGTCAGAGGGGATCCCAGTGGCAGAAACAACACCAATCACTGTGCTGAATACTTAAATACACAAAATCTGTACAAGAAGAAGGTTGCTTTTGTCTAGGGGAAAAACAGGAAGAAGGAAGGGTAAGTCTCTAAGGAATAAGTCTTCGGGTTCTGCAAGAGGAAATAATGGACAGTAAAGGTCACAGTCTTAACAAGTAAGAGCAGAGATTTAGGTTGGACATTGGGAAAACCTTACAAAGTTTTTGGACACAG
Source organism: Tricholaema leucomelas (assembly GCA_013400475.1). Classification (NCBI taxonomy): domain Eukaryota; kingdom Metazoa; phylum Chordata; class Aves; order Piciformes; family Lybiidae; genus Tricholaema lacrymosa; species Tricholaema leucomelas. Next base: position 831,318 of record WAAF01004838.1, on the reverse strand, counting down.
ATTTCTGGAGGGGTTTCCTCTTTTATAGAAGATGTGAGAAGGTTATGTAGTGTTTGCACACAGTCGTAGAGGTGAAGCTGACCCTACCTTAAGAAAAAGAGAGAGGCTGTGTGATGTCTTGAAGTCCTTCCAACACTGTTTTCTGCTAGCCTATGAAAAATGCTTGAAATTCCCCTTGAACATGTGCTCCCCATGAATTATGGATAGCTATGGCTACCAAGCCAGGCACTTCCACTACCATGTGATTTAAAATTACAAAATCTTTCATGTTTTGTTATCAGCAAACAGAAAAAGAAACTATAAAATAGCTCACTTAAAAGATCTGCAGCACCCAGAGAACACTGATGGGAGAAACTGAGAGTAGCTTCAGGTTCTTCCAAAGGACCTGAAGAGATTGCTGGGTCTGAACACCTGAAATAAGTAGGCATTTTTAACAGAACCATCTCAAAACATCTGTGGGCATCTTCCCAGCTCTGGGCCTCACAGAGGTACAAAGTACCTCTACTCCCACAGCCTGTGTTGCATTAATCTTCAAGACGGATCGTGTCACGTTTGTCACACATGGTTCACTCTTGTCCTGAGTGGTTTTGCAGCCACTGGCACCACTGCAAAGCAAGTATAAAACATCATCAGGCTAATGTAATGCTGCCTTCTATTGCAAGAGTCCTAATGCAAATGACTCTGCAAGCCAAGGGGAGCTGTGCTCTCCTGGTTTATGCATAGCTACCTGTCACTCTATCTGCATGGGCTGCTTTCAAAGGCTTCTTTGTCTGCAAGGTAAACTCAGGCTGGAGATGATCTCAGACTTGAAATCTCAGCCAAGGGAAGTCATCAGGCTATAAAACCCACAAAGTTAAAAATACAGGGAGCACTGGAAAATCAACAGGAAACAATTTCTGCTGACTGAAGTTTTCAGCCTTCTTCCAAACACCAGCTAGCAGTGGCCTGTTGGATGGGATAAAGCAGCTACATGAAAGCAGCATGTGGTCCTTAACTTAGTCTGTCACAGCAGGAGCAACTGCCAGGAAAAGATTAGGATAGTCCCTTAGCCACCATTGTATATCTGGATGTTCTGGGCACGAGATAGCTGTCCTACACTCTCACTCTACTCCTCTCTCCTAGCCAGAGTGCCCAAGACAACGGCTGCCAAAGGAAATTTCTTCCTTTTTTCTGGCTCATGACGTTAGCAGGCCTGAAATTGGTCCTGGCAGTTTGGTATGGAGTACTTACCAGCTCAGGGGATTCCCAGGTCTGTTTGGATGCCAGGTGTCTGAACACAGCTTTGTTTGGTCTGACTGCCGTGGAGCAATGCCTGTCAGACCAACTTACTTAGACTGTAAGTGCCAGACATCAAATGAAGATTGCTCTTTTTCACCCCCAGCAAGCAAAATGTGAAGTCTGTACTAAAAAAAAAAAAATTATGGAAAAAATGACAAAAGAGAATAAAAGCCATGAGAACACAGACCTAAAACTCCCCTGCCTTGCTCTGATGTTCACCTCAAGTGATGCATCCCTTCAACTGCAAAAGGTGGAGGTCCGGCTCAGTAAAACTCTGCTTTCAGAGTGGGATATCCCTGAGGCATACACAGACACAAAGGTGGGAAACCCATCCTTTCATTTCCCCAGTTAATAAGAGGCTCTCAAGTACACGTGCAAGCTGGCACGCTTGCCTTGACCCACTGAGGAGCTCACAAATAACACCTATAACATTTGCTCTTGCTGAATGTCAGGTGGACTTCCTTTTCACTCTATCTATTGAGGATTTGTAAAGGGTACAGGTGTCCTTCAGCTATACATAGTTTATTATCTCTGATCCAGCATGATCACTGAAGAAGTATGATTGTGATCAAGGCAACACTCTGCAACCTCATAATAAAGCAAACTGTTGGCTAAGCTATCAGCCACAGCTTGGATGGCAACACTCTGTGCTGGGTTAGGAACTGGCTGGAGAGCCAAGCCCAGAGAGTGGTGGTGAATGGTGCCACATCCAGCTGGCAGCCAGTCATTAGCGGTGTCCCTCAGGGATCAGTGCTGGGCCCCATCCTCTTTAACATCTTCATAGATGATCTGGATGAGGGCATTGAGTCAGTCATCAGCAAGTTTGCAGATGACACCAAGCTGGGGGCTGATGTGGCTGGGTTGGAGGGCAGAAGGGCTCTGCAGCGGGACCTTGACCGCCTGGACAGATGGGCAGAGTCCAATGGGATGGCATTCAATGGCTCCAAGTGCAGGGTGCTGCACTTTGGCCACAACAACCCCATGCAGAGATACAGGCTGGGGTCGGAGTGGCTGGAGAGCAGCCAGACAGAGAGGGATCTGGGGGTGCTGATTGATACCCGCCTGAACATGAGCCAGCAGTGTGCCCAGGTGGCCAAGAGAGCCAATGGCATCCTGGCCTGCATCAGGAATGGTGTGGCCAGCAGGAGCAGGGAGGTCATTCTGCCCCTGTACTCTGCACTGGTTAGACCACACCTTGAGTACTGTGTCCAGTTCTGGGCCCCCCAGTTTAAGAGGGACATTGAGATGCTTGAACGTGTCCAGAGAAGGGCAACGAGGCTGGGGAGAGGCCTCGAGCACAGCCCTATGAGGAAAGGCTGAGGGAGCTGGGATTGTTTAGCCTGGAGAAGAGGAGGCTCAGGGATGACCTTATTGCTGTCTACAACTACCTGAGGGGTGGTTGTAGCCAGGAGGAGGTTGCTCTCTTCTCTCAGGCGGCCAGCACCAGAACAAGAGGACACAGCCTCAAGCTATGCCAGGGGAAATTTAGGCTTGAGGTGAGGAGAAAGTTCTTCACTGAGAGAGTCATTGGCTACCGGAATGTGCTGCCCAGGGAGGTGGTGGAGTCGCCGTCCCTGGAGCTGTTCAAGGCAGGATTGGGCGTGGCACTTGGTGCCATGGTCTAGCCTTGAGCTCTGCGGTAACAGGTTGGACTTGATGATCTATGAGGTCTCTTCCAACCTTGGTGATACTGTGATACTGGGTGATACTGTGATAAAGGCCCAGTCAGCCACCTGAACTACTGCCACTTTGTGTGTGTGATGTGTTTGAAGCAGGATTTATTTCTTGGCAACAGAAGTTTCCACCCTCCTTTCATTGTAATTGGGAGTTACAATGATGTAAGATCATGTAAGGGTGTTGTTTTAAGGCCGCAGACATAAAATTTCATTGCCTCATCAGGTCACCAGTCGAGGGTTACTGCTTTAAAATGATGTGGGTTTTAAAAGAAGAAAGTCATAGGTGACTTTTTCTTTTGTCATCTGGCCTCTTAGCCTTTACTAGTTCTCCACTGGTAAGTTTTTTCCATGCATTGGTGAGGACAAAACATGTGCTTTTTCATTTGGGTTCTTTTTTCCCCTTCCTTTTAACCTGTATAAATGTCGTTCCCAGCACTATCTTTGGTTCCCAGATAGACAAGTGCCTGAAAAACACTGTTACACTTCTTGCCCAGTTAATCCCTGTGATTTGTGTCTTGACTTTCACAGAAACCCACCGCAGTCATCACCAACCCCACACATTTTGCTTTATGCTTCCCATAGCTTAAACACTCACGACTAAACTTTTGGGTCTTGTAAATTGCACTTCTTGTAATTATTGTAATAATTGCTCAGTACAACTAACAGCCTGCCCAGCCTTGCTAACCTTTTAACAGTCAAAATTTTAATAAGTAAACCACATCTGGTGGGTTTCTCTGCTCATGACCTTCCTGCAGCATAATGAGGCTTTTTAGCTATTTATCTATTTAGGTTTCCATCTTCTGTATTAGGTTTATAGCTGGCCAGCGAGACAGCAGCCAACTCAGACATAATTCTAAAGGGATGTTTCCAACTGGAAACTTGGAATTTGGATTCAAATCACCTTACCTCTTTTTTTTCTTACTGTTATTGTTTCCTCTATGCATTCTTCAGCTTGCTTGTTCTTAATCCCTTCACTACTTATTACTGCAGTAAGCCTAATCCTGTGTACTTGCAGACCCCAAGTGTGAGAGCTGTAAATACTTCTGCAGTCTCTCCAGGGCAAATCAGCTGTAATTGGATCTCCCATTGCTCCACTTGGGAAAAAAAAAAGGAAAGGCACATTCCAGTCAAAGACAATTCTGCATCTGTGTCCATGTGTTTGTCTCTGCTGCCCTCGAGTAATACTCTGTCCTTTTGCTCCACTCCAGGCTGAGTTCTCCGAGTTGAACCTAGCTGCTTATGTCACGGGAGGCTGCATGGTGGACATGCAGGTCATGAGGAACGGCTCTAAGGTGGTAAGGTGAGGAGCACCAGCTTGTCTTGAAAATCAGGCTTTCTGGAGCAATGTTGGGATAAGCAGGATGACCTCAGGGTCTGACTGGTATCCGACCTAGAGCAGTGCAGTTCTGATGACGTCAAGGTTTCCTGAAAGTGGTGGAAAGGCTGACCGGACTTTGGTGGTTTTGTATCAGGTCTCAGTTGCACATTATGGCATACAGTCATTGTTTCCAGTCTGGGCCCTCTATGCTTTCCAATAAAAGTGACTATGGTTCTTCCTTTCCCTTGATTTTTCACTCCTCCAGTGTCAACTAGCCTTCATTGTAAACAGTGGATTGCAATCATTAGCCTACCTGGTGTAGGTCTCCCCTCACCCTCCTCTTCTCCAGACTAAACAAACCTAGTTCCAAGTGGCCTGCCCTTGCAATAGCAACAAAGTCTTTCCATGATCCTGAGCCTCACAGCCTGATTTGCACCTGAAATACCACCTTCTGTTTTTTTTGCCAGAGAGTCTCAATGCTCCAGCCTTGCCCTGTGGTTTGTCTCTGAGGTAATGCCACATCCCTGTCTGAAGGAGATTTCTGTCCCTGCTAGTATTGCTTTGCAACCGCAATCATTGCAAGCAAACTTGTTTGCTGTCATGTTGAAATCTCATTGCTGTTCCCAATCCATTTTTCTAGCCTTCCTACTTATGTCATACAATTCTTCAGTGCTTTTTGGAGTATACAGTGTTTCTAAGTTTAAGAGTATTCCTAAATTTAATCAATGCTTTTGTCTGTTTGCTTCTAGTTCAGAAATAGAGACACATAATAAAGCATGCAGGGATATTAAAAGAAAAATAAAGATAACAGCTGGGAAATGGTGGTTCTGAGCTTGCTGGCCTTGGTTTCACTTCTAAAGATGTCATTTCCAGTCCAAACAGCAACACTTGCCACTGTCAGTTAGCTATGACTGTGGTCCATCAATTCATTTCAGGTCTTGACAGCTTAGTCCATCCACAAGTCTCCATTCATTCTTTGGTACAATTTCACGAGCCTCTGCTAAAAACTTCTAGGGTCGAGTCTGTTACATCCATTCGCTTTCTCTCATCCCATAAATGTCTGTTTCTCAGTGAAACAAAGCATATGTCCCACGAACCAGCCACTGGGGCATCCATCAGATAGTGTGCCTTGCTAATGTGCTCTGGTGCTTGCTTGCTGACGATGCTGGAAGCTTTCCCAAGAACTATTTCCTAGGTTGATCACATCTTCATTTTCCTCCCCGTGCCTTTCCTCTCAAAGCCATTCATACATCTGGCAGAAAGATCTTGAGCTATTAAACTGAAACTGAAGACAAAATTTATTTCACAAGAGTGTCTGGGGCATGGTTTTCATGTTTCTGCTTGCAGTAAATACACAGATATCACAGCTAGCCCTTTTGCACGGATATTTATGTATGGAAGTGCACAGTTTTATGAATGGTGTTGGTTCAGTTTGCTTTTTTCCCTCTCTGCATGTTTAAGGACACATGCTTTTGTGAGGTGGGGAGTGGATTTGGCAAATACTTTCTTATTTGAATACCCAGATTCCACGGCATGTGTTATCCATGGTTTGTTATAGTCCTCCCAAGCACTAGCCTGTGCTGAAATCCTTCTCTCCTGCCCAGCTCAACGAGCTCAGGCCAGCCAACTTCCACAGCCCTTCCTACCAATAGTTTAGAAGTTACAGAAGTAAACACGAAGTAAACACTCTTATTCACTTTGGAAGGTGAATTATTGAGCATACTGTTACTGAGTTCCCTGGAGGTCACTCAGCCCATTCACATAGGTGCAACCTCCAAGTCCACCTTACCCAGTAGCTGTGCCCTGCCTGGCCACAGACACTTCTTGGGCTGCCCAGCCAAATGGAGATGACAGAGAGGACACCTCTAACTCACGTGTGCACTGACCTTGCTGCTGATGGCACCTTTTGTCCATCACTTACAAGGCTTCTGTTAATTATGAAGCAAGTTATATAGTCACAAGTGTAATAGTAATAACAGCAACAGTAGTAGTAGTAGTAGTAGTAATAAAGTAACCACTGGGCTATTCTCTCCAGTTTGAAATTATGTTCACTTCTAATCTAGAATTTGCATGTTAAAATAAATAGATTTGCATGTTAAATTCTGTCATTTTGCAATCAGTCTCCCAGTTCTTTAAACAGAGGACACTCTGTTTGCATGTCTAAATTAAAGCTCTTTCTTTGCTTATAGAATCATAGAATCACAGAATCATAGAATCATAGAATCAACCAGGTTGGAAGAGACCTCCAAGATCATCCAGTCCAACCTAGCACCCAGCCCTAGCCAGTCAACTAGACCATGGCACTAACTGCCCCATCCAGTCTTTTCTTGAACACCCCCAGGGACGGTGACTCCACCACCTCCCTGGGCAGCCCATTCCAATGCCAATCACTCTCTCTGGCAAGAACTTCCTCCTAACATCCAGCCTATACTTCCCCCAGCACAACTTGAAACTGTATCCCCTTGTCCTGTTGCTGGTTGCCTGGCGGAAGAGACTGACACCCACCTGGCTACAGCCTCCCTTCAGGTAGCNACCCCCAGGTCCCTTTCTTCCTGGCTTCTCTCAGCCACTCTGTCCCCAGCCTGTAGTGCTGCTTGAGGTTGTTGTGGCCAAAGTGCAGAACCCTGCACTTGGCCTTGTTAAATCTCATCCCATTGGCCTCTGCCCACCCATCCAGCCTGGCCAGGTCCCTCTGCAGGGCTCTCCTACCTTCCAGCAGATCAACACCTGCTCCTAGCTTGGTGTCATTATCTCTTGATCCTTCCTGACACTTTGGAGTTAAGGCATTCTTTTAGACCATGTGCAACTGATATGAAGTGCAACAAGAAAAAAATGTGGGTTTTTTTACCAGGAAAATCAATCCCTTAACAAGAAGGTGTAATACTCCCTGAACCCCTACATTTATCACTTGCCTGAGGCAAGTGGGGTTTTCTTAGAACAAGATGTTTAGAAGCATAACTTTCCATTAAAAGGAGCAAGGAAGGTCAAGTATACAGACCTCCATGAGTACCAGTCTGTTTATCTCCAAAGTAAGTTAGCAAATGACAAAGCTGTAGCCAGGCATTACTGCTTTCCTGACTTTTAAAAGAAGTGTGGCTCTCAGATTCTAACAACATTCTGGGTCTCCATCTCCTCTTTCTTTAGCTACACCTATAGATGTGAGGGGAAGGATTTGATAGTCTCATTGAAATGTGTTATTGGATAGAGACAATAGTCTAAAAAGCTGAAAAACTGGGGTTTGTGTCTCAGTTCCACCATGGTATGCAACAACTCCATCAGCCTGTTCAGCACTTCTGCTTCAGCGGTAGAAGATCTAACCATGGAGTATCTTGTGCAGTTTCTAGCAACCACTTTCCTATTTATGTGCCTTGTAACATGTGCCCTGACTGAAGACAGTGCAGGGGGATGAGCTGGGAACTGGAAGCAGTACTGGGCTCAGCCAAGGTCGGCAGTGGGAGAACCTCCCATGCATGGTCCTTGCTGCCCCAGCACATCTTTGGGTTAAATTGGCACCAGAGCTTACTGAGTGAAAAGTTAAATGTAAGAAGCATGAGGTAGCACTTATTCAACCCAAAGGATTCCTCATCAACTTAAACATAGCAACTCCTTCAACAGAGAAATGGAGTCCTTTCTGGGTGTGATGGCTGGACTACTAAGCAGTGTGAAAAAACAAGCATGGGTTGGCGCCTGAGCTTAAGACACTTGGGTGGATTCTTCATCCTTTCAGTCTACAACTTCCGTTTGCTCAGGTCTACACACACAAAGAGAGTCAACTGTCTGGAGACTCATTTGCCTTAGAAACCTCATGGGCTGTGTCACTCCTACTAGGGTGAGAATGTAAGGGATGGAATTCTCATCTTCGCTCATCTTCGTTTCTCCAAAGGGCCCTTTATAACAGTGTTTCCACAGTGTGAAGAGGCTGTCAGTGCTGGCACTGCACCCACTCCGAGGTGCATTTCTGCTTTAAGAATATTATAGAAGTGTCTTAGCATAAATGAGAATTTGGGCTATCTTTGCTTCTGACAACACTTATACTCCCAAGCTATGATCTCAGCTCCTGCATTAGATTAAATGCAGTTCCATGTTTGCCTTCTGGGCTTTACAAGCCTCCAGCTATTAATTCTAGTAGATGTGGGAATAAGGCAGGGATACGTTGAAAATTTGGACAGCTTTCTTACATGGGGAATACTAATGTATTTAGGAGCATTTCAGACTTTTAAGGATATAAATTAATCATGCACCAGACTCCTCTCATCTCCTGTTTCCCTGCAGAGCTGGCTCTTTTTCCACTGGGGCTGATCATCCAGGGGAGAAAGCACATTTTTTTTGCATCTGCATGGGACCTACCACAGTGGCAGCTATACCACTCAGGGTATGATATGCTGATCCACCAAAATACCACAGTACAGACAGCAGTTCATAGACCAGGAGGTGCCCAAGACCTAAAATGTGGTAGACCAGGGACAAATGGTCCTGGCAAGTAAGGAAAAGTGACAAAAGTGACAACAGAGAAAGAGGAGCTGAGTGCTGTGGACATAGGCTTGCTGTGGGGAAGGATCTTTGCCATGGAATGGTGTTTACACTGCAGTGTCTGAATTGTACCAGTCTGTAAAAGGTGTGTGTCTTACCCTTCTTGTCATGACTGAGATGTCTTTGTCACTCACAGCTGTGGTGGAGTCAGTGACGTTCTGACTACTCCATACAACTCCACCTGTCCCTTTAATTCACATTGGCTTTCTTGCTTGTTCCAGCTAATGCAGCACTTCTGTTATGCTCTGCTCTCTGATAACAGTATGACAGCCTGTTGAATCACCATGCCAAATACACCAAGGTCTAAAAGTGCTTTTATCCCAAAGTATAATCTTTACACTACAGGCTGCAGTACAATCACAGCACGAGGAAGAAAATCCTTTTACATCAGATGAGCAGGGAAGAAGCTGCCCAGACCAGCAGTGTTCAGATCTTGCAGACCTCAGGAGAAATCTCCTGTGGCTAAAAAAAAGATCTACCTGCTTCAGGGTGCTGCAAGACTCTATGAAGTCCAGTAAGGACATTGTCCTCTGCCCACTGCATCTTCTTCCATCCCAGTAGGTTAGCTCACTCCACAGGGCCCTTGACAACCTGCGCTCTGAAAGAGGCATGTCAGTTTTCTAACCTGCAGAGGCCAAGCTTTCTCTCCACACAGTAGCTGCACATTACTAGGAGGAGATGGACATCTTTTTGTCCCTTGAGGACAATTCATTCATGAGAGCTGATGGTTTCTTGCAGTTCTATGGGGATAATATGCAGGGAGGTCATGACAGTAGCTACTGCTCCTGAACATTGATGTAGGACATATCGGCAGGCAGTAGGTCTCTTTTCAGCTTCTCCTCTTCCAGGAAGCTTGTGTCAAAGAGGAACCTTAGGTTCTGTTTAGTCCCTGTCTTTAGTTCAACTCCTGATGTAATTGGAGTTCTTTTTTAGAATGTCTTTTTTTTTTTTTTTCTGGTTGATTCCAACCCAAAATTCTACAAATTTCGGTGAAAATTCACCCAAGAGGGAAAATTAATTGGAGGATTTTAGAGTTCTAGAAACCAGGTAGAAAAATATATTGAGCACATGGTTCTCCCAACATCCACAGGATGTGCCACTTGGTATAGCACAACATGCTAGCAGGAACAGTGTGGCCAGTAGGACAAGGGAGGTTATTCTTCCCCTGTACTCAACACTGGTCAGGCCACACCTTGAGTCCTGTGTCCAGTTCTGGGCCCCTCAATTCAAAGTACTGGAGGTTCTGTAACGTGTCCAGAGAAGGGCAACAAGGCTGGTGAGAGGCTTGGAATGCTAACCCTATGAGGAGAGGCTGAGGGAGCTGGAGATGTGCAGCCTTGAGAAGAGGGGGCTCAGAAGTGACTTCATTGCTGTCTACAACTACTTAAAGGGAGGCTGTAGCCAGGTGGGGGTTGGTCTCTTCTCCCAGGGAAGCAGCAACAGAACAAGGAGACACAGCCTCAAGCTGTGCCGGGGGAGGTCTAGGCTGGATGTTAGGAGGAAGTTGTTGGCAGAGAGAGTGATTGGCATTGGAATGGGCTGCCCAGGGAGGTGGTGGAGTCACCGTCCCTGGGGGTGTTCAAGAAAAGCCTGGATGGGGCACTTAGTGCCATGGTGTAGTTGACTGGCTAGGGCTGGGTGCTAGGTTGGACTGGATGAGCTTGGAGGTCTCTTCCAACCTGGTTGATTCTATGTGTATGTGTTCTATGTATGTGCTATGTTTTGGGGGCAATATTTTTGCATTGAAGGCATGCTAATCTCTAAGTGTAGAGGAGAAGTGTGTGTAACAGCAGGAAACCTTTTGAAAGTACATTTTAGGCAAAACCCTAAGGTGCTAAATGTTCATTTCCCTCACCCAAATACCCTGCGTAGACAATGGGCTGGGACAGGGTACCAAACAGGATAAACCCTGGCGAGGTACTGTTACATATGAAGCAATTTAACATCTCTAGTAAATATTTGTAAACCAAGAGATTATTTTCACATGGGGAATGATTTACCATCATCTTTCATTAATGTGTCCCTGCTTCTCACCTGTTCCCATCCTTTTTGTTTTTCATTTTCCTTAGCAGAAGCTAAAAAAAAAGAGAGGTTGGGGTATGCTTATTTCTGTATTCATTGTTAGTTGCTTCCACCTCAGCTCCTGCTGCTAAACAGCTGCTTGGAGGCCTGCTTCTCCCTTCAGGGTTTACTGATCTCCCAAATGAATAATGTCCCCCTTCACCTCCTCAGCAGCTGGTGCCCAGCTGACATGCAGGCAGGATGCTGACAGTTATTGGGAAAACGTTTAGCAGGCAGGAAGCTGCCAAAAAGCAAAAGTCACTCTGAGCAGATCAGGGTGGGGAGCATCTCAGAGACTAAACTACTCCCTGGCTCTTTTCATATTTACAGTAATTCCTTCCAGTTAAAAAATGTGCTGCCAGGCCCTAGAGTACTCATTAATTAGTTAATCCTGGGCTGAACACAAGAATGATTAAAGGCTTTTGTGGATTGTTTCAGTCTTGATTGGCTTCTTCAACTCTTTTTTTCTGATTCTGCCTTAATTCATCTCTTTTCTACATGGGTAGAAATGCTACCAAGCCTTCTTACGTGAAATGGCAGACAGAGAGGAGCATGTCCTGCTGCACCTGCACTATGCTGGTCAAGGTGAACCTTCCTCGGTGGCCTGATACTGAGACAAAATGCAGCCTCAGGAAGCTCATGGCTGGCAACAAGTTGAAGGGTGGGAACAATAGATGTGATAGAGGAGAGAGCTGCCATTCAGAGGTACCTCAACAACTGGGGAAATGAGACAACAGGAACCACATGGACTTCCACAAAGTCAATCACCAAGTCTTATTGTGAGGGAGGAATGACCTCAGTACTGTTGGGGATCAGCCAGAGATAAAACAGTTCTGCTCAAAAAGACCTGCACCTTTGCAGGAAAGAAGACCTATGACTCAATGGGCAATATTAACAAGGGTGTAGCTAATGAGACACTGTCCACATCTGGTGTGCTGTGTCTAGATGTGAGCACCTCAGTGCAAAAAAAACACTGACATGCTGGGATGAGTTAAGTGTAAGGCCATGAAGTGCACTGAACTGGACCAAAGGCATCCAAGGAGATACTGAGCCATGTTCTTGTTCTGTCAGTAAAGAGAGGCTGAGTGATATCCACCTATGTCCCTCAGGCAACTAAGGGTAGAGTATAAAGAAAACTAAGACAGACTCTTGCTGAAGATGTGCAGTGAAAGGAGAAGGAAAAAATAGAAGTTGCAGCAGGTAAAATTCTCATTATACACATTAAAAGAAAAAAAATCATTATGAGAGTGGTCAAATACTGAAACAAGTATCCAGAGAGGCTACAGGATCTTTGTCCTTGGGAACTCCCAAACTTTGAGTGGACAAGACTCAGATCTCTTTAAATGTCACTTTAAAGTTACCGTTGCAATGAGCAGGGTTTTGGTCCAGATGATTTCCATCTCTGCCCTAGATGACTCTGTAAATGTATTCTATGATATTGAAATGTGTTTGGATTGCTTTGGTTCACAAGAATTTTGCAGGCAAGTGTTGCTGCTGGAAGGTATTACTACTTCAAGGCATTGTCTGGGTCCACATGTTTTCCTTGTCAAGTTGCAGGTAAAATATAAAGAAGACTTAGGAGTGCCACAGTACAATTTGGAGAGCGTGTGACGTACAATTGTAGGGCTCAGTGGCTGTTGCTCTTTGGCTGAGGAGCAAATCAGAGCATCTACCAATGCTCTGTACCAATGATATATAATGGTACTGGTCCTACTGCAACAATTATTCCTGGTTCCTACTGCTTTTGCTACACTGATGCCCCTCACACCCCATGTTTTTCTCCCAGCCATTCTCTCAGTACAGTGTTCCAGAAGACCTCTTGCTCCTCTTCTCCACCCTGGTAAAGAGAGGTCATCCTTTCTTTAGTGTTCCCATCTTGTTGCTCTAAAACCAGCTCTGTGTCACCCTATTCATGTTAGCAACCCTATTAAGTCTGTCTCTGAATAACTCCAGCAGTCTTCTTCCTGTGAAAAACAGGGCAAGAAGTTTAGATTGAAACAATATTTCTGCTCTTGGTAAATTTACCATTTTACTATGACACCCAACAGGCCCTTAAATCTAACATCCAGATAGGTGAAAATGTCATGGATTTCATAATGCTTCTCAGCAATTTAATAACAATGCTATTAATACCCAAGTAAAGCACAAAAAAGAGCTTGTTCCCATTTGTAGATGCTATTTCCTATTAGCTCTCAGACACCGGAGGCACTGCATAGTTGGAGGGATTATAGCACTTTGTGCTTACGCCTTGGACTTGTGCGTCAGAAACTTGCCTAAAGGCTCCATTAATTGCCAGCAATGCAACATTTGTTGTATCATATTGCTTAATTATGCACTTTTCTTCCCCTCCATGTCATACCAATCACATTGGAAAGGCTTTGGAGGTAGCATAGTCAGAACATGTTGACCGCTGGGAATTGTCAGAAAGCTGTATAAAACTGCCTTGAATAATGGAGAGTAAACAGAACCTAAAGTAAGGATTTGCATCATTAGAGTCCAGGGGAGATCTCTATTGACCTGAAGGTAGAAGTGTCTTGTAAGACTGGAGGTCTTCAAGAAAGAGAGCAGCAGAGCTCATCCTGCTTTCACAGCACAGGCAAAATTTCTTTAAACCCATCACGGCACTGAAGTATAAAGTAGTCCTAGCCTTTGGCTTCAGGTGACTATTCACAGTGGAAGACATCATTCACAGATATTTTGACAACACAATCTGCTCTTGTGTGTTCTTTCTTCACAATCTTGAAGCTTTTTGGGCTTCAGTGAGAAAAGATGAGGGAATAGCAAGCAAGCCAGAGTTAATGCTACATGCAGAAGTAAGAAATAAGAAATAACTTTAAGGCATGAAACCTCCCATTGGGATTTGCTGCCATCATTTTCTCCTCCCTAGAGCAGGCCAGGGACCTGCTTTCTGCAGGGAAATGTTATTGATGCTCTTCAGAGCTGATCATCACAGTATCACAGTATCACAGTATCACCAATGTTGGAAGAGACCTCATAGATCATCAAGTCCAAGCCGTTACCACAGAGCTCAAGGCTAGACCATGGCACCAAGTGCCACGTCCAAGCCTGCCTTGAACAGCTCCAGGGACGGCGACTCCACCACCTCCCTGGGCAGCCCATTCCAGTAGCCAATGACTCTCTCAGTGAAGAACTTTCTCCTCACCTCGAGCCTAAATTTCCCCTGGCGTAGCTTGAAGCTGTGTCCTCTTGTTCTGGTGCTGGCCACCTGAGAGAAGAGAGCAACCTCCTCCTGGCTACAACCACCCCTCAGAGTGAGAAGTTAGACATATGGTCACCAGAATAGCTTCTGCTGCTCCTGAGATGTTTAACTTCCATATTTAACATCAGAAAGCTCTTAAATTGATTTATATTCCCTCATTTCTGACAAAACTATTGCCAAGACAGCTAATGCTGTCACATATAGGAGGAAGTTCTTTACAGTGAGGGTGGTAAGGCACTGGAACGGGTTGCCCAGGGAGGTTGTGGATGCTTCCTCCCTGGAGGTGTTTAAGGTCAGGCTGGATGAGGCCTTGGGCGAGCTGCTCTAGTGGGAGGTGTCCCTGCCTATGGCAGGGGGTTGGAGCTGGATGATCCTTGAGGTCCCTTCCAACCTAAACCATTCTATGATTCTATGATTCTATATTTAAGAGTATATGGATCTAACCTAAGGAACTACATCTTGCAGTCAAATCTCTTCCTATTAGTAGGCATTTTGTATCCTTTACACTGAGGCTTGTGTCTCTGCACCATTACCAAAGAAAGAGACTGCTAAAATGCATTGGAATGAGTGGAAAAGAGTTAGTTAAATACAAAGAGGCATCTTGCACCACTGTGCCAGAGGCCAGGCTCAGGACTGGCAGCACTAGCAGTGTCCTAGACAGACACTTGTCATCGCTTAGGGCTGATTGACTCTGGTAACCACCGGCCAGCCTCGACTGCCAGGAGGAGAGGTAGGCTGAGCAGCTGCCATGGGCCTTGTCTAGCACCTGAGGCAAGGAGACAACTACTGCAAAGGTGAAAAGCCACGGGGGCATATGGGGAGCTGCTTTGTTCTGGGGGTGGCCAGTCCACTCAAGCGTCGCTTGGAGCACTGAAAGGCAATGTGCAATGTATGGCAGAGGCCATCATCTGTGGTGACATGAGCCGAAATCACTTCTACATCTCAGAGGAAAATTAAATTTGACCCTCTGTTTTAATCTGAAAATGATTTTTTTTCAGTTTCTTGGATAATTATTTTTTGGAAAACAAAAGGTTTCTGTGCCCTGTGTGCAGCCTATGTTTTGCCAGGCAGTGCTGGAAGCCAGACTCTAAATGAGAACTGAGTTCCTGGGATCTGAGAAAGGGCTTCTGTAAAAACGTTGTGGCCAAGGACAGGCTCCAGCTTCTCCAGGAAGCTTTATTCATCTGGCTATCATGCTAAAGAAGATTCAGAGCTTCAGCTAGATATCTGTCATGCAGCCCAGGAAAGGCACTGCACTAACATTAGCAGCATTTTAAATCTGTGGTTTACTTTCAGTTCCATTTACCTATGCCATCTCCCTGTTCATCTGATGTTTGAATGGCCTTTTTTATATTCTTTCTGTGGCCAACCCATTTCCACCACTTGTCTGGCAGAGGCTCTAGATACGGTCTTAGTTAAGACCACTCATAGTCTCTGGCTGGACTGCTCTAGTGGAGAGGCAGGGTACATGCTCCTACCATAGCTCCCCTAGTCCTGCCAAACTTGGGTGCTTAGGACCTCAGCACAGTAGGTGCTACAGAGTCTGGGTTACCCCAAAAAAATATTGGCAGCAGTGTTTTAAATGTGGGACTTCTGCCTAATCTGTCTGCCTAGCAAGGATTTCAACTTTCTGCCATGGGCAGTGTTACCGAGTGGGGTCAAATCAGCAAGGAAAACAGTTACACTAGCAGCTATTCTAAATCCAAGGCTCACTATGTTAGCTTAAGCTTTACAGTCTGAGAAGGAGCTTGCAAAAGTAATCTTCTACCAAAAACGCAAAAATCCTTATGTGAAACAGTGCAGGTTTTTCTCCCCGACCACTGGTACCTCCAGTTATGCACTTTTCATGTCACCACTCCTACCAGGATTATTCATTCCCCTTTTACCACCTGCTATCCTTCCCGGCCTCTCGCCTCACGTTTTGCCACTGGTCTCTGTTCCTGCAAGGCTCTCCAGCTGATGTTTATTCGCAGCTAGTCCCAGGCCCTGCACTCCTCTGCCTTGTTCTCAGTATCCATGGGAACATCCTCTTTGTCCTGCAGCTCAAAACAGGGATTCAGTGTCCACCTTCACTTTAGAGATCCACTCCTGCTGCATGAGAGAGTGCCCTGCCTTCCCATACCACACAGAACTTGAAAACAGGCATTTTTCAATACATTAAATCTGAATTCTTGTGTCCATCTTCTAAGTTGAGAAAATCTTTCTTTGCCAGGACCTGAAAAGACACGAACTTTTTTCTCAACGTTTGGCTGGCAGAATTAAAGCCACTGAAGGCAGTTTCCCAGCCACTGTGTGTCCTTCCCCCTCCTCTCAAGCTGGCCAGGCTCATTTGCATGCTTGCCCCCCACCACAGCACCACCTCCCTGCCCACGGTGCTAGGAGAGATGTTTAAGGGCAAATACTGCCATTAACCCTGGGGGGACTGGGTCTGAAATGCTGCTGTGAAGCTCTGGTAGGTGCTGCTCCCCAAGTCTAACCTTGGCAAAGACTTGAGCTGTATAGGCACCATTTTCTTCTTCATACACCCAAAAAGCTGAAGCAAGGAAGGACACACCTGAAGCTCCTGCTCTTCCAGGCACCACAACTGTTTAGTGACTCAGCACAGATACTAAGTCCTGGTCCTAGGAAGCTGAGTAATCCTTCCTGAGGACCTTCATCTGTCTCTGGGGTACTTTCAACACAGCAAATCCAGCAAAACGGAGTGGTTCAGGCTTTCCAAGATTTGCATTCACTTGCTGTTTCTCAGCAGGGGCTCACTGCTTACCTCACTCCCATTGGCACCTGGGAGGTCCATAAATCAGCTGCACAGTGATAGCGCAGCCCTCCCAATGCTCATTATGCATCTCACTGCTGGAGGAGAGCACCACCTTTGATGCCAAGTACATTAGGGAACATGCCTGGGTTTAAAACCACTCCATGGGAGGGAATCACAACGTTTCCAAAGCTTGGTCTCTTGCATCACAAAAGCAGGGCATGCTCCTCACCATGTCTCAGGCGGTAACAAAAGTCCAAGGCCAACAAGCGAGATGAACAGCTTCAAAACAACAAGGCTGCGCTGGGTTTTGTATACACTGTTTGTTGCCACAATCTGGCCCAGAGTCACCATCTCAAGTTTCCTTGCCAGAATGATGGAAATATAAATAGGGGCTGTAAACCCAAAGTATTACCAGCTCATATATCCAAAGGATAAAAATTATAGTCTCTTAGCAAGGAAAATGTTCGAGGGTAGTGAGGTAATGGGACCTGGTTACAGAGCTCATTTCTCTGAAAACCTTTAATACTGCATGGAAATTTTTCCAATGTCCTTGATCCAACCTCTGTTAAAGTATAGAATAATGCCCTGTTTCAGTGGAAAAGCCCCTTCCATGCCTTCAAGAATGAACTGCTGAGCTCCATTTTGGGAATAGTTTTTTTCCAGCTGCTGTTTCCAGAGATTCCTGAGTGGCTCCGAAGACACAGCATTAGCAAGGAATGAAATCTGTCTGTTTGAAAGATAATCCCTTGCCTGTTGGCTTACCTAGAAAGGGCCTCCTCACTTCTCTGCACATTTGCTGAGAGCTGCTGCTGTTGAACCACAGGAGTCCAAGCTTCAATCTTGCTAAATACTACTCTGGAAGTCCGTGTCATGAGTCACAGCACTGGATGAGTGTCTCTGCTAGTTTGATTAATTGCATTACCGTGCCTGCCCTTTACTCGTTGACTCATAGCCCTAAGAGCCTGGGATGTGCAGCATATGTAGTAAACTGATTAAAAGGGGGGATGTATGTCAATGTACGGATGTGTACGAGAGCTTTTTGAAATCCCTCATGATCTTCCCACCCACTGGGCATCGCTTCAATACTGAATTCAATCATCAGGAAACAAACTCGTTCCCTCCTCTGCATTGCACATTGCAACGAGCTTGCCAAATATGGCCAAACTTTCACAAAGGAGAGAGAATCCCCCCACCAGTGAATTTATGACCCTTGGCTCTGCCTGTGCCTTGTTCCTGTGCATGCCTGAGTGACATGGAAACTGCAGCAAATCTCCTTGGCCTGTATCTACACTCTCACACTTGCAGCTATGTTGGATTTTCCCCTTTTTTTTAATGACTGGAGGTTTTTGTTTGGTTTATTGCTTTCTAACGCAAGCAACTCATTATGAGAGGAAAAAAGAAGAGCAATATGCATTAATGAAAAGGGGCAGGATGGAGAAGAAACGGAGTGAGGCTAGAAGTAAGTAACACGTCACTCCCTTCGTCTCTTCCAGGTCCTTCAAGCCAGACTTTGTCCTGATTCGGCAGCATGCTTACAGCATGGCACTGGGAGAGGACTTCCGCAGCCTCGTCATTGGCCTGCAGTATGGTGGCATCCACACGGTCAACTCCCTTTACTCCATCTATAACTTCTGCAGCAAGCCCTGGGTGGTAAGTGATGACACAGCTCTACTGCGTGACGTGACAGCACTGCAAAGCAGATGTGTGGAGCCAGTGAAGCACCAAATTCAGCTTCCAGTCTGTTTTGTAGGAATTTGTCTCTTTTGCTTAAAAATCACCATCTAAACAACCTGAGGAATCTGGCTGGGAATTCTGGGTGGGAGGAACCATCAGAAGTTCTTGTTTGTCAGCCTCAGTAACATGAAGGTGCTTTTTCCTTACCCTGAGTAAGATATTTTACCTGTTCCACACTCTGTGTCACAAACAGCCAACAGTAGAGTAATACCCAGAGGTCTTGGAAGGCACAGTAAATGCATAGCAATAAATTAATAACAGCAGATCAATAGTAAGACATCTTTTTTGGACCAAAACACAACACTACCTTAAAAGAAACTGTTTTAGAGGGTGTCTGAACTACACTATTTCTAGGATTTGTTATTAGATATATACTTGTGACAGCCAGGTGCCCCAGGCTAAGAATAAGAGCATCAGTTCCTTGAGAAGTGCAACCTGCACTTGTTTTCTCTTCTTTTCTCTTTCTACTTCTTCTTGGTGGTGCTTTGTTGTGAGAGGATTAGCTGAAAAGAAGGAAGGGAAGAAAAGTAGAAGAATAATTTCTTTAATACCTAGGTCTAGGGGGGAAAAAAGGGAACACAAAATGACAAAGGCTTTGGAAAGAGGCAGGGAAATAATGCAGGTTTTCAGCAGTTTCAAAAGGAAACACAAGATTATCATAACATAGTGGTTCATTGAGACTGCACCTTGGAAACACCCTGAGCTAAGTCAGCTCCTGGAGAGAACAGGACAGTGTTTTGATATTTTGCACTGGGACCATCCTTCATTTGTTGAAATTCTGTGCCATTCACCAGAACATTTCAGAAATATCTCCCAAAAGTACCATCCTTGGCTTGTCTCAGTCCTAAATCAAAGTTTGTAATAGATGCTCAGGTCTGGTTTATGACTAGCTCTAAGTCAGCAGGAACTGCAAGAGCAGGTGAGACAGAGGAGTAAGGCTTGGCCATCATAGCACATGCAAGACGAAGTGAGATGTTGATGCCATCTTGGAGTCCACGTCTGAGGCTTTCAAGCAATTTCATCCTCAAGTGCCCTCTCTGCTCACTGATGCTCCCAGAATGGAAAGCTATGTGCATCCTCCTAGGTACAAAGCAGGAAACTGCAACCTATGTGGATGTGACAAGGAGATGGAACTTTAAGAAATGCCCCCCCCTATTTTAATGCTTTTAGACATTGCCCTTGCTTGTGACACAAATTTAGCTTAGGGTGAGACAGAATGTTTATAGCAAGTGGTAACTATCTTCCTCAGTAAATAATTAACTCCTGGTTTGTGGTTCTTTTTCCCTTGGAAAAGTGTGTTGATTTGTAGTTCAGATCCTATTGAGGTCTGTAGTGACTCAGGCTTCTGTTTTCCATGACTCTGCAGTGTCAGATTTAATTGATTTCCTACCAAAAGGCACCGGTGTAATAGACATAGCCTTCTCAGTTTTCACTCCTTTTATAACATTTGGGAATTACCTTGAGACCAAAAGCAAGGTCCTGCCTGTTCCAAAAATGTTGCAGTACAGTAATGAGAGCAGTGAGAAAAATGTCGCTTTTCCGTCACTGTATGCACATTTGGCCTCTGCCCCTGTTTGAGTGATAGGAGTTGTTGGAAACTGAAAGGGAAGAAGAGAAGAATCAGTAGCAGGCTCAGTACAACACACCTTTGCCTTGGTTTTGACAGTTGGTCCTACACATACGAGCATGAGACCTCAGCGACCAGGAGAAAAGCCTCCTCACTTACAGTGGCTTGTGCTAAGGAAAACAGACCTGTGGCATATTATATCTGATTTGGGGGTTGATATTTTTCAACTAATGCTTTGTAGTTGTGTTTCTGATGGCATGCAGGGGCCTCAAGATGTGACAGGCCTATTTTTAGCTATCTAAAATAAAAGAAAACAAACTCAGCACACTTGAAAAAGAAAAGAAAAAGCAATGTTGGCAAGGCAGTGTGGGAGAAATTGGCTCTGCCAGTAACTTGGCTCTAGCTATTCTGAGTCTGGTTGTACCATGCTTTCCTCACAGGGAATACAGCTGGCTTAAACAGCCTTCCCAGAGGAGTCAAGGAAACCACTTGTAAACACTTGAAGCGGGTTCGCAAAGTGCCTCTTTTCCATACTGCCCACACACACACATATCACCCCCCAAACCAGTGACTGTCAGGCACTGAGCAGTCAAAGCTCAGGTGGGATCTGCGCTGGTGTTTGGCAGCACAGCAATTTTATAGGGTTTAAGCTCAGGTAGAGATTGCAGTGAGGCATTTGAGGGCAGAAAGCTTCACTGGCAGCAGAAGCAGAAAATGTTGATTCTGTGATAGCTGGGAAATGAGAGATAGGGACAGGCCTCTTTGGTTTATGTTCCACTCTGATTGCAAAACAGGCATATTGAAATAAGGGATCTGCTTAACGAGGATTACTGGAAATAAACAGTTGAGATAGATGAAGAAATTAAACCAAACACCCCTGGGAAATGTGCTTTTCACTCTCCCTGTTTATTTTTTTCCAAAAATGGTTCCATTTCATAGAAATGTTTATGATTTTGTGGATAGGGGTGGAAGTGAGACCGTTTTTCCTTGGCAGTTTGCAACAGTGTGTTATCTCAGCAAGTCTAATTGCAGTCGGCTGAGTCTGGGCTCAAGTTTACTCAAATGTGCAGCCTCATTTTGAAGTTATATTTTCCAGTAGTGTAATACACAAATTTCTTCAAAGGTTAACATCTGTACTAAACACAGGCACAGTTCAAAATACACATTTCTGAAAGAGAAAGAGACATAGTCAGGAGACAGGATGAGAAACATCTAAGAAACCAAAGTTTTAAGGTGATCCCAGAATGATTGAGTAGTTATGCTGCAAGACCCTAAACACGATGCTTCGACCACTAATCATATTTTTTGTGTGTGTTAGAGAAGTTCCAGTACAAAAATGCAGTAGGGGCAGTGCTCAGAGCAATACTTGCATTGCACACAATAATGTCCATAATTTCAAGGCAAGTTTTGCATCTCAAAGACTGCAGGAAACACGAAGTGTTGAAGACAGTCACCTCACCTGCAGAGTCCAAGAGACCCCCAGCCAAGCTGTTATTTGCTGCCAAGGGATATAGGCTCCCTGATAACCTAAGCACCTTCAAAATATGCAAAATGCCTTGAGATCCTCTGAGTGGATCTTTTCCTTTCTCTGTAAAGACTCCCTGAAAGTAACTCTGATATCCAACCACCCAGGCAGGGCTGGTACTTCAGGCCAGGCTGTGTCACACTGCCTTGCCCTGTGTCTTGCTCTCACTAAAACCAGCAGCTGAGCTGCTGACAGGAACATTACTGTCTATCTCAAATGAACGGGGAGGTGCTACATCAGCTCTTCTAGCAGGTACCTAGAAGGTTGCTGCGCCAAGTAACATTGTTGTTGCTTTGCCAATATCCCATCCCTAACATTGCCAAGAGAAAAAAAAAGGGGGGGAGGGGAAAGGAGGGAAATGTCCCATGAAGTCAGCCAACTACCTGAGGAGGGGTTGTAGCCAGGAGGACATTGCTGTCTTCTCTCAGGCGGCCAGCACCAGAACGAGAGGACACAGCCTCAAGCTACACCAGGGGAAATTTAGGCTTGAGGTGAGGAGAAAGTTCTTCACTGAGAGAGTCATTGGCTACTGGAATGGGCTGCCCAGGGAGGTGGTGGAGTCACTGTCCCTGGAGCTGTTCAAGGCAGGATTGGACGTGGCACTTGGCGCCTTGAGCCTTGAGCTCTGTGGTAACCGGTTGGACTTGATGATCTATGAGGTCTCTTCCAACCTTAGTGATACTGTGATACATTTTTGCAGGCTGGACTATGGAGGAGGCTCCCAGATAGCCAAGCCTCTCATCCATCCATCTGAAAAACTTGCTGTTTCAGCCACAGCCAAAAGCCACATGCTTCCAAAGGAAGCTCCAAGAATTAATAAAGATGCTGCTTGTCAGACACAGCTATTCCAGTTATTTCATATGAGCTGTTTTCCTAGGATGAGCATACATCACCTCATCAGCACAGTGTCCATAGGTCACCAGGGCTGCATGCTTGTGCAGTAAGGGGCACATGCTGCTGCCAGCCAGGGTATTTTTCTTCCTGTCTCTGTCTCTGTCTCATTCTGCTTAACTTTTAAGCCCTGTTTGCTCAGTTTGCTAGTTGAAACAGGACTTTATTTTCCTTCTCCAGCATGTGCAGGGCTAATGCAAGTAGTTAAGAGAAGCAAGCTATCCTCCTTCCACAACATCAACACCCTTGCTGCCAACAACAATTACTCGATGCAGGGAGTTTTTCTCTTATCTGCTGATGCATGTGTGTGTAGGGCTGAGGTGTTAGTGATGGGATGTGCTGCCTCTTCATGTCTCTGGGTTTCTGAAACACCACATTTTGACTTACAAGATTAGGAAAAGGATTCTTTATCTGCAAATCCACTGACAGTTGCCCCTTCACTACGTGGCCTGGGTCTGGTACACTTCTTCAGTCTAAATTTTTGCACACTAGCTGCCTCCCTTTTTACACATGTACCACCCTTGAACTCCCAAAGGTGTATTTCTTCTGCACCACCCAGTGAATTTTCAACTTCTTACACAGCAATGCTTTTGCTTAGACTAGCCCAGTAACCAGTACAGAAGCCTTAATGTAGCTGCTCAGCAGAAAACATTCTCAGGAGTTCTCTCTTTATCTGCAATTAAACTTAGGGCTGCCACTTGGTACATTTACCAGCTCCAGTCATTGCTCAGAAATGCTCAGAACACGTAAGATTAAGCAGCTGATAGCATTGGGAAGAAAGAGGGCTTTCATTCCCTTCCCTTAATCCATGTGTTACCTCTCTCAGGTGACAGCATGATCTCCTTCTAGATGAATGCATCCTTAGCTTTGAAAGCAAACTTGAAGGAGCTTATGTAGAGAGAGACATGGTCCTGACTGGAGGCCTTTTTTCATTTAATTTGATTTCACCAAATTCTAGGGGCCTGGGAATATGAATTCAGTTTCCAAATTACTTTGCAATCAATGGGGAATTCACACACACCTATCAGCTCAGCAGGGAACCAAAATTCTCACCTGTGGAGCAATCTATACTCATCTTATTCTCTTTAACATCCACCAAGCTATTCTTTTAGCTTTATTCCCCCTTCTGTAAGTCTAACCACTTCACCAGCACCACTGTCAGTCTGGTGTTGACCATGGTAACAGGGCTGTACCTTTCCAGAGGGAAAGCAGAATGGCTAGATGTGTGACTGCAAACCCATCTAAGGTGCTCCTGAGAGCCAGAAGATTTCTGGGATATATACCCTCTCCTTCTGTTTGGTATATCAACCTTGCTTCAGCAACACTTTCTGTCATGGTTATTAAGCTCCTCTCTTACCTTTTTGGTGGTGCCTCCAGCTGACCAGTGATTGACCAGTGTGGCTTTGGGCCACATACAGAATAATTTGCTCACTTCGCAGATGGCCAAAGCAGGAATTTTCTGTGCTACATTTATGTTGGGGGTTTAGTACCTGAAGAGAAACAAAAAATCAGTCCTGGGGAACATTATGTCTGTCTGGGCACAAGCCTGAACAATAAACATTTTAGAATAGTGATGATGGTGGTAACTGTGAAGTTCATGCTAACTGGTGAGGCCAATGGCAAACGTTCACCCTTACATGTGAAATGCCAGCACTGTGGCTTTCCCCATTGATGTTACGAGCTGCCTTCTCCAGGCACCACCCTCACAGACTCTTGCCTCCCTCAGACCTCACTGGTAGCTGGGGCACAGGTAGCACATCCTCCCTTACTCCTGCCAGGCATGGGGCATGCTGAGACACCCTTGGTTCCTAATAAAGGCTAGTTATGATTAACAGTGGGCTCATGCTTCCCTGGTCTGACACTCAAACCAGGTAGCACTGGTAAATTTCATCCAGTAATCTCTGCCCCTTACCAATTCTCCTTTTCTTCAGCACAACATATAAATGTGTCTTTCATTGATTTGGCTGTGGAGCAGAGATCCAAGGGACACATTTGATTTGTCTCTGCTCAGGAATGGTGCTGCTGATTTCCTGCCTAGTATCTTCTCTGATCTTTACTGTGCCAAGAAGGGACTCCCACCCTCTCCTCAGTCACATCTGTAAAGCAAAACCTGCTGACAGCAGATCTATAACTAAACCCAAACTGATGTCCTTCTGGCTCCTGAGCCCCCTCTCTGCTCTCTTAGCCCGAGGTTTGTGTACACTAAGGCTGGATTAACCCTGGGTAAATACAGCAACTTCACATTTTCTTGCTGCTCTCAGGTCAAGAAAACAAGGAGGGAAAGACATAATAACACATTTCTCTCACCTCCTCCACCAGTATCAGAACATTTTGCAAGCACTTATCTGTTGTACAATCAATGACTGATGTTCACTGTGTCTGTTTTTTGTTTCCCCTGCCCCTTATCCCCAAGTTTTCTCAGCTCATTAAAATCTTCAACTCGCTGGGTCCTGAGAAGTTCCCTCTTGTTGAGCAAACATTTTTCCCAAGCCATAAGCAGATGGTGAGTACCTTTGTTTTCTTCTAATGCAAGCATGGATGGGGAGAAGCAACAACTGTGTACTGGGTGTGAGATGAGGTGATAGGAAGAGACTCCATTTTACATACAGATAATTACTATCTTAAAAGCAACATAGAGAAAGCACTACATGTGAACCCCTATCCTTTCTTGCCCAGCCCTACCCAGAGTCATGTATGGCCCCTGAGAAAGTGAACCATGACAACAGACTCAAAATCAGTGCAAAAAGTCAGTGTAAAATCTAGTCACAAAAGCTCATCCCTTAGAGCAAGCAATCACTCTACTGAGATTGAGCACATTTTTTTCCCTCAGGGAATTATCTAATATCTGTTGACAATCTGGGACGTGGTCCATAAGAGATGTTTGTTTCACAATGGCAGTTTGCTTGGTCCTCACATGGTTGCCATCCATGAAACATTTATCAGCCTGAGCTGATAATGTCAACCAAAGTTGGAGTTCTTGAAAAAGAGTTTGTTTCAGCTTGTAATGCTTCATTTGCACAGTGGCTCTCACATCGTCTTCCATCAACAACTAAACACTCAGTACCCTGTGCTGCTAATGGGCACTCTACCAAACTCACAGTGCACCTTCCAAGAAGACTACATAGGTGCCTTTATTCCTGGAGAATGTGCAAAAGCCACTAGCTTTGTTTGGAACTGTTCATGTCTCTTGTTTGGAACTGCTCATGTCTCTTGATTTTCCCTGGATTAAAATGATGACAAGAGTCCATGGTTTTGTGCTCCCATCTTACATCCATAAATTACTGGCCCATCTTATCTGACTGAGGTTTGATGAGACCGTGTGTGAACCATGACTCACATGTGAACCACAACTCACATGTGAACCACTGACTGGCTGAGCCTATTTTCCGTGCCTGATCGTGAGCTTAAGCAGCAGTGATAGGCTGAAGATTAAGGCTCAAAACCATTCAAACCCCTTTTTTCTCACACACTTGTTGTGGCACTGTGGGCCAACCACAATGCACATTCTGTAGGTACCTGATGGTGGACATAGGTACCTAATGGGGGCTTCAAACTTCAAAAGGTGATCTCATATAAGATTCTTATGAAGAATCCCACCAGTGCTCACTAGGCACATAAATACCCAGCAATGCTGGTCCTTCTTCTCTCCCTTCCACTACTCTGCTCTCTACCTCTGCTGTGTGGATGGCAGCACCTGCTACTTCACAGGCATATCATGAAGGTAAGTATAATGCTGTGAAGGAATGCAGGGGTAAGAGTTGTGCTATCATTTAAGAGATAAAGCAATGGATGACCCTTAAGCACTATGTGGCAGGTTGGTGGCAGCTTTTAATACAAGAGAGTTGATTTTACAAAGAAGATTTTGTGACATGTTCCTTCAGAACAGTTGTGACTTTGTCTGACTATCACTTCAGGAATGGCATTTTTGGAAGATCTGGTTAAGGTTTTCATGCAAATACATCAGCTGGCAAGGAAAATATGCTGAGACTACCTGGAAATGTGACTTTTGATTCCTCAACACGTAAATGTATTGTTACCAGCACTGTACTGGGTTTCACAGATTTGTCATCTTTATAACTGATCACCTACTTGGAGATGTTATTGCTTACCTCCGAAAGAATACAAGAACCTTTTTAGACTGTAGGGTGTTTCATCTCAACACAAACACCAATGTTGACATGCAGGCTCGCATAATCTGATCGGAATCAGAGTCACCTTCCAAATATTTACACAAGCAACAATATGCTTAGGCAAATTCAGCTCAGCTCTTTTCCAGGTGGGGGGTCTGCCTCGCAGAATTAATCTGCACAACTTCTCAAGATCTTTTTGGGTACATCTTCACAACACCCTGGGCTGCAGGAGACTGAGAGGGCAAGTGCTGACACCAGGCAAGCTCCGACGCAGTTATCACTCCACCAAGTACCTGCAAGAGTTGCTTGCCCACTGTGCATCAGCTTAGCCATGTGTCAGATAGGACTATAATGATTCTCCTTTTCCATTTTCTTCCCCTTCCAGGAGGCATTTTCAAGCTGCACCAGGTCACACTCATAAAATACACTGTGGTCCTTTGATGGCTGACCCCCTGGAAGTGTTTATTTCAAATGTTAGTCTTACCTCTTTGCAATGTGATATACTTTAAGCAATGAAATGCTCACAGAAGAGATCCTCATCTTTCTATGTCCCAAGCTTTCCAAAGCTTACTTTCTAAACCTTTGACTTAAAACAGAGAATGGATATAAAAAACTGTTTTGTTCTTTCATTTGTGTAGAGAAGAGATTTTCCTGAAGTGAGATAAAGGAAGCTTCTAGCAGCAGATCCATCTTCATGAGCATTTTAATTGAGCTGAAAATACTTTGCTTGAAAGCTTCCTTCTCAGGACAAGGTATTTTTAACCAGTCTTAAGCAATAAGCCTACAGAGAGGACGCAGGGCTATGGCATTTCACAGCAGAAAAGATAGATTCATGTCTCTTCCCTTTGCCACAGGCATGCACCTCTCAACCCTTAGCCCAGTGCCGAGTCTGGCAACTGTTCTAAGGCCCTGCTGGTGCCACATGAGAGGCAAGATGAGTGCCTTGCTCCGTAGTGCCCCCCTCTGGCCGGTTAGCAAGCAGGAGTCATTCACTTCTAAAGGAATTTTTCACCTCTCCTGGGCTTAGGACTCCAACAACAATTCTTAGATGAACCTCTTAAAAAAGAGGGAAGAACTGATGGGGGGGATCTTTGCCAAAGAGCAGGAATTGCCAAGGGTGGAATAGCTGCTTTGGGCCAAACAACATATTATCAAAGAAAGAAATTAATACATCCACTTGCAAATTAATTTGTGTGCATGTGAAGTGGACAAATTAATATAAGTGAAGCAGAGACAGAATGTCCGTGATAGAAATAAAACCACTTTACTGTTTAGAATAAAAGGACACTATAAAAAGTGAACATTATGCAACATTACCTTAAAAGACAATATACATTCACTGAATATAAAATTTATAAATAACATGGAGGAAAACTGTAAACAGTGCTAGAAAATTTAGCAACAAATACATTCCTTCTGGAAAAAAAAAAAAATTCACACGAGTTTGGTTCCCTCCCCGAGTTTCCATGACTATCAGGAACAGCAGAGCGGCTCTATGAAGGAAGGACAGCGGCAGAGAGGAGAAGCCAGTAGAGGCAAAGCAGCAGCCAATGTTTTGTGGGTGTGTTAAGATTTTTCTCAAGACTGGTAGTCCCAAAAGCCATTTATTCTAAAAACCAAAACCAAAAAATCGAAGTGATAACAATTTGCAGTTCCCTCCATTTTGTTCTGCCCTTCCAAGCTTTAAATTTGTAAGACACACTTTCAGAGACATCTGAAAGATCACAAACTTGTTCCCATTGAGGCCTTTCCTCCAAACAGTCTTTAGTATAGAAAAAAACTCAGTATGTTTCCCTGTGAGGTAGTATTTCACTCCAGCCAAGTAAGAATGGGATTCAGTGATATATTTAGGCTTTAGAATAGTCCTACCTTAAGGGCCACGTAACTCTT
Organism: Tricholaema leucomelas; assembly: GCA_013400475.1. NCBI lineage: Eukaryota > Metazoa > Chordata > Aves > Piciformes > Lybiidae > Tricholaema lacrymosa > Tricholaema leucomelas. Next base: position 802,743 of record WAAF01004838.1, on the reverse strand, counting down.
AAACACATGGGAAATTCAGACCTAAACTGGCAGGATTGTTCCATACAGGGGAAGGGGAAGCCTCCCACACTGGGACTTTATTCAAGGCACTCCATGCACAGATTTCTTGCTCTCTACCCCTCCATCTTGGAAAATGAAAAATCACATCCAGTCTTTCCTAAATTTTCAATGTATTTTTCATAGGGTTTTTTTGTAAGACTAGAGGGGGAAAACATCCTCAAGAAAATAAGGGAAAATATCTATAAAACAGAAAGCATTTGGCAACAGTCTAGAAATGAGCTATGCATTTTAAAAAGTACATCTAATAATATTGTTATATTTAAAGCATGGAGAGGAGGGAGAAACTCTCATCCTGTACATGTCCAGGGTTGTGGTTGCTTAAGCTGTGCCATTGACCTTAGCTTATAGGATGAAGCAATGAGCATGTCAGGGGTGACAGGAAGATATTTATGCTGCTGCTAGCCATTGTATGCTCCATAGCATAGCATTTTGGGGAGAACTTCACACCTGCCTCCTCAGGTCTCCACGCCTGGTGTTCCCACATATTGCATTGCTTGCTGTAATGAGGGTGAGAGTTTTGTCCGTTGGCGGGCAGTAGCGACTTAGCAAGACAAAAGAAAGGAGAGGGATAGAAAGGAAGAAGTCTTTGAGTCTGATTTAAAGCCTGTTCGATCCATTTACTGGCTCCCTCCCACTTCAAGGGAGCCTTCATTTAGGCTCTTAACGCAAGCACAAGCTAAAGCTTAGCCCAAATACATGTCCTTGATAGAATGCACAGAAACGAAACTAAGAAGCCTCCCAAAAGAAATGTATTTTTACTGGATTCTTCGCCCTCCTTTCGGCTCCACATTTTTGAAAGCCTTAACAATTGTTTCCTTACACAGCAAGGGGAAAGATTTGCTACCAAACCCCCCACCCCTGCCACTTTAGCTGTCTGCAGCTCAGAAATATTTTACTGTCTGCAGTATAAAACGGTAATACACTTCATTCTCTGATAATGCATCTGTTGTTTTGTTGTTTACAAAGCACATAGCTACATTATATCCTACTTAGGGACAAAAGTCCTCATGGTATTAGAATGCAAATAGTTTCACAATAATTTGAGTGCAATACTGTGATGTCTCAGCTAGCTAAATGAATCAGTGACAAGTAAAATATGCAGAGCTGCGGCTTAATGAAAATTCAAATCAACACTTCACTGCATCAAGGGGCATTTTCATTCAGCCTTCCAAAGCTGGGAAAGGTGGCTGCAGCTCAAAGAGACACAGCTTTTGCAGTCACCTTGAGCTTGAGAAGGGCCATCTCCAGTGATGCCACCTCCACTTGATGCAAACAGTGAGGCTGGCGAAGCTGGCTTCACTCTGCCCTCAGTGGCCTTCAGAGATTTTTGTCAGCCATGCACAGCTTGCAGAGATTGCTTCACTGTGTCTAAACCCCAAGCCTGTACTCTGCAAAAAGGGGCAACCTCCTGACGCACCATCTGATCCTGTGCTGTGAAGCACCCTACTCTCCCTCTTATCTCCGACACGTAATGTAGGAGTAGTCACAGGGAAGACTGCTTCTGAGAAGTGTTCCAAGCCCAAACCACTGGAAAATCCAACAGCCTTTCACTGTGTGTTGTGCCATCATGCCACTCAGAGCTGCTGAAAAAGGAAAAAACAACAGAACCCAGCAGACCTAGGCATCTCTTACACCAGCTCCTTGAAAATGCCCTTTAAAGCTCATGTTAGAAAGGGAGTTATGTGTATTTTGCTGCAACAACACATCTAGTAAATGAGGCATTTCATGGGATGTACATCTGACAGAGCTCTGGTAGCACACAAGGAACGTAAAAATGTATCAGGGCCCATCTCAGCCACCTTTTCCTTTCCATTTGGCAAAGAGATCCCAAACAACTCTCCAGTAATTGAGGTCACTGACTGTAAAATTACCCCAAGCTGGAATCACTGCAATTCATTTATCCTGCTGGTGGCAGCTCTGCTTTCTAAGTGGAATGAACTGAAGATATACAGAAACTTATGATAAATAATCATAGTAATACAAAAATGAAGTTACGCATAATCTCCCTGCCCAAGCCCTCCCCATCCAAAACTCAGTCACCCATTTTGTCAGCACCCCTTCTTCACCATCATTAAAACTTAAAATACTTTTATTTGATAAGAAAAATTATATTATAGTTTTCTTAATAAAAAAAAAAAAACAATGAAGAAACTTCTCCAGTCAACAGCAAAGCACAAGACAGTGAAGTTCCTCCTCCCACATCGCTGCAGGCCACAACGTGAGCATACGCAGAGTTATGCTTAACAGTGCCTAGAGGGAAACGCAGCACTTGACACAAAAGTAATCCTCTGGGCAGCTGAAATTTTATGATCCCAGCCAGCACTTACTAGGAGCCCACTTTTCCATGCCTAGCCACCCCTCCCCACACACACACTTCCTTTCACTATATAAACAAGCGCAGCTAGCGTAGCTGCAGGAGGAGGAACCGTGATGCAAAGACATACAGAGGAAACAATGACTGTAGCCACTACTGCAGATACACTGGAGCTTCAATATCTTAGAAACAACTCACTGACTCGGAATGTCAATATTTCTGTCTTTAAAACACAAACAAACCATTCTTTTGTTTACAACACCAAAAAAAAATTCCACATCCTGTCAAAAATAGCTTATGTCATTATATGTATATACATCTTAGTTCAGCAAAACACTATTTTGGCAATAGATTCTTCTTTTATAGTAAGAGCTCTAGCAAGTCTCCCCTTTCCCTCTTACATGTGATTGATTTACAGTTGGCATTTTTGCATCTGTTTGGTTTAAGGTGTTCACAAGCTGGTTTTGCTGTTGAAGCTAAGCTGCAAAAAAAATCAGGGGGCAACGCCGCTCAAAACAGGATGGCACAGCACTTCTGCTCTGCTGTAGGTGCATTTCCCTCCCTACACACAGACAACTGGGCTTTTGGTTTTTTCAAGCAACAAAAATAGTCTCTCTCTTGTTGCAGGGAAAGCCAGAATCTCAAATGTGCTGTTGCATTCACACTATGACTGAATTAGCTAGGACAATCAGTCAACAATGCTTTCACCAGATGATATGGCCAGATGCAGCAGGTAAACCCTCACACTGCTGGAGTCAATCGCATTGCCAATCTCTCCCATAGAGGAGGATTTATTTTGCACATGGTTTCTTTGCAGAGTTTAGGCTGGGTTTCTTTTCAGTTTTGTTTCATTTGTCAATAAGATTAATGAAACCTGTTCTCCTTCAAATAGATTTCCCTACATATTTTCAGCACTTAGTGCATGAGGAGGGGGTAACAGGAAGCCAGCACATAGAATACAGTGCCTAAGTGGCATAGTTTTTAGATTTTTGTTTTCCTAAAAAAATAGAGATTATATTGCCATAGCTAATGATACATGTAAGAGAGAGCAAGAGCTCCATCTTTCTTCTTCTTTTTATTTTTTTTCCCCTCCCATTTTTCCCTCTGGTGTGCAAAAGTAAGCTCCCAAATGTTGTCTGATCAAAAGGAGTGGTATCAAAAAAATGGAAAAGGTGATTACAAATTCAGTAAGGTAGCACAGACTTTTTTTTTTCTTTTTTTTCCCCTCTCCATTTTCTTTAAGTGTTCGAAGTGCTAAAATTTGCATGAAAACAGGCACTAATTTCATTGTCATCATCGTGATCTGGTAAGAGTTAGTGTCCAAAGGAAGACCAGCCACAAGTAAGGGAGAGGGGAGATAAGGAAGGGATAGCATGCTCAGGGATCTGTGGCATTGATTATCGTTTTATCTGGAGGTGCCCATCCTCTGTACCAGCTGCAGTAACCTTCCACCCTCTGGATGCAGGCGTAGTGCTTTGCTTGGTATCCTGAGTGGCCGAAGTTGGAGAGCATGTCTGTCCAAATACACTCATTCTTGGAGGTTGCAAAGCAGGGCAAATAGTAGCAGGGTCTGATCTGCAATTGTAAAGAGAGATCAGGTCAGGCCACATGGAAGGACAACATTATAAGAAATGCCTTTTTTATCAGAGACAAGGGATGCAGAATTCCACTCAAACCTTGCTTACTAGCCCAAAATTCAACAAAGTACATAAGCAATTGCTTAGCTTCACATACACAGGGTCAAAAGGCCTTGTCAGGTGCAGAAAAGCCAAGCTTGTGTCTATAATTTTTGCAGACCTGGAGCCATGAGCATTTTAGTGCCTGTGCCAGGCTGTGAGGTTTTGAGCAATCAAAACATTTACACAGGACAGTGTCATCTCATCAAACCTGTGCTACCTGACTTCATTCACCTGCAAATGGTTCTGTGTGGATTCTGAGAGCCTTCCCAAACCCAAATTAGCTCCAACAGGGCACTAAAAAGGCATAGACTCAATATTTTCATTAGATTCCTCTATGGACAGAGGAATTGAGTGCACCCTCAGCAAGTTTGCAGATGACACCAAGCTGTGTGGCACAGTTGACTTGTGGAGGGCAGGGATGCCATCCAGAGGGACCTGGACAGGCTGGAGAGGTGGGCCCAGGCCAACCTCATGACATTTAATAAGGCCAAGTGTAAGGTCCTGCATATGGGTCGGCACAATCCCAGGCACAGATACAGGCTGGGTGGTGAATGGCTGAGAGCAGCCCTGAGGAGAAAGACCTGGGGGTCTGGGTTGATGAAAAGCTCAACATGAGCCAGCAGTGTGCACATGCAGCCCAGACAGCAACCCTGTGCTGGGCTGCATCAAGAGCAGTGTGGCCAGCAGGGCAAGGGAGGTGATTCTCCCCCTTTACTCTGCTCTCGTCAGACCCCACCTGGAGTACTGTGTGCAGTTCTGGAGCCCCCAACACAAGAAGGACATGGAACTGCTGGAGCGGGTCCAGAGGAGAGCCACAAAGATGATCAGAGGGCTGAAGCAGCTCTGCTATGAGGACAGGCTGAGAGAGTTGGGGCTCTGCAGCCTGGAGAAGAGAAGGCTTCGAGGAGACCTTATAGTGGCTTTCCAGTATCTGAAGGGAGCCTACAGGAAGGCTGGGGAGGGACTCTTTACAAGGTCTAGTAATGTCAGGATGAGGGGGAATGGGTTTAAACTGGAAGAGGGGAGATTTAGACTGGATGTTAGGAGGAAATTCTTTACAGTGAGGGTGGTAAGACACTGGAATGGGTTGCCCAGGGAGGTTGTGGATGCTTCCTCCCTGGAGGCGTTTAAGGCCAGGCTGGATGAGGCCTTGAGCAACCTGCTCTAGTGGGAGGTGTCCCTGCCTATGGCAGGGGGTTGGAGCTAGATGATCCTTGAGGTCCCTTCCAACCTCAACCATGCTATGATTCTATGATTCTATGATTGTCTCTCAGCACTACTTTTTCCCTGCAAAAATTGCAGCCCTCTGTTTCTCCCCCTCACTGTTCAACAGCATCACTGGTATCACCAGCCAGAGGAAACAGAGTTGCAGGGTTTTGATGTCTTAACGCCACCTAATTAGAGATGCACATACCTTGCATCCGCAGCCCAGATGATAACGATGATTCAGCCCTTTACGCTGGGACAGAGTCAGCCGGTCCCACTTCTCATACCAGTTGCACAGGCCAGTGTAAACCTTCCCTTCGTACACACGGCCTTGAAAACAGAGACATGGTCACAAGTTAGCACTTCTCAGCACGAGTACTTGTCTCGTTTCCTGAGATTGCTAATGCTCTCAATATGTTTGGCTTCACTCACTACTCAGCGACTGCTTTCTTTTTATTAACTGGTTCAGGGATCTCTGCCCAGCAAGATTACAACACTTCTGTAAGTTAAATGTGTTGTGTCAGCTGCAAGCACCAGCAACATGCAGATGAGTAATGTCCTCAAGCTCCTCTCAACAGAGCAAAGTGAATCAACACCTTTACTAGAAACGCTTGGCAACTACCACATTTCTACCTCCTTGCATCCCCCCACCTTCTCAGCCCACATTTCTTCAGCTCATTCTAAAAAGCATCACCAAGTAGCCATCAGTTCCCTGTGGCAGACCTGCCAGCTCAGGTATGAGCTGACAGCTATGGACTGTCACATAGTGTATTTGTCATCACTGGGTATAAGAGATACTTTAGGAAAGAGACAGCAATCTAGGGAGTAAAACATTTCTCAGCATTAAGGAGTATTGAATATCAAATTACTGTTGGCTATCTTAACATTTAGGAAGATGCTTATAGAGATGTCTACACAGCTGCTCATGTCCTTAGCCAGTGTATGTATAGAACAGTTTGATCATAAAAAAGTACACTGTCTTTTACCTGTAATCAGGTATTGGTATTTGTTGACCTCCAGCTTGACCCCACAAAGACTTTCAGAAGCTTCTGTGTAGATGTACTGAACGTGTGGCATTATCTGGAAGCCTCTGTACATCTAGAGAAAGAAGAAAAACACTTTAAGACATCTTGAAATCACAACTTTTCGCTTTGATTCTTTCAAATCTATATTCTGACTGTGATGGCAAGCAGTGAACTTTTAATGTTCATGTGAGTGAAGGAGTAATGAGACCAGCTGGACTCTGATGGACGTCTCCTCACCAGATCTGCTGGTAAAGCAGAATACCCACCTGCTACCGCACCATTACAATTCAGCACAGGGACCACTTTTCCCCACTCACATTAGTTCCAGTGGTACTGAGTGAGCAAAGTGCCAACACTGCAAGCTCTGCCAACTTCCTGGACATTTCTTTCCCTTATATAGCTCATAATTACAGAGAAATTAAATTAGTTCAGGCTTGGAATCTTTCTCCTTCATGAGATTTAAACAATTTCTTCCAAAGTAAGGGATTTTTCTTTTAAACAACGAGCCTATTTTCCAGTGTTGCTGCTCTAAGAGTTTCAAACCTTTGGCGCTTGATCTAAGTCACCAAGCCAGACACCACCTCCTCAAATGCCTAGCATATGTCACTCCTGCTGACTTCAGCAAGGATTTAATGCTTCTCTAACTAAATGAATATATAAATAGGATTCTACCCCATCTCCTAAAATTAGTCCGGTATTGATAGGTACCATAAAGAAAATACCATTCACACAACTCTACACTCCTCCTCCTTCTTCAGAAGCTTTCTAATAGTTCAGTTTAATTGAAATATGACCCCCCAGATATAGTGGCAGTTGGATTCAGTCAGAAATTAGCATGTGTCCCTATCTGACCTGACCTTACCACTGCAATTTAGGGAAACTCATGTTCATCTACTAGTAGCGTAATGAAGTCTGTTCACAGCAACAAAACAACCACTGCACGTGTGCACTGGACCAAATAAAACATGGCTCTGAAACACTGAGCAGGAGTCTTCTGAAAACTTTGTCTTTAGAATTTGGTTATCTTCACAGCATTTCCCAGTCTATCCTTTTCTCTATCACAGCACATTCACATTCAGGTGCTCATACCAAAGCAAGGCAAAACATGAAAAAATAAATCTCTATTAGTCCCAGAGATCTAGATCCTTGCTGCTCTGTCACTTCAGCTGTGGTGTTCTCCTCCATCCAACATTCTATTTCATTAAGTCTCCTGTTATCCCAGAGCATTTCACTACTCCCCCACCTCCTTTAAAAGCAACAGACCTTTCTCTTTCTGAAAGAATGTCTGTTGATTTAATGGATTTTATGCCAGACCCAGATACTGCATATAAAAAGATGTAAAACTACTACTATTTCCGTTATGCTCAGAGGTCAAAATATCTTCTGGGCACCCATGTTATAAGTGCCAGGTTTTTTGTTCTCCTCAGCTATGTTACTCCAAATCAGCATGATCTTATATCTATCTGTGTCACAACTCAGTAACACATCTGCTGTGTACAGTAGAAGATATATGAACGAGTTTGTGTTTTCCATCCTTCCTTCTACACCCAACAAATATGTGGGAAAGATTTTTTTTTCTTTAGTGAATCATACTGTATCAATAAGAGCTCACAGATTACTTTTGGAATACACCATTGTCTCTGTGAGTAAAGTCTTTCAATGAACATGAAAGAACTGAACCTTGCATACCCTCTACTTTATCCCTGAAATTTCCTCAGTATGGGATGATCTACTCCTATTTTTCAGCTATGCTAAAGATAGCTAGAGATCTAGGCCTCTGGCACAAGCACCTTGTCTGTCCTTGATTTAGTCCTCAGTACACTTTTGCTCCTCATCTGCAGAGCAGTTCTGCCTTGCTTCCCAAGGCTACTATGAGGAAAACACAATACAGATCACGTGTCCAGACCCTATTCTAGTGGGCGTCACACCAAGAAGCTACAATAACAGTATCTAAGCAGATAAGAGGAGCTAAGATAACAGCTGGGGCTGCCCAGTCTCTCCAGGCAGTGCATTATCTACTCTGCAGAGAGTTGTATGCTGTGCATATGCAGTACAAGTGATCTGTCACTCAGAGTGCTAAGACCCAAGTAGTGCTGGGCTAAGTACCTGTGCTATAAAGTTTACACATGCACAGGGGCACTTTGATCCCAGTCTCCCTGCTGCAGAAAGGGCTATAAGCCAAACTAATTCCTCTGAGAAGCTGCTCAGGCTCTTCCTATGGAACCTTCAAAGCTGTCAGTCCTCACATCCTCTGCACCATCAGGCTCAACATGACTGCTTTTGAAGTAACTAGTGATGCTGAACTGGAGTTTGGTTTTCAGCTTCTGGACCTAATTTCCTGTTCAGATGACCATCAAGTATGCCACTGTCAGGGTCACTGAAGGAAGCACATGCAGCCTCTCAAAAAGCACTTCAGCTCATCCTTCAGTGACCTTCATCAGTGCTAGCAACTGTCACACTAATTGACCCAGTGCTGGGGGCAGGCAGGGTCTGTCACATACTCTGATGGCTAAAATTCACCATGACTTTGGAAGGACGAAGATTTGGCAAGGGGGAACGTCCTACAGATGCCTTCTCTGAAAACCAATAGAACACCTTAGGCATTATTTTTGGATACACAAAATATCCTGGAAGTGTTACCAGACCAGTCAGGAGAAAATCGACCATAAAGCCAGCCCCCCTCTTAACTCCTGCCCTCAGAGTCCTCCTGTCACCACAGATGTGTATTTTCAGAAGCATAATGACAGGGAACAAAGTATTAGCAAGTGGCACATGGTGGTGTCTGCTGGTGCCACTCTTTTTCCAGCTGTGTCAGCATTCCCCTCAGCAGCCCCCATACTGCCTCAGAAATGCACAGGCAAAACTTTTGATGGTTCCAGTATCACCCTGTGATAACACTGTTCCTCCTCCTATTCTTCCCATGTGAGAGCACAGTAGGTATTACCAAGGTTTGAAATAATCCTGCCTAACATTCCACTACCTAAAATGTAGGTGCTCCACATGAATTAATCCTCCTCTCTGGTCAAATGCCAAGAACAGGCACCTCCAGAACAACTCACCCCATTCTAAAATAGCTGTCTGCAACTCATGGGCCAGATTACACTTTGACAGTTCCTGTCTCACTCCATTGACAATCAAGAGAGTAGGAAAGACTCAACATCTCATTTCAGTCTGTCTAAAATTAAACTGAATTAATCCCACCCCACTTCTTTCCTCTTTGTACTATCACATTTCACCCCTTAGACTCATTTTACAGATTAGCAACAAACCAAGGAAAGCCTCCTTGCTTCTGGCAGCCTGTGCAGAGTGCTGCCATGGTCAGTCAGGACTATTTGTGCACATGGAGTGAAGTATCTTATCTCCTTGTTTCCTTTGCAGCCTCCCAAAATAGGTTTGGGTCATTCTCAGAATGCACTGCAGGATCACAGAACATGCAGGGGTTAGATCAGTCCTGTGCAGATCCCAACATGTCATCTTGAAATGTTCTTTAATTATTTCAGAAAGCAGTGGGAGGAGGCAGAGGTTGCTTGGGAAAGCACAAGGCCCTTTCAGACAACAAGCCTGAATACTAGAAAGTCTGGCACCGTCCTGTGCCTGTGGGCTGACCCTGTGCTCCAGGCCAGGCCCCAGGCTGGTTTAATGGCCAAATTCAGCAATGTGTTTAGGAGCATTAGTGAGAACAGAATCAGCCACAGCAAACTCAGGAACCCATGTAAGAAATACAAAGATTGATTGTTGCATTTTAGGGCTCTCGGCGCTTTTCACAGTGTACTCTGATAGACTAAATGGCTTGTTTATTTTTCAACTGCAGGTGCAGACATTTATAGGTGGCCAAAAATCACTGACATGTTAGTTTTATCTTCAGAGTTGTTCCCATGCAGCTGTGCAGAGCCACAGGCCTCCTTAGTTTTCTTTTCATCAGGAGGACAGCCAGCTTTCACTTGGGCAAGTAAGAGAGAGGTTTGCTGTATCATTCTGATCTCCCCCACTGTGAGGAGCTGAATTCCTCTTTAGACTGAAGTCCCCCACTCTGCAAAGACAGCAGGGTTTCAAAGAAGACACTTGCTTTGTTTATCAAGAACTATGTCCTCCAGACATTCCCATTCTACTGAGCACTTTTGACTGCTTCAGGTTCCTTCCTGCCAAAGGTCACAGTTAAATGTGTAATGCAACATCTCACCTGCCCACCATCTGTGTAGCAGGCACAGAGGCACACTACTGAAGAACACACGATTTCCCCTTTAAACATCACTCTTGCTTTTGCTGGGCAAGTAGCTTCCTAATAAAATGCTGTGGATCTGCTCCTGTAAAAAGGCAATTTTCCTCTTGTGGTCTCAGCTCGAGGACATCATAGATTCCTGCGGTATCTGCTGTAAGCACCCTGGACTTGTAATGGAGAATAACCCAATGAAAACAGCCAGGACAGGCTCAGGCATCTTATTTAATGTTTAACATAGAACCAACCAGGTTGGAAGAGACCTCCAAGATCATCTAGTCCAACCTATCACCCAGCCCTGTCTACTTATGATGGTGTTTACTGGCTAAAAAAGTGGTCACTGCTCTACTAAACATGCTCACCTTGTCTGGGCTTACGTTCCCCCAAGTACCAACAGACCCACAGAACCATTTCTGTTTGGAGCAGAGACACTGCTGTAAGCTCCCAAGTCAAGGAGGAATGCTTAAAGCTGCTCCAGAAGTCTAGCACTGCAGCTCACAGCGGGTAAGCAACATCATTAGTTGGGAGAGAGGCTAGTGTTACAGTTAGTAAAGGGTAGTGAGTAATTTTGGGGACTACTGTTATTCTAGATCGTGAACAGGTTCTGTTCATGGTCATATGTTAGACAGGAAGCACAAAACTTTCAGAACTGAGTAGAAAGGAAAAGTAGGTGTCTTGGAAAGACCTGGATGAAATCAGAAAAACAGAAATTGAAGCCACTGGGGCATGTAGATATTGAGTAGTTTTGTGAAGTGCAGTAAACTTGCTGAGCTGAAGAGTGGCAAAACTGGATGTGAAGAGAGCTGCAAGCCTGACAACTGTCAAAGCAAAATAAAACTGAGAAGTGCAGCATTGTCTCGCTGCTGCCAACTTAATTGGTTGCCTTCCTTTTTTTACAAATATAATTCAGTTTTAAAAATATGTTTTAATTTTCATTTTAAAAGCTATTTTATTGTATCAACGAGATTAAGCCCAGCACCTCACGCCCTCTTACTCAGAGTGCAAGCATTCCACTCTGGTAGAAGAGCCATGCCAGGCCCAGATTTGGCTCTGCGTGTGGTTTTGCGACAGCTTATGAAACAGGCTTTGCGTCTCCTCCTCCCAGCTTTCGTGCTCAACTATAAACTGCCTTATAAAGAGAGTTACTGTTACGAGGCAGGCAAATGACTGGTTCTTTTCTGAACTTTTACTTTGTCTAATATGTTTCAGATTTCTGCAGTCTCTGCCAAGCTTTTCCATTCCCTTTCTTTTTTCTTTTTTTTTTTTTTTGTTAAAGACATAAACCAGTCTTATGACTGGAATGGCATAGCCAAGAAAAACAATCTAGGGCTGATTTTTAGCATTACATAACAAAGGGTTGGTTTAAGAAAAAAAAAAGCAGCAGGTTGAGTGCAGTTTGTGCAGCAAAGAGCTCTGAAGACAGGAACCAGAGAAACCAGACAACCGATGTAGGGGATCTACCTCTTTGCACCTTTGTGTCAGTACATAACAGCTCTTCCAAGCTAGTGATATTTGAAAGCTGCAGTGTTTCATTTAGCTTTATATAAAGACTTCACTGTATAAGTTTCTTTAATTTTTTTTTTCTGTACATGGAAAAAAATGTCATAATTCTAACTGGTGGTCACAAAGAATGCAAGGAAAGAGGAGATGAAAGACCACTCTCTCAAGGCTGGCGGACCCCCTACCAGGACCACATCTTGAATTTAATGGAAGTGCTGCATGGAAAAGCTTGCCTTTTCACAGTCTAACACTGGATGTTGAACACAAACAGAACTCCAGTATCTAGAGAAGCCCATCTGGCATTTTTTACTACCAGAAATTTTAAAAATAAAGGAAGAATTGAGGTATTCAACACTGTATGTCTGGAGTAACACCTTTCTGCTCCTTTTTCCTCCCCAGGCAAATCTCTACCAATTCCTGGTTGCCTTTCATTCTGGCTGATCAGTGCAGCTGAGGTGCCATTATTCTATGCACACACACTCCGTTTGTTATTGCACATTAATTAGAATCACATTCCCATATCTGCAAGCCTCTGTGAGATGTCTGCAAACATACCTTCATCTGCTTGACTGTGTATCTCATTGTTCCAAATGGCCCATCTTTCATCAGCTTCTTCCCCACAACTTTAGCTCGGATCACTGTCATAAAAGAGGAAAAATACAACAGATTGCAAACAACTTTATGCAACATTTAGGCTACACTCTCCTCTTCAAAAAAAAAAAAATTCTTCTGTGAAATGAAACAGAACTCCAGGCTAAGCTTTTTAATTTACACTAAATCTTACACCTAACAAAGGTATGTAAAATGGGATGCCAAAGCAAGCATTTATTTAGAGGAAATCCAGCTCTGTGCAAAGAATAACAACAAACATTATTTATATTGAAACCTCATTAAAAATCTGCAAAGCAGACTATAGCAGGGTCCAAGACAGGTTAAAATCTTTGTACCAAGCTCCTGGCATTACTTTTGTATCTAACAGCTTAGCTATCAACATACAGAACAGTGCTCAACAGGGTATTACTTCTAAATTGTTCCTTGGGTATCCACTGTATAACTTCTGTTTCCCAATAACCACAGCCACACAGTACAGCACACTGGAATATTCTATATCACAGCTGTCACCTTTCAGACACCACAAAACTCCCAACAAATGGCAACCTTAAACAAACGACTACTGTGCAAAACCAGATTGTTCAGCAACCATCAAATCCACAGTGAAAGCTGCTAGGCTAGCCAGAAACCACCTGGGTGACAAAGTAAAGTTGACCCATGAGACCTTACATACACTGCTCTTTATTTCTTTCTGAATACTTAAGAGGAGGAGTGTGCATGTATCTTTCAGCCTGACACAGACACCTCAACACCACAGCAATGCCAAATGAGCCCAACCCATTATAGATAAGGATTTTGAGATCCCTCATCTAGATCTAATGAGTGGTTTACAGTCAGTACTTAAGAGTTTTCTTGCTCACCTACTTTTGGGGCATTCCACAAACCCTTCTATTATTCCATCAATCATCTTTCAAAAAGGTCTGCAGTCACCTGCTTGTCTCAGTAGACAAGCAAAGCTCAGTGACAGGGCAGACATTATTCAGTTAAAATCCACTCTCCTACAGCAGTTCTATCACATTATCAAGCACCAAAAGGGGCTTAAATTTTACAAGACTGTGGTAGTTTGGGTGTCCCCTGCCCCCTCACACTTTAGAAATCACCCAGACTAGACTCAGCCAGCTCTGGAAATATGAATGAAGCTTATATTTACAGCTGGCACAATTTACAAGCAGATATTTAAAATATATACAGAAATATACAAGGTTAAAAAAAGAGTAATACAGAAACACAACTCCCCTCCCAGAAACCTGAGTCCCCAGGAGGGGCTCTCAACCACCCCCCCACACCTTCCCCCTACCCCTCGCAAACTTACCCCAGTCCCAAGGAAGAATGGAGGTTCGGCCAAGAGGGTTAAAAGCAAGGTGAAGCAGCCAAGCAAAGGAGGGTGAGGTTAGAAAGCAAGATGGAGTCCAGCCAGCAGCCACGAGCTCCCCAGCAGGCAAAGTTCCCCAGCGAAGAGAAGAAGCAAATGCCCTAATCTTTGTTTTGCCTTTCTTCTTTTGTATACATCTCAGCAAGACTGTGAGCGAAGTAGACCTCACCATTGTTTTCATTTTACAGCCTATCATCTAGTTCTTCTCACCAAAACATGCTAGCTAGGCTCAAACTAGCACAAGGACCAAAATAAAAAAGAAGGGATTTGAAATTCCATCAATCAGAACTACAATATAACTGTGTAAAACTTAGCTTCCCATTACAAGGGCTAAAAAAATTATTCCCATAGAATAATTCAAAGGTGGCAACTGTGTCCAGTTCTGGGCCCCCCAGTTTAAGAGGGATGTTGAGATGCTTGAACATGTCCAGAGAAGGGCAACGAGGCTGGTGAGAGGCCTCAAGCACAAGCCCTAGGAGCAGAGGCTGAGGGAGCTGGGATTGTTTAGCTTGGAGAAGAGGAGGCTCAGGGGAGACCTTATTGCTGTCTACAGCTACCTGAGAGGTGGTTGTAGCCAGGAGGAGGTTGCTCTCTTCTCTCAGGCGGCCAGCACCAGAACAAGAGGACACAGCCTCAAGCTACGCCAGGGGAAATTTAGGCTTGAGGTGAGGAGAAAGTTCTTCCCTGAGAGAGTCATTGGCTACTGGAATGGGCTGCCTGGGGAGGTGGTGGAGTCGCCATCCCTGGACCTAGTCAAGGCAGGATTGGACGTGGCACTTGGTGCCATGGTCTAGCCTTGAGCTCTGTGGTAACGGATTGGACTTGATGATCTATGAGGTCTCTTCTAACCTTAGTGATACTGTGATAGTCATAACACGATTGACAACTTATAGTTTACATAAATCCCTCAGATTGAGGAACAGAGGACATCAGCTACTTATGCATAAAGCCTGTATCAGTACACCATTGCAAACAATGCACATCTGCTGAATATATGGCCCAATGGCTCCAGATTATTGAAATCCAGCAACTAAAATGGACCACATACTTCATTTCCTCTGGGACTGTGAAAGCCTTGGTTGTAACCCACTGCAGAAGACAGAGGCACTGCTTCTGCTTTTACAGCAATCTTCTGTAGCATCTGTGTTTGCAGAATGTATCACATAAATGCCTTACAGCAATGACGTTTAGGCATCCATTTTGGTAGGTACATAAAACATTCAACAGGCACTTTGCTGGTTCTTAGCTCATGTGCGCTTCAGACGCTGAAAGAAGTGGGGAAAAGAGGCAGCTAATTTCTTGTTCACTACTTAGTCCAAAATTAGTAAGGTGAAAACCTTGTCCCAGCTTTCTGAATAATCTGAAGAACAGACTTAAAGAAAGAGACAGGTCTGGTTATATACATCAGTTCCTGGAGCTTTTTCCACAAGGATAGTGTGAAATGGAGACAAACTCATTCTGCTCTGATTTATACTCTATGCTTCAGCCAGACTTGTCAAATAAATTTTAAACCTAGGTAAGACAGTTCTGCTGGCTTCAATTCAAAGGACCAACAAAACTTTCATTCATTGAGTGTAAAACTTCGATTTTTTTTTTTTAAGCTTCTATTAGCCAATGGAAGTAAGTGGGAAGTAAGCACCAGTGTAATCGTGTTACTTCTACTTAACAGGTTGTTCAGACTAGAGGACTAAACTCTTCCATTTGTTGCCCCAGCCACCACAACCAACAGCACAGTTAACCAAAAAAGCAGACTACCTCAGGGTCAACGAGAAACAATTTAAGAATTCATCAATTCCAGGGCACTTCACTAATGCTGTAGTCTAAAGCACAGTGTCAAAAGTCTTCATCTACTGCTTATCTGATACACTGAAACATGTGGATTGCCCAATAGATTTTGTCGATTTCAGATGTGTTGTCTTACTGAAAATTATAATATACTAAAAGGTAGTAATGCAAAACACCAGAGATTCCAATGCAGAGCACAGCTTAAAAGATGTCAGGCACCCCCTCAAAATCTAAAAGCCTCTTTTCTTTGTGTGCTCTACAGATAGCTTGGCATCCCTTTCACTTCTAGTTAGAGTAGCACAGACACTTCAGAAAGAAACCAACTTTGATTTATGGACTAATCAACAGCTTCACCATAGGACCAAAGATTCCAAAAGCACATCTATGCTAGCTCATGAAAGTAGCTCAATTTCAACTGGAGCTATTCTTGCAGGCAGGTGGAAGGATCTGTATTTTCATATTGTTTCCCAGCAAAATTAGAGAACAACAACTGTTCTGGTAAATTCACCTAGTAAAAACCATGGGAAACTATAGTGTGGGCTGTCACTTCATGCTTTTTCTAAACATGTCAAGTCCTCTGTATCTCAAAGAAGTTCCTTTTATCACCCAGATAGTAACTTTTCTAGGTAAGTTCCTGCCTTTTTAGTAAAGGAAGAAACTGACACAGAACCCACCCTGACTCAATTTTCCCATATTAAAGGAGAAGTCAAGTTGCTAGCCAAGATAGAGAGGATACTCTAAGTCCAGTCTACCTCCTGTATTTTCTGAGACTTAGATTTGCACCTCTTGAGGATTAGATGCATCTGGTATACTGGAGAAAAATGTTGGATGGATAGAACTGCTCAGAGGTTGCTTTTTTGCATCCAGCTTCATCACTCTAGGCCTCCACACAAGAGCCAGTTAGAAGTCTGCCCAGAGCACAGCTCCAAGCTGCAGATCTGCAGCCACACATTTCCCGGTTCCTACCTTTGATTCTTCTAACCGCCACTCACTAGTTGTACTGCTGGACCACTCTTCATATCTAGTTTGAAGATAAAGAACATTGTTCCTAAGTAGGGGTCATGTATACCTACTAGAGAAATTTTTCACCCTCTGCAAAATATCAGAAATTGACAATATTTCTGCTGCAAATTCACTCTGTGTTAACAAAGTCAACTGTTTACTTCTGAGGACTCCTATTGCTAAAGCAGAATGAGGTAAAAGGTGCTGTGGCTGCTCCCCTGAACTCCTTCCTTCTCCCTGAAGCTCTATTACAGTCCTGCTATTACTGATTGGAAACTTTATCCCACACAAGTGGTCACCAAAATAGCTGCATATTTTTAAACCACAATTCCTTTGAAGTATTGCCTATGAAAATACTCCAAGATGAATGTTTCTCAGTACTTTGGGGTTTCAAGTCAGGCCACTTTGTGGGACTGGAGCAGTTGGCAAGGTCTCATGAGTGATTCGTAATTATTTATGAAAAGTTAAATTAGATGAAGATATAAATCTTGATAAGATAAGCATGACAGCCATACCATGGTTCAGAAAGAACAGCAAGGTACTTACAAATAATTCATTTAATTCTTTTCTCTTTGGTCCTGTCCCCATCTCGTCCCCCTCCCAAACAGGCTTAGTGCTTAGGAAAGCAGAGATGGCTCAGATCTGCCACAAGACTAGCATAGTACAAGCGTTTTACCAGCATCTCTAGTGTGCTGCAACTGTCTGCACATGCATGGATACACAAAAATTTGAACTTCCATCTTTTCCAGGTGCCACTGGATGAGGTCTTACAAAGGCAAACAGATCAGTACGGGCACAAGAGAAGAAGGTCCTATATGCACTTGTATTTGCCCTAATGCATACATACATAACTCAAGTACTCTTTATCTTCAGCCCTTGCCCTCTGTGTAGTTATTTTATTAAGTATTCATAAAAATAGGCCTAAGGTAAGATACAGGAGTAGAAGAGGATGCCGGCTTTATAGCTCAGACAGCAGAAGAGTGAGGCAAGGAGTAAACAAACAAGCCATGCCCAATGTGAGGGAAGTGGACATGTGAGATTACAGTAAGAATTTGCCAAGCTGAAGAAACATGGTGAAGAGACTTCTCGTAGTTACCAAGTTACTGCATCCAGGAACACAGCCGCACGAGTAGCAGCTTTTTCCCAATTGAAGAGCAAAGGTCTCAACGGCCTTAGCTCAGTCCAGCTTGTGTCCTTTATGGGAGCCAGCCGCTAGATGGCGACACCACCACAACCCTCACCTGCCGATAACCAGAGGGCAGTGGTACATGCCGAAGCTAACACCACTAATCCCAGTTGCACGGCCAACTGCACCACGAGCACCAGATGCTTTCATGCAAGTGGGCTGGCTGCCATCCACGAACAGCATGTTAAGTGGAGGCATAACCCCTGTAGGGACCAGGATTTGCTCCAAAGCCATTTCCCTGAGGACAAATTATCGTGAGTGGCTGAGGAAAGCAGCAAGTGCTATACTCCTCATTGTTGCAAGGATTTATTTTACTGATGTGCTACAAAAGTACTTTTAAGTGAGAAATTTGGCTGAGATATATACTCACTGCATTTAAGTGAAGGATATGGAGGATTCCTGTTGTTTACTAATGGAGACAGAGAGGACAAATTATTGGCCCAGTCCATTCTTTGACATCCAAATAGCAGCAAAATATACGTGGGGAGCAGCAACATGATCAGGAAGCTAAAGAAGGGCTTCTTCTATCCTGAGGCTGCTAACTACAGCAAGAACTGGACAGCAAAACCAACCCCCACTAGAATGGTGCCTTTAGAAATGCTGCCTTGACACTAAACATGGGACATGCCAAGGATGGCTGACATTTTATTCATCTAAGGACTATACAAGGGCTCACTTCCAAGGGCAACTCACTTATTACCAACTTTGCTAGCAGCTCTCTCTCCTTCAGCCTGTCTCACAAAAACTTACCATGCTGGCACACATTGGAGGGCCCACATCACACAGGGCTAAGGTTCAAGAGTCCTGAGCATACCCAGCACACCATTGAGGCACTAGTTTATTCTGGCATTTACAGGGGCATCTCCTAACCTGGTCAAGGCAAGTTGCTCTTACACACAGGTTTTCAGGCATTGGTGCAAATGGTGCTAGAAAAAAAGACATAACCGCAGTGTCTCTCTTGTTCACCTTCATGAGCCACATTCCTTTTCCCTCTTCCTTAGCTAATTCATTATCTGTTATTAGCAATGCTCTTGGCATCCCTGAAAACAGAGGGCCATAACTACAAGTGGATTGCATCCTTTGGACTAGAAGTTTGGCCCAGTTACTGCAGCCTCTTGGAAAGCTCTATTAAGTTGCCTGGTGGCTGCAGGTTTGTATGAGCAGCAAGTGAGCGGGGCTTGTTTTGGAAGAGGGACAAGGAACAGCCTCTAATCCATTGCCCCACTTTCAGAGCAAAGCAAAACAGAAAGGAAAACGCTGATGGCAGCAAGGGATTCACAAACAGGGTAAAACACAGATACAAGTCTCCAACCTGTTTGATGATCTGTCTGCACCAAAAGTCACTTCCACAGCCAAATTATTATAGAGTATTTCCTTTGAAAGCTTCATGCAAACTACAATACGGCTGAAAAACACATGTGAGCTTTCTCTTGCCCTATTCTATCATGACCTTCAGCCAAAGCCACAAGAGCTTTGTCTTGCAAGGAGTCAAACACAGCTGTGCTATTACAGAGAATCTCACCAAGAAACCAAAAATGATGCTGAAGCAAGAAGTTCTCGGCTACCTTACTTCATCTCCTTACCCCCACCAACAAGACAGTTTCCATTATTGGCAGTCCAAAGCTTGACCTCTTGCTCCTCAGAGCACTTTCATAAAGGTCACCTTCTTGATGCCCATCAGCTCTACCAGTCAGTTGTCACACAAACATCACAGTGGACAGGCTTTGTGCTTACTCCAGCAAGGCTGTTAGAACCTAGTGACTAAAAATAAGAGTCTAAATAAAAACAAGGCAGCAAGACACCCAGGTATCTTTTATTCACATTTTCTATCTAGAACTATGACATTTACTTTTGGACTTCGTTTTACATGTTCAAAAACCATTCCTTGTCTGTGGCTTAACAAAGCTGTTTGAAAAACCGTGGAAAGCAATTAAAAGGCTTCACTTAGGCCCAAGCTGTCTACAACAGATCATAACTGCACTTGCTAAAGTTTAATCAGATCTCCCATTCCTGCAGATTTCCTTGCCACTGAGAAGTCTGCACATCACACTGCACTGCTTGATTCCCAACGCTGCAAAATAAGTTGTGATACAGCTCTTTCATGCAAAACTATGATTGCATCAGACCTCCCATCACTTCAAAATTAATTAAAAAAAAATTCAATCCTCTCAGCAAGACCACAAATTAAAGACATAAGATTGCATAAGACACACACAGAAACTGGTTTGGGCTTGGCATTTCACCTGTAGCTTATTAACGGGATAATTGTTTTCTGACGGCAGCAGGAGCAAGCACTTTTCTCCCATCCAGTATGATGCTTCTCACCCCATGGAAGTCTAAACTCCATTTGAAACATTTTAGAATCAGAGAGAAATGAAAGGTCTCAGTCAGGTAATAAACTCTAAATTCTCCCACAACCATTTCATTCAAGTTCCTATACACAATTTGGTTGAAGACTCTCCAGTTGCCCAGCATTGTCCCTGCACCTAACTCCTGATGTTGACTTCAGTGATTTCCCATCATATACAGATAGTCTGTTGGAGGATGGAGGGAAAAGACTAACAGAAGGAGGAAGAAAGTAGGATCTAAAATGCATTCGCATGCATTTTCACATCCATGTGTAAATAGTATGTTTCATGCTAAGGAAAACTACCTTCAGGAAATACCTGGTAATAAACGGAGAAGCTAAAGGAAGAAAAAAGAATTAAGTCTATTGTTGCAAGCAATTACACCTACTAAACTCAGGGAAGCCCATTACAAGAAGGATGTGGACCTGCTGGAGCGTGTCCAGAGAAGTGCCACCGGGTTGATCAGAGGGCTGGAGCACCTCTCCTATGAGGACAGACTGAGAGAGTTGGGGCTGTTCAGTCCGGAGAAGAGGAGGCTCCAAGGTGACCTTCTTGTGGCCTTTCAGTATCTGAAGAGGGCCTACAAAAAAGCTGGGGAGGGACTTTTCAAGATATCAGGGAGTGACAGGGCTAGGGGGAATGGAGCAAAGCTGAAGATGAATAGGTTCAGGCTGGACGTGAGGAGGAAATTCTTCAGCATGAGAGTGGTGAGACCCTGGAATGGGTTGCCCAGGGAGGTGGTTGAGGCCCTGTCCCTAGAGGTGTTTAAGGTCAGGCTGGATTGGGCTCTGGCCAACCTGATCTAGGGTAGGGTGTCTCTGCCCATGGCAGGGGAGTTGGAACTAGATGATCCTTGTGGTCCCCTCCAACCCTGACTGATTCTATGATGCTAAGTAGGCCCAAGAGATTAGGTAGAACAGCCATAAATGGGTTGAGTCACAGGAGATCACATCACTAAATTAGTCTCACAGCTTGCATCAACAAACCATTCTAGGTTTGCTACAGATGTAAGGAAGCAGAAGCTTTGCAGACTACATAATAAGTCCTCTGGTAAAATAAAGGAAACCAATGGCACCCCTGCCAACCAGCCATTTCTGGCAGGCTTTTTTTTTTTCCCCCACCTAAGTAATTTTTAGGTAGTTACCAAAAGTTCAATTCAGGCTAAAGGTAAGTTTCAGTGTAAAAGAAGGAAAAGTGATTCAAGTGGAGGATGGACAAGAGAGTTCCTCATGAACAGAATGCATCTAAGGGACGTTTTCAGCAGAGTGCATTTTGCCCAACAACTGCCAAAGACCAAACTGCTTTCTGCCAAGGTTAGCAGTTTTGGAAAGATGGTTGTCAAAACCAACACGTAAAAGCACTTCCAAAGCCGGCTTACAACAGTGGATAAAAATAACAAGCAGATGATTCAAAGCTGGTCAGACAATGCTCAGCTCAAAACACCCTTTTCAATTTCTTTTGGACTACATGAGATTGGTGCAATAAGATTTAACTCAGCTTCTCTTCAAGATGAAGTACTGTGAAGGATTGTGCAAAATTGATAATCTGTATTAATTTTGATATCCAGGTGATGATTGCTAATAATTATGAAAACTGTTTATTAACATTCAAACTCGCCAGAAACTTATTCACAGGTTCAAAAAACAACACACAGGTTGGAAATTTATACAGGCAAGGCACAGGCAAAACTAGATCACTTAGTTCTTAAAGTGGCAAACACAAATATACTGGAAGAAGCTTTTAAGTATTTACTCACAGAATTATAAATCAGACAGTACCCAAAGCACATGGAAGTCTGTCCGACTGGCCGCTGAGATGATTTCTCCCAGGCTTCTGGAAAGGAGGTTGACATCTTTGACCTTGTCTCCAGCTCCTCTGCACAACCTGTGTATCTCCAGGACTTGTAGTCTTAGCAGGAAGACTCTCAGGGGCAGGCAGGATGTCTTGAGGTGTGCATGACCTCAGCACAGTGTCACGCTGGGGCTACGCAAAGCAACTGCATGCAGGCATTTGGAGCCTGTTCCTGATAAGCTCTCCAGGCAAATCTGAGATGCAAAAATGAGGCGGCAGCAGCATTGTGCTACCTGCTCATTCCTTTTATCAATATCCAGACCACAACTAGTGGGGCATTGGACATCAATTGGGCAATGGGAATGGCACTTTGGCAAACCTCACCACATTAGGCAAAGCCAGGGCTTGCATCCTCCCGTCCCAAGGTTGCTTCTCCAGCACAAAAGGAGGGGGGGCAGGGGAACATGTCTGGGCATGGATAAGCCCATGTTTGTCCCATCAGGCCTACCACCACAAGTACTTCTAGACCCAGTATATATAGGACAAGCGGAAACCAAGCTGAGAAAGACAAGGCTCTAGTTTATCATTGCTCTTTGGAATTGTTTGAAAGAGCCACATGTCTAAGCATTCCACTTGGGAGACTATAGCAGAGCTGAAGTGAGATCAGTTAGGGGCAAATGGAAACCATATGCAATTTTAATGAAACAAGAAGCTGGTGCACATGACTTACTGCTGCAGGAGCATTTACTGCCTGAAAGGAATGTGCATCTGGCATTGATCATTTCCCAAACCATCAGCACCATGGCAAGAAAATTGGAGCATAAGATGGAGAGATGAATTGCCTAAAGAACTACAATTAGGGGAGCAGCCTCTGCAAGGAGAAAAGACATCCTTTGCCTGTGATTTTGTGATACAGTTGCAAGTGAGGCTGATGTTCCATATCCATAGATTATGATACTAAGCTACAAGAACAAGTAAACTGATTAAAATGCATCAAGTTATATCTTAAGGAATCTACTACAATCACAGAAATCCCACTCTGATTCACTTGAGGCAAATTTATTTTTTGAGGTCATGGGCACTGATTAAAGAATAAAGCCCTGTTGATCCTGAGCAAGGATACACAGTTCTCATGTGATGTCTGTCACTGCAAGTATTCAAATTATGCATGTGCAAAAGCAACATCAAAACGGGCACACAACGAGGAGATCTGAGGCTGAAGAGGCAGTGCAGGCCACACCCTTTTTTTTTTCCTCTCCTTTCTGACTGCAAATTTCCCAAGAAGCTTCCATTTTGCTGAGGAAAGTCCTTGGCCTGTAAAGCTGCAGATAAGTTGCTCTACTTGGATAGGGTCTGCAAACTGTGGTGCTGCAGCTTGATAGTGGTTTTATTCTGAGAAGCAGATACCTTCACCAAGCAGCCATGAGAATTACAGAATCATTGAGGCTGGAAAAGACCTCTGAGATCATCAGCCTATGAATGCTCACATACACTGCAAGAGGAAGCAGGGAAAAGAGGAGGGAAAGACGCTCCGATTCAGCACTCAAGCATATATACAGCACACGTCCATGGTTTGATCATGGTAAATGCTGCATCACATTTCACAGAAGACTGAGACAGCTGCAAATCCAGGTACACAGAACTGGCATGCCTTTGCTCCTTAGTGCTAGATTTCCTCTGTGGGATAGCCAGCACCAGCAAGCATAATAAATTCATCACTGTATTTTTCAAAGAGGCAGTAGCAAATTCTTCAGCCAAATTTGCCTGTTTATTAGTCTTAATACACCATGCAATCCATGAATGCACCAACAGCTCACATCCAAATGGTCCAACAGGAGGAGGAGGAAGGAGGTTCCTGCTAAGAAGAGAACATCTGAAAGCAATTTCCTTCTGTACATTAGAAATAGGGCAGCTCTGACAGCCCGTGTAAACCTTTCAAAACAGGGAGACAGGGAGTATCAAAAGCCACAGGCCTGGACACTCCCTGCTTCAGCAACTTATTTTAGAGGACTCTCCTTGCTTCAGCACCTCACCCAGCTGGGACAAGTGCCAGCATTCTTCAAAGAAGCTGCACTCCACCGATCACATGGTTTACACTCAAATTTGCACGTAGGAGCTAGAGAGGAAGAACTGTTTGGGAACATGTATAGATTTCATGGGTACTGGGTGGGCCTGCAAATTCCTTCCTGCATTAGAAAACTTGCATTCAACTGATAGGCTAAGCAGCTGTCCACATCAAATTGGTATACACATATAACTAGGTCAGGCCTAAATGTGCTGTTCCTATCCACACTGGACCAGAGAGGACCTAGTATTAGGAGTGCCAGATCCTGGAATTAAACCTGCATTCAACCAGCAAGTTCTTCTGTGAGAAGACAGCGCTTTGCCCATCACTCCTGAACCATTATAAATCATTCAAAAGCTGACAGCCTCCGCAGACTCTTCCTATACAGTGGACATCTTCATGACACAGTTCTGGTTTACCATCATGCTTAAGGAATTTACTAATTGTCCATTTTATTGACGTCCACTATGTAGCCACAGTCATTAACACTATGTAGCTGAGATGAGCTACGTGAAGAATTTACTCTGAGCACCACGTAAAGACTTAGGTGTAGTGCTCAGATTCTGATTCAGTGTTCATGTTCCCCAAAGACTCCATGAGCCTTGCATCAGTTTTATGTACCATAGTTACTAGTCAAACTACAGGTGAAGGTCAGGACACTCACACTGACCAATCTGCCCATCTATTCAGAACTTTCCAGGTTGCCATGTAGTGCCCTGTAATAAACTTGTTCCAACACATCATCCTTCATTTTAAACCTTCAAAGGGCTAAAAGTGGGAGTAAGGTAAAAAGTATGAAGAGCATGATACAAGACAGCTCATGAAATAGGTAATGAGATGTCATAGCTTAATCCAGCAGGCAGCTAACCACCACATAGCTGCTCACTCACTCCCAAACATTCCCAGTGGGATGCAGAGAGCACTGGCGGGGGGGGGGAAAACATGAGTTGAGACAAACACAATTTAATTTCTTTTTCCATCCTATTATCAAATAATTAGAATATACAAACCAAGTTTTATACAATGCATTTGCTCACCACCCACCAATAAACTCACAGCCAGTTTATGAGTAACAGCCCCCAAGTCAGATTTCACCCTAGTTCATATACTAAGGATGATGTTGCATGGTATGGAATATGTCCCTTTTGGACATTTTGGATCAGCTGTCTTTGTGGGATATCCTGAGAACTGGGAGGAGACACAGAAGTCTACTCACTGAGAGTGTTACCAGAAGCTGAAAAGCCTCCAAGTGTGAATACTGCTTAACAACAGCTGTGTGTTGTCGACATTCTCATTCTAAATCCAAAACACAGCACTATACCAGCTACTAAGAAGATAACTAACTCTATCCTAGCCAAAAACAGGACATGAGAGGACCTGAGAGTCCAAGAACATCCACCAGTGACAATTCTTTACACAAGTAACAGAAATATTGAGTGATTTGCCATTGGAATGGGCTGCCCAGGGAGATGGTGGAGTCACCATCCCTGGAGGTGTTCAAGAAAAGACTGGATGAGGCACTTAGTGCTATGGTCTAGTTGACTGGATAGGGCTGGGTGATAGGTTGGACTGGATGATCTTGGAGGTCTCTTCCAACCTGGTTGATTCTATTCTATTCTATTCTACATCCTCTGAAGACATAGGATTTTCCCTCTGCAATGACACAGATAGGGTAGGCAGACACCAGTCAGTTACCATTGTTCTTAAAAAAAAATTCTCAGACCCTGTCCTACTGACAGATTAGCCAAGGTTGCTTCATAAAAACTTCACTGGAGAAACAGTATCATCATCTTGTTACCATTTTATTACATAAACTTTCTTCATACAAACTTTTCCTCAGAATCTCATGTTCATGAGCAGTGCCAGAAGCCATAATCAGAAGAGATTTCCAGAAGTTGTGTCATTACTTCAATGTTCATCTGCGTCCTGCTGCTCCCAATGAAGTATATTAATTAGATAGGACCCTTAGCTAGGCTTCTGTAATCACAGAGAATGTATGAGTTAACTGTGCCTGTCTACCAAGTGTTGACTTTCTTGTGCACAACAGACATTTACACGAATCCAAGACTAGCACATACTGCCGGGTTTCTCAAAGTCCATGTGGGAAACCAGTATGACACACTCACACATCAACATGATGTATATGGTCAATACCATTTATTGAAGCTAAGATTGATGTTTAAATAGTGGCTAATACAACATGTATAATTCTGATAGGTCATACAACAGAAATATGGGCTGTCCACACACAGAGGCAGAGCTGATCAGCCACCTGCCTTAATACCCCTCATGCAGATAGCTACAGATAACAGCTTCTCTCTGCTGGCCCCCTTCAAGGCCATTTTTCCCTGCAGCTGTGCTTCTTATCAGAAGGACCTAACATTACCCTTCCTACTTTCCTTGTATCACTGCTCAATTCTGCCCAAACGCCAGCAACATACATTAGTGAGTTGTGTATGGAAGCACTCAAGTCTGAGCATTCAAATCTTACGGAGATTTACTTCAAGTGAACTAACAGTCAGCTCACCTGTGCTACAAGACTTTGAGAACTTCCTAAAGTATTCTTACCAAAAACTTCCATAAAGTTCCAGTCTGGAGTCAGTAAGCATGCTTTTTAGTACCACTTCTTAGTTCTCCTTCTAATTTTAGACAAAACAAAACAACCACCACGCAAAAGGTTGCAAGATGTGGTTGGATAGCAATTTCACAGCCACCCTGGCACAGTGATTGCTATTTCTGAATGCTCTGAGGTCCAGTAACCGTTTGGGAGGCGTCAGCTCTCTGGACACTACACTGCTGACTGTTTACAGACAAGGATGACCATTTCCAGGGTATACACCAAGTCTGACTGCTTCCTGCCTGTGTAGATGTCCTGAGATATTGCTGTAATGGACTGTTGGGGCAACTCATTGAATCATCCCCCCCTGGGGAGCCACCTTTTTAAGGCTCCAGTTCAACTCACACCTGGAACACAGGTGTAAGCATGTTTAAACATTGACAGGGAAGGAACTAACAGAACCACAAGGGCAAATACCTCGTCTCAGTCCACTGGTAGCAGCATGACCACAAACTTGTTTGTTCATTAATGCAGAAAGCTCAAGGAGAGCTGCCCTTAGTCAAGGACTGGAGCAAAGGAAGGGTATGTAGATTTGTGTTTTGAAAGGGATAGCTCAGCATTCAGAAAACACTAAACTGCAGAGAACTAATGAAGTAGAACCTCTCCCAGCATGACAGGCAGTGTGTAACCTGATCAAAATCAGCACTTTCAGAAATTACTGTTAGAAGACTAACCATCAGGGACAGGACTGGCAGAAATGTTTCTGGGAAGACTTTTTCTTGTCAGCAAACATGGCTTTACTTGAGACACTTTTTTTAAAGGGAAGAATCAAATTCAGCAAAATTGCTTTGATTTGGTTTTTTGTTGGTGTTGTTAGGGTTTTTTTCCCTCTCAGAAAAGCTGAAGCTAATTTTCATTCTGAATCAGCACTTCTCTTCAACTGCACTTGAACTCTAAAGTTTTAATTAATCCTTCAAAACATTAGATTCAGATGCATCAGAATCACTAGAAAACTACATGCTAAAGCCTGATATTTTCCTTTTACCTCACAGTTCAGATTGAATAAATTTCTGCTGTTTCAAAGTGTTCAATGGAACAGAAATTTTGAGCTTCTCCAGAAAGTTTCTGGAGCCCTCTGTATAAATCAGGTGATGACAACAACAAACTTTAACTATAGAAGCAAGAATAAATTCAAAAGTTTCCCTTCATTTTTGTTTCAGAAAAGGCAAGTAAATTGACAGCACTGGAAGCTGCAGGTGCTGAGAACTGGCATAATTTCAAAAAGTAAGCCATTATCCCCTATTGATTTCAAACAGTATCTAAATTAAAACAAGCATTCAACATCAGAGATCAGTCCTTTAATTCACTATGCCAATAAAAGCCTGTCAACACTGCAGACTGTAAATGACTGTAGACATTCTAGAGCTATCTTTAAAAGCAGCCTAGGATACCACACATTTAACCTTTTCCTCAAGTAAAACATTGGCCTGCTGAGTGCTTGCACTTTAAGACTCCAGGCAAGTCAGCAAGTCAACTCTGTGACAAATGCCTTCCTACTCTCTTTTTCCTTTCTAGCCATTTCCAACATTTTGAAGCAGCATTGTTTGATTGCAGGCTGCTTCCTGAAGCAGCTTCCTTCAACTGCCTGTTGAACCCAGTGGGAATCTCTCCACTAGTTTTAACTGGAGCAGGATCAGGCCCAAATTAAGTAGCGGTGGAATTCTTAGACTTACAAACTGAACAGCTGCCTCTGCCTTTCCAAAAGTAAGTTACTCCTGCAGCTGTTTTCCCTAAGTGCCCTTGCTCCAAACTGTAAGAAAACTGTAGGGAAGGGGAGAAGGTGGAATTTTAATAACCCATTAAAAAGCAGTATGGGCCATTGCGCAGCAGCTCTTTCAGTCCTGCTCCAGCAGGGTCACTGCTGCCAGGCTCAGGCAGGCCTGAGGGCACGGGAAAAGTCCTCTTCTTGTTTTCACATCTCATTCACAGAATGGATAACGAGGGGGAGGGAGAGATCAGCTTTTGGGTTAATTAGCACCATGAACAGACAGCTGCATTGTCATTAAAAGTTCAGGAAGTCACCAGGGTCATCACTGAACTGCAAGATGTACACACACGCACACGAGGCACACGTCTAAGCCTGGATTTTTAGTAGCCTTGCTCGACTCTGATTTTCCACTACCCCAAGGGAAACACTTTGAGTCAAGAACACTGAACTGTTGTAAGTCTAAGAAGATAGGACAAAGGCACTCCCTCTGAATAGCAGTTGTTCATCCCCTTGGAACTGCTTCGTTTCACACTCAATATACCAGCTAAGAATAGTTACAAGGCTTCTTTCCCCTGAGAGAAATCAGAGGTGTGGCTTACCAATGTACAATTTCATGTCTGCTTCTAATATTCTGTGGGATAATCAGAAGCCAGTTAACAAAACTAGGCTGTTGGTGCGCACCATTGCCTTCCACTCCTTCCTTCTGCAACCAAGGAAGCTGAGAAAGTGTTAAGTTTGCTTTAGCAAATCCAATAATGTGCATATCTGAATAAGAATGAAAAGATAAATCCTCTAAAGTGACAAGGACCGCTAGCCCCAGAGTCACAAGTTGGCTTAAAAACAAAAACAACAAGTCATCCAACTATGCAAAACAGCCACAGACTACATTCTTATTGCCGCAGCTTGCAGTAACATTTGCTGGTAAGGGAAAATGCATCAAGACAAGCAAGGATTCCCCTGCCATCTTCCAAACAGGGCAGGAAAGAAACACAACCTTGAATACTTGAAGCATTACTGCTTTTGCAGACAGCACTGGCATTGCCTGATTCTGTCAGCTGCAGCTTTGCATCCAGTAGACTCTAAAACAAAACCAAGACTGAAACCACCATCGTTACAATGAAATCTCATCAAAATGTAGCTTTTCTTTTCTGTGTGAAAGGAACACAGATCCTGCTCGCCTTTGCTATTAAATTGGCAGGCAAACATGTAGCTAGCTCATGAGTGTATAGTTCCATTTAGTGCTTGGTCTTTGCCAGGCAAAACTGCTCTGGGAATACAGAAAGAAGATTATTTTTTTATTATTAACTATTAGAGCACTGTTGGTTCCAGTGTACATGTTACTGATTTTCAGTATTTTTGAGGCCACCACTGTTCCAACAACCTTAGCAGGGATGTTCTCATAAGGCAAAAAAAAAGTATAAATATATATAGTCCAAAGTTCAGTGGAGAAACAACATGCATCAACATTTTGGTTCTAACTGTCCAAGTGAAGATAGGTGCTGTGAGCTCTGATGGATTTCATCAGAGAAGGAAGTCAAGGAGGGACGAGCAGTTCCTCTCAGAAAACTCATGTGAATTCTTCCCTCTCATCAGGGCTCTGGGTATTAGTATGTTAAAGACAACATGCCTTTTCTGTATTTTTCTGCAGTGTAACCTAGTGGTGCTGCCTCAAACCAACACCACAATATTATTTCAACAACTTTGGTTGATTCTGCCCTCTTGGTCCACATACACGTATCAGGGAACTTGTGCTGGAAGAAACCCTGCCAAGTGCTAACCTGAGGATGGCTTGATGAACAAATGCAAAGGCAGCAGAAAAATGTGAGCCCCCAGGTGTGCTAAGACAACATCACCCTAGGGTCCTGTTCTGCCCCTTCTCCCATCTTTCTGTAAAAAAGGCAGCCTACTCAGGATGTGTGTGAGCAATGTTGTCAAATTCAGGAGAGGGAAGCTCTGAACGTCACAAAGTTTACATCAATGGCCCAAGCTTCCATACTGCATAAAAGACAAACAGGAAAACAGTCTCTGAGACAGAGGGGAAAGAAAGACCCAGTGCTTTCCTTTACGCTACCTCTTCCAATACCCATTAGTACTGGAGGAAATCAGGATGAGGGAAGGATGTTCAGAAACAAACATGAGATCTTGCACTGACAGGAAGGAATCTATTGGCTTGAAAACTTTCCGGTACTAGTGAAAGCTTTGTTTCCCATCCAGCCAAATACACAGGTGCTGTCTGCTTCACTCGAGCTACACTACTTCTTCAACCAGTTTAAATGTGGAATTGAAACAAGGGCCAGTAAGGACCTGCTTCCCACTTGGCTTGCTGCTTTTTTAGTGTCAATCTGTTGGAAATGACAATTCTCCTTGTGATTAAGTTGGTTGTGGTACTCCAGCAGGCTAAGTCACACAGCACAGGGATTCCTATGCAGCACAAGAATTTGATGGTGCTAGCTTTATATTTCCATAATTATTTGGTGTCAGGAGAATTCTCAGACAAAATGTAAGTAAATACATCCTGTTGGCCTCCTAGCCAAACAGAAAAAGAGCAAATGAGAATACACTGGGAAACTCAAAAGAGAGCTGCAACTTAGAATGCATGTGGGAAGTAGATGAGACATTCATACTGATAACAAAAATAGCCTCCAGAGTTAAAATAACTAATGCCTTTAAAGAGTTTTGGAAGGAGCTTTAAACTGCAGTCTGAATCAGTCTCTAACCACAAGGCATTAAGATGACAACCACAGAAGGAGGCTGTGGGAAAGTAAGACTACATCAGGCTTCTGGGAGATCTATTTTATTAGCATCAGTAGTCCAGCCTAGCTGCACGATGCACATAACTGACCATCACAGGTTCTGCTGCAGGGTGCTTGTTCCAAAGTAAAGGCAGCATACTGATAAGGGTCGCTAGCTATTTGCCACCAGGTCTAGTCAGTCTCTCTGAATGAATACTCTTCCATTAAAACTTTCCTATGATAATTTGAGGTCTCTTGAAGCTACACCAGGAATTGTCTCTGATATTGTAGAATCCTCTACTTCTGTGCTTCTCTGCAAACTGTTACACAGTGGGGGGAAAAGCAGGACAGTTGCTTAACTATTGAAAATACACTGTCTGTAGAAAAGATGGAAACAGACATTGAAGTCTCCTTTTCATCTTGATCCTCTAAGGAAATAACCAACTAAATCCTTAATCCTCTACCTCCTTGGTAAAAAGGGCAGGGGGAAAAAAAAGAAAAAGGAAAAAGGGACAGGTGCTGCTCTCCATATTTAAAAGTGAAACAAAGGGCTTAAGAACTCATCCTGCACTTACCTCCAGCATAATCCTTTGCACTACTGAGGTTCTTGTGCAGGAACTGCTGCTCTTTTCTTCCCACGCTTCTTTGGGTTTGTGATGTTTGCCCTGTAGGATGCTAAGGGAGGGCCCTATATTTTATGGCCATTGAAGTACTGTATATGATGGCTCCTTAAGTGCCCCAAGGGTCACTTCATTGGAATAAAATTGGAGAGAATTTAATTGATTCTCTTCACTTCTCTGCATTTAAGACATTTGTTATTGCAGGTGCTACACTTTTCCATACAGCGTGGTCCTTCCACTAGTGTCTCCTGTCCCTTCTGAAGCCTCTTTTCCCCACCCTCTCTTCTCCCAAATACCACAATTTTTTCAGTGTTTCGCTCTGTGCCATGTTGTGGTGGTTTGGGTGTCCCCTGCCCCCCACACTTTAGAAATCACCCAGACTAGACTCAGTCGGCTCTGGAAATATGAATGAAGCTTATTATTTACAGCTAGCACAATATACAAGCAGATATTTACAGTATATACAGATAATATACAAGGTAAAAAAGGTAATACAGAAACAACTCCCCTCCCAGGAACCTGAGTCCCCAGGAGGGGCTCTCAACCCCCCCCTCCCCTTCCCCCACCCCTCTCAACCTTACCCCAGTCCCAAAGAAGAATGGAGGTTCGGCCAGCAAGGTGAAACAGCCAAATCAAATGGAGGGTGAGGTTAGAAAGCAAGATGGAGTTCAGCCAGCAGCCCCAGAGCTCCCCAGCAGGCAAAGAGCCCAGAACAAAGCCCAGAGCAAAGTGCCAAGTGAAGTGACCTTATCTCTGTTTTGCTTTTAATTCTAATACATCTCAGCAAGACTGTGAGGGAAGTAGACATCACCATTGTTTTCATTCCATAGCCTATGATCTAGTCCTTCTCACCAAAACATTCTAGCTAGCTTCAAACTAGCACACATGTATAGTATATTATTTATTGGAGGAAATTTTTAGCTTAGAAACAGCCCCATCTAATCCAGACCAGAGAGGACCTTGCTAAACAAGGAGATGGTTTCACTCTTGAAGGATTCCTTTCATTTTGCCAGGGAAATTCAAAGCAGGAGACCCAGCAACCTCACACTTCAAAAGTTAAAGCAGAGGAGCTAGCAACTGTGCACTTCACAAGAGCTGGCCTAAAGGCTGTTTCATACTGTCACCTCAGCCCCCTTTAATCTGAAATGTGCATTTCTCAAGACCTATGAAAGGCAGGCAGGATATTTATAGCAGTGTCAAAAGGGGC
This sequence comes from Tricholaema leucomelas, assembly GCA_013400475.1. NCBI lineage: Eukaryota > Metazoa > Chordata > Aves > Piciformes > Lybiidae > Tricholaema lacrymosa > Tricholaema leucomelas. The sequence continues at coordinate 769,698 of WAAF01004838.1, read as the reverse complement.
AGGAAGTAGGAAACTGGGGTGGGTCTTTGGAAAGTGTATGAAGGGCTTAGAGCAGTGGAGCCAGCTTCGAACTCCTTCCCCTGAAAGAAGGTTCAGCTGAAGGAGAAGTGTCTGGGCAACAGCTGGTTTTCTACAGATATCCTCTGGCTCTCTCCTCCATCCTCTGGCTCTCTCCTCCTTTACCTGCTGCATTTCCAATGCCAGCCGTTTCCTGTCTTTCAAAGTGGAAGTTTTTAATTCTGTGGTTTTCCTGTCTTGGTATAAGCAAGTATATCTTCCCCCCCCCCCCACCCTTGTATTTTAACTCTTTGGGGACCAACAACAAAACCTACTCACTAGGAGAGCTTTTTATTTACAGCTGACCCCAGAAATTTGAGAAGGTTGATAAAATGTCAGAGGAGCAAGATCTTTGCTTGTTTGTGTATTCAGTAAATATGAGAGACTGAACTTGTTATCTGAACAAATGCTTCAGTGCTCTTCTATAGAAAATTAACAGACTAACATAATACCAGCAGGCCTCCCTGCAGGCTGCACTGCAGTAACACACAGTACCGAGGGAATCAGAGACAAAAGGAAACAGACGTTGAAGTCTCCATACAGTAATTACAACGGAGCATGAGGGAGTTAAAATTCATGTCCTTCAGTCTAGGCCAGCAGAAGCTTGTGTCATTTCGAACAGTGCCCTGTGGAAATGTACTCCTGTTTCCTGTGTGCTGTTGTGAGATTTTTATTCTTTTTAAATGAACCACCAGGGAGCAAGAAGTAATAATATGCTGCCTTCATGCTGTTGCACCTGGTGCAGCTGTTACTATCTGTGTAAGCAATGTGCAAATTGGATGCAGTTTATATCTCCTTTGCTGCAGTACTGGTGATCATGCAGGCTAACAGAAAGTCATGGAATTAAGGGAAATTTATTTTCCCCTCAGGTCTCCCTACAAAGTCTTTTTATCAGGAGACTGGATGAGGCGCTAGGTGCCATGGTTTAGTTAATTAGAAGGAGTTAGGTGAAAGGTTGGACTCTATAATCTCAAAGGTCTTTTCCAACCTGCGATTCTGTGGTGGAGTCAGCATACCTGGAGGTGTTAAAGCAATGTGTGGCCATGGCATTCTGGACATGATTTAATGACCATGGTGGTGTTGGGATGCAGGTTGGGCTTGATGATCTTAGAGAGCTTTCCCAACCAAAATTCAATGGCAACACAATACTACTCCCCCATAAGCTTCCAGTTCAGCCAAGTACTTAAGCTCACTGTAAGTGAGCAGAAAGAAGCAGCTAAACAGAGGAGCTCAGTCTAAGTAAGGAGGTCCAGCCAACACCCATGGGTGATGTTAGGGTGGCCATCAAGCCTCTACTCTACGTAACCAGGGGGACATCAGGCCCCTTGGCCTTTGATCCCCTTTTCATTCACCCAATGTGCACTATGGGGACTCACCAGCAATGATAGGAGGAGGATCACTCTGTCCAGTTGGGCACAGCTTGGGGCTTCTGCCTTTCCTGGGCTAGATTACAAAGCGGGAGTGGGCAGGGAGGGCAAAGTGGTCACATCTGTGGTGGAGGGAGTGGGGGGAGACTCCAACAGAACCCAGGTGCTCTGGGTTTGTGAGCAAACATGAGGAAAAGCCATGTGGGGTGGGAAAAGTAGGTGGTGCTGAAAGGAAGGAGGTGGAGAGGAAAAGGATGGAGATGAAGATAGAAAGATGAGGGAAAAGAAAAAAAGAGATTGAGAGGAAAGGAGGAAGATGGGGGAGAAGTGGGATTAAAACAACTAAAAAAAAGTGTTCCTGCTCTGGCAGGGGAGTTGGACTAGATGAGCTTTTGAGGTCCCTTCCAGACCCTAACATTCTCTGGTTCCTCACTGGGCTCTTTCACATACCTTTCTTTACCTCCCCAATAAAACAGTTCTAAGCTCTTAAGAACCAGCAGGGTTGCAAGATTCTGAGACATTAACAACAGACGGGTAGCAAACGCAGCTTGTGGATTTTTTAGGAGTGTGTATTTTTATCCAGAATCGATGGCTCTGGCATTTGCACACTTTCATTTCCTGACTGCAGTAGGTCAGGTTGCTACATCCTATGTATCAAAAGTACCTTAGACAACGTGGTTATATCTGGCTTAACTCCCTTTGCTCCTCCTGCTGCACAACCTGCATCATTTTCCAGCTAAGTTGTACTCTCCTTGTAACTTGGCTGGTGAAAATAAAAAGGAGCCCAAGCCCTCCACGTATGCCCATGCAACCTGCACTTCCTGAGGGGCTGTTTGAAGGAAATTTGCATTCATCTGAATGGAGGAAGGCAACAGCTTTGCTTGAGTCCAAGGTAAAGTGCAAGTGCTCTGTCCACAGGCAGGCCACCCAGCCAGGCTTTTTCAAAGCCTATAGCTTGATTGCCACTCAGAAATTAACATGCTACAGGCTGTTAGACATCAATCAGTAGAGCATCTGATTGTTTTACGTGAGTTCTCCTGCTTATATGCTCCCCAAATCCACAGTACCCATTTACTCTCCTGGATGGATGAGCTCCACCTTGGGCAAGGCTCACATAGCTTCAAACGAGGTGGCCTATCACAGGTCAGTTAATTTATCTTAGCTTGGACAACCTGCATTTAGTTCTTCATCAATGCCACCACATCGATTTCCCCTTTCTCCAGTAACACTCTAATCCCTGTACTGCAAGACTAGTCTTTGAAGGGCCTTTGCCACTCTTATAGCCCTTAAATACCTTCCCCCATTGATCCTATTACTGTGTCCATCTTTTTCCCCAACCTGTAACAAACAGAAGCTTTCAGAGCCGAGCCCATTGATGCAGACCACTAGCTCCCAACTAGCACAACCCAAGACCTTATCCTGGAGTTGACAATGACCTGATTGACATTGTTCCCAAGAACTGCTTTCTGATGGTTTCTGATGCATTTCAGTCCCAGAAGGGACACCTCAAATCACCTCCTTTGTTCCTAAAATAAAAATGAGGTTTTACATTTCAAGCAAACCACAGCTGATATTTGATGAGGTTTGATGTTATTTTTTACATATGCACCTCTCTGCTATTTAACTTGAGGTTTATTGTCTGTATACTGTTTCTAAGGACTGAAAATGCCCTTTGGAAAGATCTAATATAAACACTAGCAGGAATGTGGACTATTCATAGTCAACATTCATTTTGCCAGCTCTCAACTCAAGAGACTTCTATCTTGTTTCCAAAAGACTCACAGTATCTTCTCTAGCTTGCAGTAATTTTGATTAAATAATCAGAGTTGTGCAAAAGTGCTTGCATTTTTATGTTATTAGACACTGTCAGTTAATGCACTAAAACTTCACTCTGGACACTCAAGGGAACTACTTCACATTACAGTAGAAGGTTAAAGGTTTTTTAATAATTACTGTTTGAAGTTCAATAGTGTTCAGAACATTGATCTCAAAAACCTGAAACCATCAAGCCAAATCCAGCTCTGACACAAGATGCTGAAATACTGCTAAGACTAATGGCACCATACCTGATTTACAGATTATAAGGCTGGTCCAGCATTTCCCCTCCATATCGATAGACAGGTCAGATTTTAGATCTAGTATTACAGGGTGCAAATTCATTTAGCCCTCCTTGGGCTCATTTACCCCAGGCCCAGCACCAGCTTAATACTTTCAAACAGAAGAAATTGTAGATTTGGTGATTAACCATCTTTTCTCAAGTATTCCAAAGCCAATTCAGTTTAACTCGTTTTAAGTAAGAACCTAGCCCATTATGAGCAAACAATGCTGGTAGCAAAGTCAGGAGTGAGCAGAGCACCAGTAATTTTGATGTGCTCTTTAATTTAGGTGTTCTAGAGGAAGAGCTCTGGTATTATTATTGATAAAGTCCCTAATAACCTAGCAGTATGCCTTCCTCCTCTGTGCTCCAAGTACTTAGAGTTACCAAAGAGGCTGGCATTCAACTCTATTTGCAACAAGTGCTACAAAGCTGAGGAATAGTCAAGACAATCTTACAACAGTTCCAAATGAGACAGCTGATCTGATCAAAGTTGTCTCAGAGAAGGCTACCTAAGGTGTAAAGAGCAGTAACAGTCCAATAAAGTCACATGAGTACACTTTCAAATGGCACATGTGGAAATTCTTCAGAGGTTTAATGAACTCTACATTTACTTAACTAATTTGTGCTTGAAGGCCAAGTCTTCCTTTCTTGTCTCTTACATTACTTTCATTTCACCAGTATAATTTAAGTTGCTTCCCGTTTATAAAACCATCTAAAAGTCAAAAACATACCCTCAAAGTCTACAGCAATAAACAGTGCATCAACAACAGAATCCTCCCCCACCCAAAAAAAAACCCCAAACAAACAACATAACAACATCTCAAAATTAAAAGGAAACTCAACCACATACACTGCAGATATTATTATGACTGAATTTAGTCCCTTGGATTAGTCTGGTTCAGAGCTGACAAGAAAAGTGTGCCTGGCCTTGCTACCTCAAACCAAGCTGTCCTCTCAGGCTTCCTGGCTCTTATGGACTTTGGGAAAACACCCAGTGGGAGTTTCATTTAATGACAACACCTCCTACCCAGGCCAAACAGGCTCCTTTCTTCAGTGATGTAGCTTGGCTAGGCTACACAAGAGCACCACATGGTCTTGGAACAGTGGAGAATAAGAAATGTGACCTCAGACAACATTGTCACACGGAAAAATTAAGTTTTAATTACTTTAAAATTCAGGTAAGGCCAAAGTGCCTCAATAAGTGCTCCCACTAAAGATTCTTTAACTCACCCACCATGGCCATCAGTGGCATTATGCATAAGTACAGAGATCCACTTCATCAGATTCCAATCCGATTGCCATAGCTAAGGGACCCTGGAACAGCAGGACTGTTTAGTGTCTTGGAAGATGTGAACTTCACTGAAGCTGAGAATGAATGTGTCACCTTGTACCACTTCTCCTACAGCAAAACAATCAAATCTGCTCACCCTGAACAACAGGCATGAACAAAGCAGGCCCTCCCCAACCCCAGATGAAAACTTCTGCTAACTTAAAAAGTGTTAGTACTGCATATGGCTGTAGATAACTATTCTCCCACCAGCCCACTTCTTCCCATAAACACTAGAGAAGCAGTTGACAGGTGGAAAGTTCTCAAGAACAGTGGGAAAGCAGTGGAAAGAAGAATGCAAGAAATTTCACCATAAAGCAAAGAGCTCTAAGGCTCAAGGTTAGACCATCTGGCTTTTTGCTGGCTCAGAGGTCTTGGAATTACTTCCTGCAGGAAATCTGGAGGAGCATATGCAATAGTAAAAAGAGAGCCTTATATAACATTATGCACTACATTGTCCCAACAGGAATTTCCACCACATTTTTTTAAATACATGCTTTTGGAAAACTGACAAACCCCAGATGCCACAAAGAAAACTCTCTACTCAGCTATGAGTTGTAAGTAAAAATAACCAACTTGTATTTTTTGCTTCTATTAAATATGGCAATTCAGTTTAGAACAGCCATCTTTCTGCCAGAAGACATGACCAGGCACAAGGAAAGAAGATATGACCAGGCACAAGGAACACCCTCTTTGATCACTCTCTTTTACCATCAATACTGGAATTCCACAGAAGTTAATTCTCCTCAATTTCTTCCCATGTAAAATGGAATTCAGTGCTTCTCAGATTTCCTTCTTCTAAAATGCCTCAAAGGGAAGCTCAGTCTAAAAATGAAACCACATCATTACTTCCTCAACAGAAGTCTGATTCCAAAGTGGATAAAACACTTCTGCTACCATTATCATGACATGTAACTCATAAGCTTGTTTACATTCAACTCGAAAGACTGGTACAACAATTAATTGGAGCTGGCTTATTTTAACTTTTGCATTAGTTTGGCAGACCTTATTTGTCTGCCTTAAAGGATAAGGCAGCACATGTGACCTCACTACAGAGTCTGTATCAAGGCACAGAATACCATTTCAAAACTTCACGTATGATCAAGTTGTTCTGCACAGGATCACAGGATGTCAGGGGTTGGAAGGGACCCAGAGAGATCATCGAGTCCAGCCCCTCTGCTAGAGTAGGACCATACAATCTAGCTCAGGTCAGAGAAACACATCCAGACAGGCCTTGAAAGTCTCCAGAGAAGGAGACTCCACAACCTCTCTGGGAAGCCTTTACTGTAAGGGTCACAGAACACTGGAACAGAAGTTCCCCCTTGTGTTGAGGTGGACCCTATTGTCCTGCAACTTACATCCACTGCTGCTTGCCCTATTGCAGGGAGCAAGTGAGAAGAGCCTGCTCCCCCAACACCCAGCCTTCAGATATTTATAAAGAGATATCTCTGCTAGCTTATTATTAAGGTGGAATTATCAATTCAAGAAAAACAATGAAAGAGGAGGAGCAGGTTTTCAACTAGATGGTTAGACACTGAGCCAAACAAGCATGAGCTTCCTCCTTCTCTGCTGTTTCTTGCTCTTCTCATACCATACTCTCAGCTCAAAGGAGGTTAGCCACTACAGCTGTCGTGAACTCAGTGTTATGGATACAGCAGGATGGAGAAATGAAGGCTTGATTAGCATTGAAGGACACAAAGAGCTTACCTTCACCTCCCCAAAGGCTGCCAACTTCAACTCACCAAGAGAGGAGTTATTTAGGACAGAGAGGGGTGTTACCCACCAGACTCTTTGTTGAAACAGGTATTCCTTCCCCCAACACAAACTATAGAAAGGAATGTTATTTTGAGCTGCTTTGAACTTGGGTAAGAGATAGCTTTTAGTGCCACAGCTCTTTTCTGAAGTATATGCACAAGATGAAAGTCAGATAGGTATGGAGTGGACAAAGTACTTTACTGCTGGTTTGCCTCTCTCTCTTTTCACCTCCAACCTTTTTTGGGATTGTGTTTTGTTGTTGAGTTTTGATTATTTTGTTTCATTTTTGTGGGGTTTTTTGAAGGGGAGGTAAGGCAAAGAGTGGACCGGGAAGGAGGTGTTTTTTTCCAAACTCATGAGCGCAACATTCAGCAGCCAAGCTCAAAAGTTCGTGCTGCTCCTGCAAAAAAAAGGACAAACAAGTCCTTTTAACGTTAGCTATGTCCAGCTGGAAATGTCACAGCTTTGTCACAATGGAACAAAGCATGCCTGGTGTCTGTTCTTTCAAAAGGTCTCTTAATTCAAACAAAAGAAAAATATTCACATCTGGAAGGGGTCATAGGCAGGGGGCAGGAATGGAGGAAGCAAAGTTCAGATAGCAAGTCATAGCAGTTGCTGTTTGTCTAATCATTGTACTGACTGTTCTGGCACTTACTGATCCAGTTAAAGAAAGAAAATCAAGAGTTAAAACAGCAATTTTATTATTGATTGACCTCAGAGGGCCAGATGAGACACACCTCTTCACTTCAGCTCCATTCATCATGCTGGAACACTCATGCTGAGTGAAAAGACCCCTTGTGAACAGTTTGGCAGTAGTCCTTTCCCTTCTCTCCCCTCTCCCTCTGCCCCCTCCCCCCCTCCCTCCTTTTTTTTTAATAAGGGAAAAAAAATACATGTTGTGTATGGAGTCCAAGTTTCCTTCAGAAGACCACAACCTCCACTTTCAACCAGTGTATTTATTGAAACCTTGCCCTTCCCAGTGGGTTTATTTGACCATCTGTTTCTGTAAAGATTAAAACCATCTAATGACTGAAGAGGTGGGAGGCTATATCAGAACTGTGCCACAGGGAGATCAAAACTTAAAATGTCTACTGAGATCAGATTAAAGGAGAAGAGAATAAACTTGAGAGTCGGACTTCATTGGCTAGGTATGAAAGGCCAATAGTAAAAGTTTTCATTACACTTCTAATCTAAATTTTCTCCTTCTTCAGAATCCAGTGCTTCTAAAGATGAAAAACCTCTCCTAGGCTGCCACCTAGCTAGTTACTATCTTGTATTGTCTTAAGAGCTATTTTAAAAACCTCTTCTGCTCCAGCCCCTACTGCACTGACTCCTCCCTTTTGAGCTGATATTTTGTCAGTGGTTTCAAGAGTGATAAAAACTTGCTGCCAAGTCCCTTTCTTCCCCACAATGTGTTTTATAACCCAGCGTGTAGTTTAGCCTGTCTAAACACTGCACTAGTACACGGCCATCGGTTTCCATGGAGATGGTTAACTCCTCCAGAGCCAAAAAGCTTCAGTGTACCTTTTGCCCTTACAGCACATGAAGAACATGACAGCAGTTAGTAATATCAGCCTGCAGAAACATCATCACATTTTCCAGAGAGTTCTGGCAAACCTAAAGATTTACTTTTGCTTCTGCCCATCACACAGAGCTGTGGCCTTAAGCAAACTTGCATTTAAGCCATCCAGTAGAATGCTCTTTCCCCTTGTGCTTCTCCTCTTGCATTGCCATGATGTCTGAAAACATGACAGCCCTACTGACATAAACTTTTCTGAACACTATGTCCTAGAGCAAAGCCAAGGCATGGGATACAATGAAGAGTCATGAACAGAGAAAGGAGAAATGAAGGTGACTTCAAACTCAACCAGACAATCAGAGCAGGAAAGAGAAACTTTGTGCCCTAGAGTTTAGAAGCACTGTTACATGAAACTTCATAGTGTACCATAGTCCTAGTATGCATGTAGCGAATCTACACTGTCAGCATGTATTCATAACAAACAGCACCGTTCAAAGAAGCTGAATTAAACTCTAACTTATCCTTAACCTAATATAACGTGACCTAATCCGAGCAAGTAGGTAGACCTTCTCTCAAAATACAGGTGCTGAAGCTCACACGCTGTCATCAGCTCCAGCTGTGGACAAATCATTTCCCAGTCTCACTTTCACAGAACAGACACTCTCCCTGGCAGTTGCCCCTTGGGTGGCACACCCATTGATCCAAACAAAGTGCCCAGGGAACTTTGAATAATGCTGCTTTCTGGAAGTATTCCCCAGTATAAAATTGTTTCATAAATATTTTCCAGATTATCATCACTGAAGCAAACTGTAACCTCCTCAGCACTTTGAATATGTGCTCGCAACAATATGTGATGGTTGGTTAGGGTTTTTGGCATTCAAGAGCAGACACACTATACAAACCAGATATGAATAATCAGGCACAACTGCAGGTTCTGTAGAAGAGTTAAAGACAAGCCAGAGACGTTTTTTGGCAAGCAAGCTTAGCTAACTTGAGAGACTCACTGGCCGGAGCGATAGCAGTGAGTGTTCTGCTGTCCTGAGACTTATTTTCTATTTGACTTCCATACTTGTTGCCTGAAAGACTTCTCTGCAGATTCTGCTTGAATACAGTACTCTGTGGACACCAGCACTGCAAAGTCCCCCAAGCCTTTTTACACTGCTACTAAAACAATCCATGGAGGTGCAAGAAGACTTCACTCACACAATCCACTCATGATTGCTGAAGTGACAGCCAGCATTTACTGTTATGTGGACATGTGTCCACATAACTCAAAGGACACCACTTACTGCTCTCATATACTTTGCCACAGGGCAGTATTTGATTAACCATCCTTGGCTACAAAACAAAGAACTTAAGACCAGATTCTCTATTACCTTTTTTGGGTGTTCCCCTTGTCCCCTATTTGAAGTTAGTGAAGTCCCTGAGGGATGCCAAAACCCATAGCAGAGAACATCAACCAGAATGCAGTAAAAAATGTGCTTTCCAAAGAGTGCACATTTGCACACCTCCCAGAGCTGCAAAGCTCGTAACACAGCAGGCAAAAAGCGTGGAGACAGTTGCTACCTGCCGCTCCAGCCCTTCCTGAAGTTACTGGTGCAGCACCACAAGCCTAACCTGAGCTGCACCTTCCAACACCAACAACTGCAGTCAGTTTCTTGGTTTCAGAGAACTAGTCCTAATCCTATCTCCTATAATTCGTCACGACGTTGTGAAAGAAATGTTGTCTGCCCATACCTCCAATTATGGCTTTGGCTTGTTGTAGGAAACAGGCCACTCTTATAATTACTGATTTCTTTAAAGCATTTCTTGGAGAGGCTGCTGCCAGTCATGCAACAGGATCTCCCACCACAGCACACCTTCACTCCCCACCACCCCTCAGGGGTCTGCCGCCACACACCTCTCTTCTAGGCGCCCCAGATGTACGCAGAGCCATAACCCATGCTGAAAGGTGAAGTCACCCCTCACCATTTTAACCTACCCCTCCTCTGGGTTCACAGAGTGACTCCTAGGAACAGTGCTTACTTATGGTGACAACACAACTGCTGCGCGCACCCCCTCGGGGTCTCGCAGAACTTTCCAGACACGCAGGCTTCGCAGCAGCGGGGCAGGTGCCGCCGGCTCACGAGAGGAACCTCGTCTCTCTTCGCGGAGCCCTGTCGGCCCCGACCGGCAGCTTCACTCCGCGGTGACTGAAGGGCGAGGAGAAGGCGCCGCCTGCCCGCGGTACTTACCGATGTCAGAGTTGCAGAAAGCGTCCTGCGGGTGGATGGGGACACAAGTGCAAGCCTCCACCACCAAGTCACGCAGGCTCCAGCTGCAGAGGAACACAACGAGGAAGCTCAGCCACGCCGTCATGTTGCCCTCCGAGGTGCCTCCTCACTTCTGCGGAGCAGGAGGGCAGCCGCTGTTTCGTTCGCCTCACTTTACTCTCACTTCTTAAGAGCCCACGCTCCACGACCTGCCTGCCTCCTCACACTGCTCTTCTCATGCTCTCGCTAGCTTCAGCAGCGCAGCCCTCGCTCGGTGGGACAGTACGAGCCTGAAGGCACGGCAAGTCTGCAGCTCTCGGCGGCCAAGGAGTTGCAGCACGACACCGAGCTGTGCGGAACTGCACTGCACCTTCAGGACCGACACACGGAGGAGTTATAGCCTCGATCGCGCCCTCTCGGGCTCCGGGGGCGCCGCCACCCCAGACCAATGGGAGTCCCGCATTACCTCATCGGAGGGAGAGGCCAGCGGCCCGGGGCGGGGCCGCGGCTTCAGCGCCTTATACGGAATAGTGCGGGGAGCGCCTTGCGGGGGGTGGTGGGGCAGGTAGGCGGCTGCTGCTGCTCTGACAAGTTCTCCGTCCCCTGCCTGGGTCCGTTCCAGCCATTCTGACAAGTTCTCGTTTCTCCGCCGCTAGTGTCGCCGGGGGAGTTCAGACTCTTAAAAGCTGGTTGTACCTTCGAGGTATCAGCGAGTTTCTGCCCCGCCGCCGTCTGCGGCCCCGAAAAGCTCCTCGCCACCGTAGTTAGTACCTGCCTCTGCCTGCCGCCCCGCTCCGCAGGATAAGAGGCATCCGGAAAGCACACGCGGGATTCGTGGTTCGCTTGGAAAGCTCGGGCTGTTTCCCTTGAAAGCTACTCGTCTGCCTGCAAGCTTCTTTCAAAGTGGAAGAGGTGAAATAGCGTTCTACAGCGCTTTCAGAAAGCGACCAGAAAACACAAGAGGAGTGCTGCATGTGGCTTCTTTTCCTTTTTTAATAGGCTGTGAGAAGAAGATGGAGGAAAAGAAGGACAACACCTAGCTGAACTGTAAACCAAGATTTCATCCTATGGTTTTTAACCCTACTCAAATTCTTCTCCCCCTGTTGCCCCACTGCCGTTACTTTCCCTTCTCAAGGCTTTGGGTCAGAAAAGGATCAGAAACTGCTAAGACCAAGCTGGAAAAAGCAGTGTCGTATTTACACATGTGCCCCCAACATCTAATCTCAAAATATATTTTAGCAGAGCATCTTCAGTGGCACTTACAGAATAGTCCTGTTTTATTTTCCCCTTATCTCCTTTTGGAACTGTAAATTTCTCTCAGCTGTAGAAATGTAAATGTTATAGAAGAGCTGCGACTGTAAGGAAGCAGACTGCCAGCTGCAAGATACAGACAGCCTTATTATCCTGCAAAGGAGACTGAGGGGTGATTAATCACAGTATCAAACCAGTACATATAATGTCAGAGTACTTTTCCATGGGGGTTACAAGACTTAAGCATGTCTACTTATAAATTATGCTGGTATTAAAGTCCAGGAACCAGCTGTCCTAAATTTCTAAATAGTCAGCTAAGTCTTCAGATTTGTAATTCCACTCCATCTGGGTGAAGCACAGCCTGCCTACACCTTTTCTTTAATCATACTATCCATATAAAATTAAAACCTCCAGTCATATGGAAACACAGGCTTTTATTTGGAGCATCAGTACACAAAACTTCAAGATGGGTGTTGCTACTAGAGATCAAGTTGACAGTGCTAACAGTAGGAAACACAGGTTCCTGCCCTTGCTGTGACACAGACAACCTGTATGACAGCTTTATCTTACCTTGCTTCAATGGGATGGGATTTAACAAGGTTGAGTTCTACACTTTGGCCACAACAACCCCAAGCAGTGCTACAGGCTGGGGACAGAGTGGCTGGAGAGCAGCCAGGAAGAAAGGGACCTGGGCGTGCTGATAGATAGTAGGCTGAACATGAGCCAGCAGTGTGCCCAGGTGGTCAGGAGAGCCAATGGCATCCTGACCTGTATCGGGAACAGTGTGGCCAGTAGGATAAAGGAGGTTATTCTTCACCCGTACTCAACACTGGTCAGTTCACACTTTTAGTACTGTGTCCAGTTCTGGGCTCCTCAATTCAAAAGAGATGTTGAGGTACTGGAATGTGTCCAGAGAAGGGCAATGAAGCTGGGGAGGGGCCTGGAACACAGCCCTGTGAGGAGAGGCTGAGGGAGCTGGGGTTGTTTACCCTGGAGAAGAGGAGGCTCAGGGGTGACCTCATTGCTGTCTACAACTACCTGAAGGGAGGCTGTAGCCAGGTGGGGGTTGGTCTCTTCTCCCAGACAACCAGCATCAGAACAAGGGGACACAGCCTCAAGCTGTGCCAGGGGAAGTATAGGCTGGATGTTAGGAGGAAGTTCTTCCCAGAGAGGGCGATTGGCATTGGAATGGGCTGCCCAGGGAGGTGGTGGAGTCACCGTCCCTGGGGGTGTTCAGGAAAAGACTGGATGAGGCACTTATTGCCATGGTCTAGTTGATTGGATAGGGCTGGGTGCTAGGTTGGACTGGATGATCTTGCAAGTCTCTTCCAGCCTGATTGATTCTATGATTCTATGAATGGTGATGGACGCTTCTCAGGAATGTGTATTGGTATTGGTGAGCATACTCTAAAGAATGGATGGTATTGAGGTGCTAATGGGTCATATATATATATATATATATATATAACATATGAGGCAGAGTATTAAACAGGACACATCATTTAGGCAAGTTAGTGTCTGAATCATTTGACTCTAAATTGCAATATGAGGAATGTTATGCAAAAAGCTCCTTAGGTACTTGGTCAGTCAGCTCAGGGTACTACAGCTGGAGCTGAACCCTTCAGATTGGACTCTCACTTCAGTCTTATGGGATGTAAACAAGAAATGACTCCACTGCTCTCAACAGAGTAATGCAGAAGAAAAAATGAGGCGTGCCTGGCACTTTCATTTTTTATTTTGTAGTTGTAAAATGTTTTATCTCACCAACATCATGATACATCTGGTCTATCAACATCTCAAATCAGTACCTGAGAGAAGTGGAGTTATTCCATAACCTGACACTGGCGTAAATAAGAGTGAGTTTGGCCCACACACAACTAGATTATAATCACAGTTCCAGCACCACCTCCCTTCACTCTCTGGCCAAGTAACTCCTCTGAGTATGTTTCTTCATTTCTGTAATAACCACTTTCTTGTGCGTTCTGAGGACTAGCAAGCTGAATGCTTTGTAATAAGCTTTAGAAGTGCTGGGTGCTGTGCAAATGCTAAGAATTACAAGAATACACAGATGCAGGACACATTCGGAGGAGATTAAAAAACAAACCCTTCCATCATCTTCTCAGTTTCTGGAAAGGGGGAGGAAGAGGGCTGGAAGTTATATTGGGCCCTCCAAGCCATGGGAGTGAGACCAACTAAGCTTCTTAAAGTAAGACTAAGTTTGTGTTGATTACAAGAACTACTTCACTTCCCAGATATAACCCAAAGAAACAATTTGCCATTACTTTTTGGGATGAAAAAGAATGCCATAACTTGTTGCAGTGGCAAGGCACACCTATTTGGAAAGGATGATGTACAGGCACTGTGTACCACGGAAAGGCTTGCCAATATCTTTTATACCACTATGTGACAGGGTACCCAGATGTGTTTTTCAGTGTGTGCATTAGCATTGCCTGGAGTGGTCAGTTAGGGCTTAGGTGATTTACCTACTTTTTGGACACCTCTAAACTCTTTTTCAAAGAGATTAACTTTTCTATAGCTGTTAAAGATGCAGAGTTTTGAGCCAGGAGTGAGTACTGTCCAATAACAATTCTTTACCACTTAAAGGGCATGTTTCATACACAGAAACCAGAGTGCAAATAATACTCAGGAAAGCTCACTCTGGCCAATGCCCTGCTGGGAGGCCTTGGTTATATCGTTTAACCTGCCTGTACATTAATTGTATCATCTATAAATAGAGATAGTGTATATTATCGTCTCTGAATAGTATCAGATACTTGATCTTAGCCTGTCTCCTTTGAGACTTGCCAGTGAAGTCCACTCTGGAAGAGCCAGGATGGGTTTCTGAGTGTTTACACGAGAAAATTTTGATAACATCAACACAGAAAGTCAGTGAAGGTACTGAAAGGAGAAGTCTATCTTATTTCCTGCTCACTGCCCTATCTGTGTGGGAGAAACTGCAAAGGGAAAAAATAAAACAAAAAGCAGCAGTCAGCTCCTTCACCTAGATGAGGCTCTCAGCCTTATGTGACCATAAAATACATATCAGAGAAAGAAATAGAGACCGTGATACTCATATGAGAAAATCAGAGTTCACATTTGGTTAATGTTGCCGAATAAAGCAATCTGTCTTATTCCAGTCCTCCACCAAGAACACACTGTTGAACACAATTAAGGATCTCTCTGCTTTACTGAGCAGCCCCACTGCTCCATGCTGTGATCGTGTCAGATCCCACAAGCTAAGCATGACTGGGCTGGGTCAATAGTTGGTGTGAAAATTCCCAGGGAAACCATGTCCTGCAGGTGTTGTTGACTGAGCTGAAGTGGCCTGCCCTCCATTCTGCGTGGATGTGTGGAGACAGTGCTAGGGGGCACTGCGCTGCAAGGGATGGTTGCTTTTCTGGCAGAGCAGGATAGATTCCTCACAACATCTAAAGAACTGCCTGTTTGGAAAAGGAAAGATGTGAAGTTAGGTGTCTCAGTTAAATTGCAGGAGAGAAAACTACCTTATACTTCCACAGATATTCACCGCAGTTTACAACAGGAGCATATTAACAGCATCATTTTGCTTCCACAAGTCCTACTTGTGGCTGGAAAAGACTATCCCAGAGCTAGCTGCAGAGACCAAGATAAAAGCACTTTGGGATATTCCTTCAAGAGGCATAAGATGTTGCTGTAAATGAACTAAAGGCATATTTGCTTCCTTTGTCATCACTTTTCTTTGTGAGGGATGCCAGCTGCTTCAGAACAGACAAAAACACCTGCATGTAAGTAGTAGAAGAGGGGCTTCATCAAACTACAGGAACTCGTGGCCAAAGAGAGAGAGAGAGTGAGAGGGAAGGAAGGAAAGAAGGAAGAAAAAAGGAAGGGGAGAACACACATACACAAAAAGAGAGAGAGAGAGAGAGAGAGAGAGAGAGAGAAATACCCCAGTACTACTATCACCGCCAGGAAGAAATCCCTGACATATGGAATGGCTGAACACTCCAGTTCATCACCAGACCTCAGCTGGCTAAAACTGAACATGAAGTCATGAACTGAATGAAGTCAGAAGATTTCAGCCTGCGGTGCAAACACTCCTGCCATCTCCTTAACTCCTTAACAATATATTCATTTTAAAAGCCTCAGAATTATATTATGAGCATTTTTTTTTCCATTTCAACTTTTTAACAGTGACTTGACTTGATTCATAAGTATGGAGTCCTGTCTTTAGCATTCTAAATTATCCACCTGACAAGTTGCTCAGAATCCCTCTTTTGTCCTAAAAAAAATTTTCTTGAAGCTGATGATTCTCATATCTTTTACACCAGCTCAGCATCATACCCTGTAGGAGATACCATTGGGTTTCTGCTTTTATACAACAGGTGGGAAAGGATAGGGCCTTTTGGATCTACCTGATGTCCTTTTTGACAGCACACCCGTGCCATCTCACAGAGACATCATGATCTGCCTTAGCAAAGGATTGATTCTCCTGTTTCCTCATTTTATGTTTCTTGTTTAGAATGTCTTTTTTATTTTTACTGAGACTGTCCTTCAAGAGGGTTGTTTTGTTTAAAATATTTGTGGTTGCTATGATTTATAAGTGTGAAAAAGGTCAAAAAAACCCTCCACCTCTAATAATTCCTCCATTTTTTCAGTGAACTTCATATGCTACTTAAAATAAGACTCTTTCTTCAAAAATGTCTTTGATTCTATAAATACATATTTTTAAAAAAATTCATTTGATCTCCTTCTCTGAGGCTGCAAAGGAATTACATCACCTTCCTGTCTGCAAGCCAGACATAGGTAACACTCTGTCCCATTCCCAAGCTTTTAATTACAGATGCACCATTAAACCTTCATCAGCCCTAACGCTTCTATACTGTGTTCAGTCTTCAAGGATCCTTTACGGGACTGTAGGATTCTATACTACAGGACTGTAGTATATGAAGTCATTCCCTCAGTAGTGTGAGGGTCCTTCCATCAGGCTATGATGTGGCATCAGCTGCAGAAGGGCAACCAGGAAATATCCTTTAACAGCCTTATCACGTTGAAAATGTTTCCTGCACATGACTGTGCTCTTTGGCCCCAATCCAGCATAACACTAAGGCACATGTTCAACTTTAAGCACACAAAATGTTCTACTGAAGTCAACAGGACTATTTGCATGCACAAAGTTAAATATAAGCTTAAGTGCATTTCTGGATCGAGGCCAAAGGGCTCAGTACCATGCAGGGTTCAAGCCAATAGGCTGTGATTAGATGGTCTGACAGAGTCTGGGGGGAGTACACAATGTGATTTGCTTGGCTCTACCTGCCTGTGCGTCATTCCAAGCAATTAATTTTCTCTCGGTTTTGTTTATTATAAGTTTTCCACATTTCTCTTGTTTTGCTTTCATGCTGCTGTAGCCATTTCCATATTGAAGTTTTGTTGGTTTTTTTTTTTTCTTTTTTAAACCCTTCTAAACTGCATCAATAGCTTTAAGTGACTGAACAAAGAGATTTCAAATAGATGAAGTGCTTCAAATGGTAATAAGAGTTGGTGTTCCCAGAGCTTTGGAAGCTCACACTAAGCAGAGAAGAGAGTGAGAGCAATTGAAAATCACTTTTCTCTTGTTCCTTTGTATGAACTGGTTTCTGGCTTATGCAATGCACAGTAATTAAAATTACTGGAATGCCTCACATTTTTAAGTGAGCTTTAAGGCAGCTCTATGGCATTGTGGCCAACAGAGTTCATGAGCAGATCATGACTGCAATCAAGGTTTGACGTTTCCTTCAGTCTAACTTGAAGAAGACAGTATCTCTGTAGGGGCCTTGGAGAGGAGTTAGAGTAAGGAGGACTAGACACAGAAAAGCACTAATACCTGCTCCCTGCATTGGCTTCATGAGCAGCTGTGGGGCAACCCCTCCTTTTGCTGAGATAAGAGCCTAAATGTTGCTGTGGTCATCAGATATCTCATCGCTTTCACTGTAGCCTTTATGTTCTGCCCAAATTCAAGCATGGGACAGCATTTACACGTTCTCTTTCACTACAATATCAGTTACTCCTAGAGCCTCCTTCTGTGCAGGAAATGTGTCCTGTGGGAGAGTTTGCATTTAAGTACTGGCTACTGCAGTTGCTGAATGTATTTTTGGGGGTCCAACTGATGCTTAGTAGACAGGGAACCTGGCAGACTGGCAAGTTCTCTCTGCTCACAGTGAGTGGCTTTCCCTGTGATGATGCTTACTATAATCAACAGTTGTAAGGGAGTATCCTGTTGCTTTTTGCTCCTCCTGGCACAGTCCAGAATTTAGCTTTCCTGTTTTCCAGTTTTGTCACTGAGGGTGGCTGGCTGCTGCATCTGTGGTCTTCTCACAAGAGTTGGTCTGGATTCTCACAGTGAAAAATGGCCACAGAGGAGGAGAGATGCACACAGCCTCTCTTGGGAAGGGAGCTGACTGGCTCAAGGATATGACCTTTTCATCATGTTGAATGATCCTTCTCCCTTCACATCTCTGCCTCTCAACATTCTTCTGAGAACGTGGATAGAACCTGCTTCCTCATCTTCCAGCACAACCTTTTTACCCTTCTACACATCAGAAGGCACTGTCAGAATACAGCGATCTCCGTATCTCTGTGTGAGTGTTGGGATGTTGAAAAAGATCCCAGACAGGATCCTGTATCTCTTTGACCATCCTGAGGCTAACAGAGCTGCAGTCCATCCATATGCTGTAGTCCAGCTAGTTCCTAGCACATGCCACTGGTTTTAAAGCATGTTAGAATAGTCTGAAATAACTGCACTTGTGAAAAGCAGAAAGAGCAGCACCAGGGGCTAGCATTCCTCTTCCTCTTACATTAATGAGACGGGAGACAGTGTCAGGTCTGAAGGAAAGTTTTCTCTCTGCCTGCAGAAAAGTGGCAGGGGAAATTGCTGTTTCTTGTTTCTTCTTCCACAAGCTACAAAATCTTCCCACAAGAATAACCCAGTCACCTCATCCCCATAGGCCAGCTCTTACTTGTTTCTCACCTGAAACTCCAAATAAAGGTGTCAGTAACCAGAACAGGCTTAAATGATGCAGCCAATGTCCCAGGAGAGAATAAATTCAGCAGTTCCCATCATGCATGCCTGTATAAGGGTGTGAAAAGTGAGCAGCCATTCTTCTGTGGACCTCCCAAAAGAGACCATTGCCTTGCACAGGATTTCTTTTTCATCCATATTGACTTTTTCATCCATGTTGACTTTTTCAATGCTTTCATTCATGTGATCCCAAACCAACGCTGTATTCTGAACAGCAGCTGACTGCTCACTTAGAGCACGGCCTTCCCCCACATATTCAAGGTGCCAGCCAGAAGAAGCTAGGGAATTTCTGATGTGAGATTTCAAGGACAGGTCTCTTTCTTCTCCAGAGCAAAAGGCAGCACTTCCGTTTCCTCCCTCTTTTGGAATCTTTCCCCATAAATCTCAGCATACAGTGTGAGCCAAAAGATGGGGAGATGGTAGATCTGCAGTCTGAAGTGAAGACTCAGTCACTTGTTTCTTGTCTTGCTCTTAATGAATGAAGAGCAATACATTTATCAATGACCTTGTTAGGTTGGCAGTGTGAGTTCCTCACTTGATGCATTAACATCAGGAGTGAAAAGATCAGTGTTTGATTTAGCATGGATGTATGAAAACTATATTCTTTCTCCACTGAAGACAGAGGAAACAATCTACAGACTGTTCCACTTTAATCTGAAGACCCTGAGCTACCCCTTAGTTGTGTGCTTCTGAAGGATGTTTCAGAGGGGGACACGGAAGTATGGAAAGATATTGCAGTGTAATTACAGAACCTTTCTGTTCATTTAGCAAAGTAACCTGGGTTTCCACTTCATTGCAAGTGACAATGAGTATTGTGCAACAAGAGTTATTCTGTAACCACATACAGCATGTCTGAAAACGAAGCTGGGAAAGAGGAATGGAGCAAACTTGTGTTTTTCCTTTGCGCTGAATGAAAGTATCTTCACCACAGACTGTAGGTCTAGGATTATGAACCCGTGCTTTATTAGGAGGAGTTAAAACACCAGTGACAGAGTACAGCTCCAAATTTCTCCATTTGTAGCAAGAGCAATGTGGCACCTCACAGTGGAGGTGCTCCTCTGAAGATGAGGCACGTGATGTGGTGGAGTTACTTGCACTCCACTGGCGTACTCAGAAAGAAAGACTTTCAATGCATAGCAGCAACAGCAGGGAGTTACCTAGAGCCAGTGGGAGCTAGGAAATTGCTGGATGGATACACAGATTATGTACCAGCAATTGAGCTATCAAGGTACCAAAGCTTGAGCACATGCCCTAAACAAGAAAGCCTCTCTCTGTATCTCTGCTCTTAGTGCCACTGATACTTACATAAAGTCACTTTTGTTTGAAGGAATCTATTGTGCCAAAGAAGCAGGATCATCAAAAAGAGCACAGCCTGCCTCATGAAGTGAGAAGAAGCAGGTAGAAAGGGAGTTTCTTACTTCATTTGAAATTTGTTTCCCCATCCAAAATATAACTTCACATCATATATATAAAGGCAACTTAGCCTACAGGGGCTACTAGAGCAGTAGCTGTGCATGGCTATAAACAAATAGCACTACAGAAACCTGACTGGAGGAAGTAAAAACTTATTCCCAGTGAATACAAGAGCATTTCCTTCTCCCTATGGAGCCAGAACCTAGCTCCTTAACTTAGGCAAGGACTCCAGCTCCTCTAAGGTGTTTCCACAAGTGTCAATGTGAGTACTTTAAACAATCAGCTGTACCACTTTTTTGCACAATCTAGAGGACAGGAGGACATAGCCATTCAGTTTTATTTTGAGAAAAGATTTTTGAGAATAGGAAGGACAAAATGGGAGAAGATGGTACTGGGGAAGAAAAAAAAATCCAAACTTATGCTGTCAGGCATTTCTGGGAAGGAAGAAGGAGGGTTTTAAAGCCATGCCAATAGCTGAATGTAAAAGATAGTTCTCAAAGGATTCCCTTAATCAGATTCTGCAGAAGATAGGCTGTATCTGTAATTCACTCCCTGTCTTATTCTAAGGCCATATGCTCTGGTCACGTGAAGATTTACGGGCTCATATTTGCTGGCCTCAGACAATCTAAAAGACTCATGCAAGAAAGCATGTTCTTTGATAACTGAGGCCTCACACAGCCCTGCTTTCTAAAGACTACTTCTAACTGGATATATGCCCCCTCTAGGGCTTTGTAAGCCTATCTGGGGAAGAGAGAAGGGGAGAAAAAGGAGGAGCTGCTGATCATTGCCATATGTCAGAAGCATCCCTGTCTGCATGTGACGGCCGTGTTGTCACAGAGGCTCAGCTCTGGCTAGCCCCTCTGTTTCCTGTTTCCAGTCAGCATCTTGCTGCTGGAGCAGGAATTCCATATCACTCCATACTGCAATTACAAAAGAGGAAAATGATGGCCAGTGGAGGGGGAAGGGGAGAGGGAAATCCTCTTAAATAGCCATATAGGATGTCTGGGCAGGGATGTGAGCCAGGAGTCCTCAGAAGCAGTAGAGTAAGTGTGAGTTTACCAAACAACTATTTTCTTTCTTTGACCAGTGTTCCTCAGAGACCTTAGGACTCTGTTTCTCAGAGATAATTTTAGCTGCTTGTGGTTAGCCCATTCCTAGTGTCCCTTTTCCTATCTTTCACACACACTGAACCTTGGGATACTCTCTGTGGGCTGACAAATGACGTGAAAACCTCTAATCTGCAGGTCAAATGTAAAAAAAAAAACGAAGTGGGATCAGGAAACTGGAAGCATAATTTGCTTTTTTCCAAATAAGGGAGACACATTCATATTAGAAGTTCTTAGCATACCAAGTTTGTGAGGTTTTTTTTAAAGCATATGAGAGGAATGACGACTTCTTGAAAATTTGGTGGTAACCACCAAAGATGTTACCATCCCATGGGCACTGTCTTTCCTATGCAGACTGTGACTGACATGCTTTCATTATTTATTGTCACTGCTCTTCTGTAGGAGAACCAAAACCACATTGTCCCAGACACTCTACTAATATATAACAGGCAGCATGAGTCCATGACGAAGGGCACAGAGTACATGTTACAGAGGGTTCAAAATGAACACAGTGGCAATAAAGCTGTGATGCCAGGAGTGAAGGAGCTTGCAGCATGTGGCATTCATAGTGCAGGTACCATAGTCATGGAGGTCTGAGTCTTTACCTGCTTTACACTCCTGTGATGATTTTATGCCAATGCATTATCTTCCACAAAAATTTGCTCAGCAACCTGTGATGGATCTGATGTCCAGAGGCATCACAGGGTATGAAAGGAAAGTAAAAAGAGTAGTGTTCCTCCTGTTTCCCAGAAATGTGGGCAACAGGCAGCTTTTTTTCTTCCCTAAATTTCTTGTGGATTCCCTCTATCCTTCTGTCCATATACAAATCTGTTGAGGATGCTCTACAGCCCCAAAGCATATGCTCAGAACCACATATGTGTGGGACTGAGAATAGTAAAAGGGCATATGGATTCATAAGGAATCTGGAAGAGATGCTGGCTCTGGTCTGTTAGAAAACCAAGTCCAGGGGCTGGAAATCAGATCAGTAACTTTATTTTTAGTTGACAGATTCAAGAAGACTTCAAATCAGGTGAGGAATCCTGGGAAGCTGTTTAGGAGGAGAAAAAGGCAGCTATGGCCCTCAAGGATAGAAGAGCACTATTCCTTGAGCTGAGAGAGGGCAGATTTCTGTTATTAACTGGGCAGACAGCCCTGGGTTTGTGCTGGACTCGAAATAAAAGACTGACTAGAATATCTTGGACAAGACTTCCTGCAGCACTGTGCTCTAGCTGGCAGGTAGCAGTCAGTCCGCATGTAAGACAGACCTAATGAGCTGCCCACAGCTTTTCCTTGTGCCTGCAGGTATTTCCTAGGTGAGGCTATGCTACACAAGGAGCTATTTTCCACTCTATAGAGACCCAGCCAGGACATTGCAGTCAGCATCTCTGTTTGCAGAGGCATAGACAGGCTGCTTGCAGTAGGGAGAAGACCAGCCTTGGGCAGAGAACACGTGGGGGCACAGGGGCCATCTCGTATTGTCTTTGGCTTCCCACAGATTCCTGGGAGCTCTACTCATTGCTGAAGGTCCCCTTTATTGTTGGCAGCTTCTTTAACTTTCAGATGGAGACAGATCCTCTCCAAACTGAAGGAGTGGATGGAGAGAGCCTTCTCACATACACACCAGCTACGGGTTTTGCTAACAATCCCTGGGCAGATGAACAGAGTCATGTGAGTTCTTGAAACTCTAGCTGCTTTGGAGGAGTAGTGGGTGTGGTGCCGTGGACATAGCCAGATATATTTGTTGCCCTTCACAGAAAAGCTCACTGTCCTCCAAAGACTGAATATCAACAAAATCCTTCCTGTGGGGACTTCCAGCTCTGCCTGAGCCAGCTGTAAATTCCTTTGAGGCTGCGACTAAGAAAACTGGAATCCTGGGAGGACCTTGGTACAGTTCCAAAACCATTTCCACTGAACCTTCCCAAAAATACCGTTTCTCTGACCCAAGAATGTGAGGTCTTTAACAACGGCAAAGCTGAAATCCTAGACCATTGGCATTAACTAGTATTATCCTGTTACTTCCTTGCACTCCATTTTGTCTAATAGGAAAATCATTGTCCCCCTGGGAGACAGACTGTCTTTTTGTTCCATGTTTTGTGTAGCACCTGGCACAATGGCAGTGCTACACAAAAATGTTTTGAGCACTACCTCCATATAAGCAAATAAAATAAGTAGTGGGGCTCCCAGTTCATCTGTTGAATGGGTTTTTTTCTTTTTTTTTTTTTGTTTTTGAGGAGGTTATTTGGGAGTGAATAATCATAAAGCACCTGAGATAGCACAGCAAAAGTAATGGCTGCTTTAGCAAGGAAATAGATGAGAAGGGAAGAAAACAGAAACTAGCATATAAATTGTGCAGTGGAGAAAAAGTCATGTACTGGTTTAGAGTGGCTGGATCAGGGGATGGAAGAAAGGTAGCTACATAGGCAGAGAGCTCCTCAGGCAGTCCCAACAAAGCTGACAGTTCTTCAAACCCAGAACAGCTGGTCACCCTGACCACAGAACCCACCAGCTGCCTCCTCACTTGTCAGACCTTGGATTTTTGCACTCCATCCTTCACCATCTGTTTATCCTTTTAAAGGGAGTGGTGCCTACCAGTTGTCATCCTCTGCATGAACCAGTTGAAAGGTTTGACTCTTCTACCGTGACAGGTTTCCTCCACATTTCTGGGGGCTTCCTCACATGATACCATTTCTTTTCCAAACAGTTGCAAAGTTTGCCTTTTAAAGGCAGAGGTTCTGAGTTGTTCTGAAGGGATGTAACACCTCTTGGAGTGAATGCACTCCCCCCAAAGCCCTCCCCATGATGTCGTGTCCCTATATGTAAACAGTCTTCCCTTCAAGGGTGGAGAATGCAACATAAGACTCTCTCCCCTTCCCATAGTGCCTCAAAAGCAGTAAAGTCTTCAGCCAGCAGCCATCCAGGATAGCTGTGATCATGCCAGGAAGGGCATGTCAAGGGTGGGAAGGAAGAGTGGCTGCACCACATTGTGTTTCAGATACATTTAGTTGGCATATGTTCCCTAAAAGAATATTGGATGCTGACATATGTACAGGGCAGCTTCTGGGCTACTTGCACTTACACTGATAGTGATAAGTCAAAATGATGCAGCTACAGCCAGCTTCTAGGAGCACTGTTCCTCCATACTGCTTAGTCTGAGCAGAGCAGGGAACCTTAGCTGTACATCACACTGCTTGTATACACCAACTTCCCTGCCTCTTCCTACCTACCAAAGTAGGAGAGTGAATATTCCAGTGAATTCTTCCTATCAGGATGAAGACAGAAGACAGATAAAGAACAGCCACATGGTGTACAGTGCTCACACTCTTCCTTACATCTTAACCTAGCCCCACAGACTGAGATGAATTCATTTGTGCTCACGTGAAATATACACAAGCACTGAAGGGGAAAAGCTGTCAGGGCTGTTCACAGCTCTAAGCAGCACTTTGACAAGACTGGTGGGGTTTGGTTTTGTTTTGTTTTTCACAGATGAGAAGTTGGTCAACACCCCTAAACTCACCACCACCCCCAAACAGCTGTTTTGCCAAAGGGTGGAGAGACAGACCTCCTGACTGAGGGTGGGGTATTTTGAAGGGGAGGAAAGTAGTGACTTCACTTTTTATTAAGTAATAGCAGAGCAGGGTGTGCGTCACTGAAAAACAAGACTTTGGGTGGAGGCAAAGGCTCTCTGTAGCATTTTACGCATGAAGCCTTCCACTTTGTGGGAAATAAGCAGAACCCACCAGCCTGAAGAGAGAATTCAGAAAGTCAAAGATGTAGTAGGTCAGACACCTTATAATTTCATTTAAGGGGATTGAAAGAGAGCACCAAGGTGAAAGGTGAAGGTTTGGGCTAGACTTCAGGAAACACTTTCCTCTAGCAGGTAGAGAGAAGCATGGGAATAGATAAGTCCGTGTGAATGGAATAATATGGGAATAGATTCATGTCTATTTGAATAAAATTGGAGTGAAAAAGAGGGCTGGATACAACACTGCATCCAACCCTTGCCCAGGGTGAGGCAGGGACAGCGTCAGGGAAAGGACTGCTCTCTGCTTATCCTGGAACACAGTCAGCCTTGGCTAGAGTACCAATACCACCACAGCTCAAAATGCCCTGCAGCCTTCTTTTACCTGTGTCATTAGCCTGGTCTCTGTGAGGAATCTGAAACTGTAGAGGTGTATCTGGCTTGTCCCTTCAGTGGTGCCAACACACCATTTACTATGCAAATAGAGCAGCTCTGGCATTTTTTTATACCAGTGCAAATTCTTGACCTGGCAGGGGAATTCTTTATAGACAGAATGGAGCCCCTCAAGCAGGATGCAGAGGTCAGCTTCCATGAGAGCAGACAATACTAGGCTCCACGTACAAATATCACAGAGGATGATGGCAGAACAGACAAAGGTGGCTTTCATAGGGAGTTAGCCACAAGGGGACTGCTGGTTTTAGGTTGGCAACAGCCTCTTCAACAAGTATCACAAGATTTGATTTATCTCCCCAAATAATCCTTTCTTTGCAGTTGACTCCTACAGGGCTGTATGGACAGCCTCAGGCCAGAATGTAGTTGCATTCTCTTCTCCCTGGTTCAACTGGCTTCTGCCAGTCATGACTACTACTGAAAGAGTCTCTCAAGCTGGAGAGCAGTCTGCTGTATTAAAGATCATACCAGGCTGTTCTCATCATCATGAGTCAAAAGCAGTCTTAGACGACAAAGGCAAATGTAACAAATATTTTCATACTGTTTATACTGTTCTAAATGCACAGTCTCCAGAGTGGCTATCAGAACAGAAGCTGTTTCACAGATGGTTGTGGGATGGCTGTAAAAAGCCTTCCTGGTGGCTCTGGGTAACACTGATGACACAATCACAATGTACCTCTGGCCTGGCTTACAGTGAGGACATAACCAGAACCAATTCTTTCCTCTCCTAGTCCTCCCAGATCAAACTCAGAGCACCTTGACACCATCCTTCAGAGATATGAGATTGTGGGGGCACACCTAGCTAGCACAGCTACTGAAGCATAATGCATCAATGCTGGCATGTGCTTCATTTGTTGGATATTTACCCAGCTTCTTGCCTGGGCACGTTTGACCTGTCCTGATATCTAAACTATTGTGTTTAGTCTTGGGCTGCCACTCAGATGGGTTATTTTATATCTGATTCCTACACACCTTCACACACTGCAACTACACATAGTGGGCATGGCTCAGATACTCAGATACCATCAAGTGTTCAAGGACTTTAACTTTTTTCTGTATGTAAACTAATACCTCAGTTCCATGGTACCAAAATCTCAGTGGCTCCTCACGCAGGCATTCCACAGAGACTCACCCAATCTCCAAAGAACTCAAGCAATAAGCTGCTTTCCTCACTCCTACCTCAAGTATATGAGAGGGAGGAATTAAAAAATTAAGGAAGCTATAAATGTACCCTTCCTGCTAGACTGATTGATGGCTACAAAAGCAGTTCAATTTCTCAGAGTGACTGATACACAGAATTTTGTGTTCCCACACCAAACCTGAGAAAACTGAATTAACTGAGTGTTCACAGAGCTCCACTTCCTTGATTACAAATCAGAAATAGCTTAGGAGAACAGCACTGTTCTGGAGATAAAGAAGAAAAGGACAAAGGCACATTGGCACAATAACAGGCATCCACCAACTCTCACAGTGATACTTGACAAAGTCCTCCCTCATTGCGTGCTGACATCACTGATGCAGCAGACCATCGCTTCCCCCCCGCCTCTAAAAATGCTGCTTTCACACCTGACTGTTTAGAGGCACTGCCACTCACCTGCTGGGTAGCAAAGGCTTATTTCTTTGAAGCTGTAACTGAACTGGGATGGGAACCCCTGACCAGTCCCTCTGGCTTGCTGCTTCTCATAGGCATTCTAACTCTGGTAGCAGCTCCTCTTAACGGTACCAGCTAAGCATCTCCCATTGTCTGCAGTTCTTCCCAGGCACTCCTAATTCTCAGTGGGTCCTGGCTTTTTATTGCTCAAAGACAATTTCCCAAACAAACTTTTCTGGCCTTTTGGTTTGCTTTTTTTTTTTTTACTTCTCAAGACTACAAATGATTCCATGAAGCTAAGGGTGGTCATCTAGTACAGGTACAGCTAGTCCTAGCTTTTCACACTTACTGAAATTCTGTTATCCTGAAATTCTATTATCTTAAATTTTCTCATGAGGTTGTTGCTGTTTTCTTACACAAATCTTACCACATGTGCTACCACATAAAAATCAGAATGTATAGGTATTAGGCCTGCCTCTAGGCTCTTTCAGCGACTTTTCTATCTGAGTGAAGCCAGCAGAGCAGTCCTACCCTTCTATCTCTTCATTCTTCTGGGCCTCCTTGTGGGCAGGCCAACAAAACATAAAGGAAAGCATTGTGACCAAGATCTTAGTTCTTTGTGTCTTGTGGTCAGCTTGAGCAGCTCATCAGGAATCACCACAAAATAACAGTTGTCCTATGTAAGACAGACCTCTGCCTGCAACAGTTTAAGATCCTACTGTTAAAGCTGTGCCACAGACAAATGACCTCAGAAAGGCTAACGAGTTTGTAACCAGTTCCAATGCTTTTCTGCCCCTTCCCTGTTTTCTTAGAGTAGGCAATATTGCCCTCTCAAACGAGGGGATTAGTAACACTGCAGACTGGGTGTATCACCCCTGCATGCTGAGGGTGACTCACAAAGTCAGTACGGCCCTAGCAGCTGAGAGGCACAATGTGTGGTGTTCTCAGTTACTCTTTTTGACTACAGCATCATCGTATGCCAGAAAAAGGGCAGTGATGTCATGGCCATAGGTTTAATGTGCAAGCAACGTATACAAGACTACAAGCTCTCTGTGATCTATTACTTCCACGCTGATGTAAGTTAGGGCATATATACATAATGAGCTGCCAGAGCCAAGAATGAGCCATTTGGAACAGATTGTTTTATTTCAAGTTTTTAACAAGAACACTACTCAGTCCCAACAGGCTAGTTCTGGAGAGGGGTAGTACCTAGCTCAGCATGGAGCTATATAATTTAGCCAAGACCTCAGCTATGGAGACAAAAGTTTGGAATGTAGAAGCGGGCAGACAAGAATGCCTCTGAAATAGCTTACATTTTTCTGACAATTAGCCATTGTTGCAAGTATTTACATTAAAAAGGAGTTAAAAAAAAATCTCTGAGGCAAAGAAAGAAATTATTCCCAGTCATTTTCAAGACAATTACTTTGAAGCCTTTCCTAAGCTTCTATTTGAACAAGGCTTTTCTCCATTAGCTTCTGAGTGGAGCTGGGGAGTGTTATTCCTTCCTTTCACAAGTGTATTATGTGTATTTAGGGGTCCCTCAAAAGAGCCAGCACAGGAGGGGACATAGAGGCACAGCATACAGTGACATTGTAATCAGAGGCCAGGCGGTGGGGTCATGCGGACATGCTTGCTCTAGCCTTAAACTATCTGCTGTGTGTGCTCCTAACTGTAGCCATGGCACAGCTATTAGCAATTATACTCTCCCAGGGCCCTGGGCAGGTTTTGCAGCCTGCACTGAGCTCTGAGCTGCTACAGCTGCACTGCTGCTAGCACCCAGCTCAGATAGCCTGAACTTGGCATGGGTGGGACTACATGAGCTACTAGTTGTCTGCTTTCTGCATGGATGGCTGTGACAAGGGTGACAGCTCTCTGCTTTATAAAACTCTTCTCTAATATATTGCCAGATGGCTCGTGGGCACTTCAGGTGACAAGGCCTGCCTGTGTCCCATATTATGGCCTCCTTTCATCATTTGTTAGGCTAAGCCAGGATTGCTTTGCCCAGCAAAACAGGGGCAGCCCTGAGAATCCATAATATGAAATCTTATCTCAAGGGAAAAACAGAGGCTTGTGTGTAGAGGCTTGTTGAATTACACATTCCTGTAATAGTTTCCCAACACTGAGTACCAATGGGACACTCACACACTTCACTGCATGTTCCCAACAGGCTCCAGCCTTTATCTGCTGGGCAGGCCCAGACTGAAGTGCTGCCAGCCTCCTTGGAGACCAGCTGTGGGCCCCTTGGTTCCTGCGCCTCTGCAGTGGGCAGTAGCTTGGCGGAAGCTGGTGCAAAGCTGCCTGTCCGATTAAATTTGTTATTTTGCAAAAGGATTTAGCTTTGTTTGCTGGTTATTACTACAGAAAAAAATCCTAAGCTGTTGCGTTAACCTAGGTTAAACCTTTCACAGGGTGAAAGAATCTGGTTCCTTTTCTTCCAAGTTGTAAACAAGGAGTAGAAAGCTAAGAGAGGAACTACAAAAAAAAAGGTTTTACAATATTATTTTTATTGCATTCTTTCTATTTTCCAATTAAAAAAAAAATCTTGCAATAAAATGCTGCCACATCAGAAGAGCTGCTGAGCATAGCTTCTTAAAATATCTGACAACAGGTCATCAGTCACAGTTTCAGACATACTTTAGCTCCCATACATACCTGCTGTCTCTTCAGGGATGTGCTAGTAAGCCCATCCAGAAGGGCATGTAGAATATAAGGCTGCTGAGAGATGTTCATTTCTTGCATAATTTTTTTTTCCTGCACAAACAAATCAAAGGAAGCCAAATCAAATAAACCACTTATCCCAAAACAAGGCTTCTATATACAAGATTTGCTCTCCTTTAGTTGAGAGTATGGTTAAAACACTAAAATGTTTTCTGTCACAAAAGTTTTAAGTCATCATGGACTAGTAGGCTGCAAAAGAAGATGATTTTAAATGTACAGTTTGAGCACAAAGACTAACCTCAAATAGTGGCAAAGCCTGGAAGTGCCTACAGGAAGTGCCCTTACAAGGTTTGCCTCTGAAATTCTCATTTCCCTTTTATGAGTCCTGCAATGTAGATAATTTCTTTTACAGGATTACTGCCACAGAATTTAAAAAAACAAATAATCATACTTAATTTTATCCTTCTGCTCAGTGATTGGACATAGATCTTTTCTAGTATACAAGATGTAGATGATGCTCAGAGTAAAATGACTAAACCCCCTTTTGAGTTCATGGTGTTCAGCAAGATAGCGTATCTAACTGCTTCAGAAACATCATCAAGTTTGCTTTCACAGCACTGTGGTGGATATTGTGTATTTTGTAGGTGAGAGGCCACTTGCTGAAAGTGCAAAGTCAAAAGATTTTATCTACCTGATATAGAATATAAAATGGCAAGGACTTAAATTTTCACAGATTTCAGCATCCTGCAGTGCTTTGTATTCAAATCATGGAACACAGATGCAGTTGCAACCTTTTGCAAGTCAGTTGTGGATCAGCCATTCTGGGATTGCAGTGACAGCTTTGGTAGTCTGCACTTCTGTCACTACAGCCCAGGTCTCCCCATCCTTGCTCTGCAACAAATCAGCTACAGCAACACACAAACACATGTGCATGCACACTGAGCTGCCTTTGGGCCTGTTCTCCAACTAGGATCAGGGAATCAGTCCATATTCTTAGAGAACAGTCTGGGAGTGGAGGGGAGGCCAAGCATCCAGAAAGCAAGGGCTGGCTATGTCACTATCACTTGCAGGAAATCTAGCATGAAGTAACTTGCCCAGCATCACACCAGAGATGTGGCAGTGTTGGGTACATCAGCCAGCTCTTCGGGGCATCAGTCCTTTGCTTCTGCCCCATGATGACTCCTGCTCCTTCTGCAGTCTCCTGCGTCCTCTGGTGACCACCACCATTATGTTCTATAACAGTTGAGACAAGGGGTACTGCAGAGAACTATTGCAAGTCTTTCACAGCCATGAGCAGTCCTCAGAGCAGTTCCCTCCTGCCCCTGGAGCAATGAATTGTCTGGAGAAAGAGTAGTCTGTGTGCTTTGGAATGAAGACATAACCTATCTGCACTAATGTTATGCAGATGACTTCAATCCCACATTTCCTAACTTTTTACATGCTTGGCTCCATAACCATTACAAAGTTTTTATCCAGGCTTTTTGTGTAAGATATATGTCCTTGTTTAAAGTAACCTGGACTGCAAGAAGAAGGAGTAAGGAAGGTCATAGCTAGCTGCTCAATACCAAAGATTAAGACAAATGCTTTCCCCTTGCTTTTGATGCTAGATTATTTGGGATAAACGAATCCCTGTTCTCAGAAGCTGATTGTTGTTTTAAGCTGCAGAGCTGAACTAGCTGTTGATTACTCCTTTTTTTTTTCTCTCATAACAGAGGTGACAGTTCCTCTTCAAATATTGCCATCAATGGGAGATGCCATTACTGACCTGCATATGCAGGTCTGTCTAGCTCTCTCCAGTAGGGCTCAGTGAAGTCTCAAGGCCTTTCTGTCAGCTGCATGGTTAAGCAAATATTTTCATTTACAAGGTCTGGTAATGACAGGACAAGGGGTAATGAGTCTAAACTGGAAAAGGAGAGATTCAAACTAGATGTTAGGAAAGGGTGCTTTACAGTGAGGGTGATGAGACACTGGCACAGGTTGCCAATGCTCCCTTCCTGGAAGTGTTCAAGGCCAGGTTGAATGAGGCCTTGAGCAACCTGTTCTAGTAGGAGGTGTCCCTGCTTATAGCGGGGCAGGGTGGAACTGGATGATCTTTGAGGTCCCTTCCAAACTAAACCATTCTATGATTCTGTGATTCTTGTCTCCTGCTGATTTACTTGAGACCATTTCAGCAGAGGACGGAACAGCAGTGCCATCCACATTGCTTATACTTCTGTACACTGAGATAATTCCTTCCTAGCTCAATTATATCAGCTTTATTAAAGGTTCATGTAACTAGAGTAGGGGGGGGAGCAAACTACCAGAGGGGCCAAAACTGGCACNCCATTCCCCCTCGTCCTGACATTACTAGACCTTGTAAATAGTCCCTCCCCAGCCTTCCTATAGGCTCCCTTCAGATACTGGAAAGCGTGACTGGATGTTGTGAGTTTTGCTAAAATAACAGACTCAAACTGTAGCTGGGTCACTTTTCAACTCATCTTTTCTGAATTCCTTCTTTCACTGCATCAGATTCGAGCCACTCATTCTTGGTTTTTAGGCTCAGAATATTTGTGCCTTCCTGCTCCAGTTATGCAGTCTACCTTTGTTTTCTCAGACGTACCTTCTGGGGCTTACACTTTCATCTTTGTGCTTTGCTACACCACTCCAGAACCCATGCAACAGACTCAGCCATGGCAAATTGGCTATCCTAAGGGTCTCACGCAGTGGAAAGGTTGTTGTGGGGCATGCTGTATTGAGGCAAAGTGACAGCAACTTTCTCGAAGATTATCTGCAGTGAGCAGAGAGGCTGTGCAACCAGGCTAAACCAGCATCACACCAATCCAACTTAATCTGAGTCATGCCACTCCTTGTAAAAAAAAACCCAAACCTGTTGAGTGGCAGCTGCATCATTAAAGGTGTTTTAACATTTATGGGAGATTTTTCTTACTTCTTCTACTGGAAATAGGCAGCTCTCATTTCTCATTCAATATGCAGCCTTCTCATTCTCTTTCCAGAAGATCCTTAAAAGCCCCGACCAACAGCTTTCCACAATTTGATAGGCCATGTCCTTAGCCTACATTTCCTAGTTATTGTATCTGTTGTTAGTCTGCAAGATACTGAAAGGCAAGCTTCATACTTGTGTTTTCTGTAATGACCTCTCCATCACAAGTATTTCTGAGTCAGTGATAATAATAGCCATAAAGGTAATAATGCAAATAACAGGAATAATGATATCTATGAGGTGAGTGGTAGAATTACTCTTGAAACCAGCCTTAAATTTGAACAAAATGTAGTAATACTCTTTCTGGAGAAGCCAGAAACACTCTCCTCTTGCAGGATGAAAGGAGCTGAGGAATGTGCTGGCTGGCACTAAATCCCTGTCCTCTCAGGCCTCTAATGGGTTTCCAGCTCCTGTAGGTTCAAAGAGCAAGCACAGTATCCAGCAAAAGTACAGCAAATGGAAAACAGATTCTTTGGCTCTCACTAAAATGCCATGAGGTAAGTAACCAAAAGATGGAGAACTCGAAGTCACTCCATTGCAATAGTTTCCTGAGATGAAGGGAAATTTCCCTCCCTTCACCCCTAAGGCCATAAGAAATCGCTAGCATGGGAGGTGGATGGTGAGAAACCAGTGGCAAAGCTACATTCACACCCTTCTCTTTGGAAGGGCTTGTATTAGAGGACAGAGATGATACCAGACTGATGGGAACTGCCTCTGTGGTCCAGCTTCTTTATCTGATTGTTGAGGAGTTATGTAGTGCCTTTGCATTGGCCATCAGAAGGGAACAAAAGCAAGGTCTGGGGATGTGGGAGGTCAGCAAGAACAGGGCAGCTTTCTTCACTATAGCCAGTCATCATAAGGGTATATGGAGGTATATATACAATATAAGGCAGCTGAATAAATAAATGTAAGGGCTAACTGAGAAACCAGCCTTGGCTATCACCAGCCTGGCAGTGGTGCTACTTGCTAGCTCACCCAGAGGAAACAACCACATGCCCTGTGCAGAGGAAGAAAGTTGTGGAGAGGAAGTGATGAATATGGAGGAAAAGGATAACCTTTATGGAGCTGGATGTGTGTAGCACAGGAGGTTAAAACCTCAAGAGAGACTAGTGGATATGAGTCTTGTAAGTTGCATGGTAACCTCTTGTGAAGATCTACATAGGTCACACAAGACTGCTTCCAACAGGGCAGCACTGCCTGAGTGTTTAAGTTTAAAAATGAAATTCACAGGTACAGCAGGACTAGATCTAGGAACACAAGAGTGCAGCATTTGTTTTTTTGTCAAATCAGAGCTTCAGTGCAATAAGAACTATGTATTCTAGAGTTAATTAACAGAAGGTAGTATAAATACATTGCCTATATAAAAACATAAATGCGTGGTTCTCTCCTTACACCTGGCTTTAGGAGAAATATCCCCAGGATCAGTAGCACTTGCAGTGTTAACACACCACAGCACTGATGCATTGTATGAAAGGCTTCTCATCCCTCTCTAAGATGAGCTATTGCTCTACTAGTAGGTTTCTGATTTGGTGTTGAGTAAAGTATGCCATGCAGGGGAAACTAAATAAGAATGTCTGAAGAGAAAAGCCCTTCAGCTGTTTTGCATCACATTTCATTTCCACCTCAGATTACTTGAGATTACACCCTATCATGGATGACAGAGAGAAATAACTAATAAGCCAGAGCATCAGCTGTAATACTTTGTGCCCAAACAAGGATGCTTGGTATCTAGTGACAGTACAAGTAGGTCACTCAACCACCTTAGCAACCAGAGGAAAGTCTCCATTAGAACTTACTTCTTGCACTGTTCATTCATACCACTCATGAGTGGGATCTAGCTCAGTCCTGCAGTTCCTCAAGTGCAGAGAACTGTATCCTCACAATCACACAACTGTGACATAGTAATTGCTAAGGATTTTTTTGGTCATTTTATGTTACAAATTGGTGCTTACTCCAGTTTTCCTTACTGTCCACAGAGGAAGAAGGAATGCGTTCTCTATTTACCATATGGATGCCTTAATCTAACAGGAGCCACAAAGAAATTGAACCCTAAAGAGGAATGGTCAGGACAAGCTGAATAAAAGCCCCTCTTATGAAACCTCTGACCTTGATGCATGAGGTCATTTTAATATCTGACCTCCTGCTAACAGACATGGATTTACAGACCTAGAGTTTGGATATGAAATATCTAAATCCAGAGCCAGGCACAATTGGAGAGGGCGTGTTTTTCATTTGGTCTCATCTTTTCACATCAAGAAGGACTCGCAGGCAAAGTACTTAATCCCACTCTCTATATCATTGATGAAGATACTAAACAGCACTGGTCTCAGTATGGACTCCTGAGGGACACCACTTGTCATCTGTCTCCATTCAGACATAAAGCCATTGACCAGTACCTTCTGGATGTGACCAACCCCTTATCCACCGAACTGTCCACCCATCAAATCTGCATCTCCTGCTTAGAGACAAGGATGTTCTGGGGAATCCTGTCAGAGTGTGGCTGACAGATCTAGTAAAGTTGTTTTCTGTGCTGCTTGACATTGGTGAGGCTGCACACAACACACTGTCCAGCCTGGAGCCTGTCCATTGCACAAGCATCTGGAGAAACTGAAGAGTGTGCAGCATAAGGCTACCATAATGGTGAGAGGCCTAGAGTGTATGATCAGCAAGGGCATGTTATGGCATCTTGGCTTGCATAGGCAGGTGAAAGGAAGGTTAATCTAATAGCCTACAACCATTTGAAGGATTATTACAAACCTAAGAGATCCACATTCTCCTCAGTAGCATCAGATGATGCAAGATGGAACAGCCACAAATTGTGGCTAGGGACATTAAGCTGGACAGTAAGAAACAAATTCCATCGAGGGTAGTGCAGCATCAGAACAGACAGACCACAGAGGTCATAGAACACCAAATTTAGGCAGTTTTCAGGACCCAGCTACTCAAAGTTAGGGCTGACTTAATGATGTGCTGGCAATAGTACTTGTGTGAATAAGTGGGTAGACCAGATGACTTTTACAGTTGTTTCAACCACAATATCTATTGTTCTGTGGTTCTTTACACTCACTAGTCAGTGGGCTTGACGAGGTCATTTCCCGAAGTTCACTGCCCAGATAGATTCAAGTCATAGCACAGATCTGCATGACTGCATACCTGATAGCCATTTTTCCTCTAGTATATAGTGAGCACTGTTACAGTTAGTAATAATAACAGTGCCCAGCAACACAATCCTCATTTCTTTTGCTGGCTATAAGTTGGCCATTGGTTATAGTTAGGTAGAACTTGAGTTTGTGATGTGTGGTCATTGAGCATAACATCAGAATCAGCTACACAATCAACTTTTCTCTAGTTGACTCTTAGTCAGAAAGTGCCTCACCAGACAGTAACGTGGCATTTTAAAAGGTTACACTTAAGAGAGGTCTTGAGAGCAAGACCTATTCTTGATGGTCAGAGGCACTTTATGGATTTTTTGCTTGATCCTGAGAATTTATAAAGACATTCTTTATGAAGAATTTCTAAAGACATTCTCATTTTCAACCATGATAAAAAGATGTTGCCCCAAAAATCTTGAGGGAAAGGGACAACTGGCTTCAAATAAGATTTTGTCATCTAAAATATCTTTGGAACACCATGTTTGCAACTACCTGAGGGGTGGTTGTGGCCAGGGGGAGGTTGCTCTCTTCTCTCAGGTGGCCAGCGCCAGAACGAGAGGACACAGCCTCAGGCTGCGCCAGGGGAAATTTAGGCTCGAGGTGAGGAGAAAGTTCTTCACTGAGAGAGTCATTGGCTACTGGAATGGGCTGCCCAGGGAGGTGGTGGAGTAGCCGTCCCTGGAGCTGTTCAAGGCAAGATTGGACGTGGCACTTGGTGCCATGGTCTAGCCTTGAGCTCTGTGGTAAAAGGTTGGACCTGATGATCTGTGATGTCTCTTCCAACCCTGATGATACCGTGATACTGTGATGTTTGTGTCCCAGAGATATATACTGCACCTATGAGACAAGATACCCTTATGCAGGCAACAGGAATACAAGAGTCATTCATTTGTTCCGATGCTTAGAATGCTATTGCCATGTGCTCTAACAGCCTAGACTCTTTAGCACAGTGCAGTGTCCTGTGAGAACCCCAGCTACGTGCACAGAACAATGAAAAACAGACAAGTATCCCTAATTCTGTCAAAAGCCAAGACACAGCTCATGTTTCAGTCAATTACATTTCAGCTGAAAAGGCTGAGTGGTAACGAGGAAAAAAAAAATCAAACCCAAAGTGTTGGATTTTGACAAAGGCTGCAATAGTTTTACTCCACTGTTTATGGCTAAT
Source organism: Tricholaema leucomelas (assembly GCA_013400475.1). NCBI lineage: Eukaryota > Metazoa > Chordata > Aves > Piciformes > Lybiidae > Tricholaema lacrymosa > Tricholaema leucomelas. The sequence goes on along the minus strand of WAAF01004838.1, from coordinate 732,785 downwards.
GAATCACAAGGACTCAGTGAACCACTGGTTAATTTACAATAATATTTGTGAAACAGAAGAGGGACAGTCTTGTGGTTAAGGCTGGACTGACTTTCAGGATGTCTGGGTCCAATTCCTAGTCTAGAATAGATTTTCCTTTGTAAGCGCTGGCAGGCTGCTTAATCTCTCATCTTCGGTTCCTTGCCTATAAAGTTTTTCCTTTCTTTGACTTTTTGGCTGACTGATCTGTTTTAATTTTGAAGTATTTCTGTAGTTTCTGACATCCAGGAAAGTCCAGAATAACATGTATGATGTAACAAATTGTGCTTTGAGCTGCATAGATCTCTAAAATGGGCCTCAGGCTGGGTACCTTCACTTCAGCCAGCTAGCAAACATACATTTGAAGAAACCAGCCTGGCCAAAGCAGTCAATAGGCAGATACAGAGACTACATTCAAAAGTAATGATTTTAAATGAATACTGTTAAATGCCTGATGCTACTCCTATCACCTTTGAAAGCAGAACCAACACAGACATATTTACTACCATTTAGTGCAAACTTGTTTTAAGTGTTGGCACTTGGTATTTGTATCATCTGAACTGCAGCAAAAAAAAAAAAAAAACAGGAAAAAAAACCACCACCACCAACAAAAAAAAAATCCAACAAAACCCACCAATATTTCATTTTTCTGCCCACCCACTGTGAAACAAGAATTTTGTGTTTGACACATTAAAATATTTACAAGTTGTAATCTTCAAATGCTTATCAGTGGTGTCTCCCAGGGCTGACACCTCCAACTTTCAACATAGAAAATCTAAAACTGAATCTGCTGCTGGTTAGATTCCCTTCTAACCTGAAATTTTCAGAGGTTGATTGAAATGTCAAGAAGAAACAAAACCAAATGTAGACATAAGTAGCTCTATCTTACTGCTGCCTAATTTTAGTAGAACTCTGTGATGGTTTGGGTGTTACCCGCCCCACACACACTTTGGAAAATCACCCAGACTAGACTCAGTGGCTTTGGAAATTAACTAGAATAGAATAGAATAGANGGTTAAACAACCCTAGCTCCCTCAGCCTCTCCTCATAAGAGTTTGTGTTCCAGGCCCTTCACCAGCCTTGTTGCCCTTCTCTGGGCATGTTCCAACATCTCAACATCCCTCTTGAATTGAGGAGCCCAGAACTGGACACAGTACTCAAGGTGTGGCCTGCCCAGTGTTGAGTACAGGGGAAGAATAACCTGTGTCATCCTACTGGCCAGACTGTTCCTGATACAGGCCAGGATGCCATTGGCTCTCTTGGCCACCTGGGCACACTGCTGGCTCATGTTCAGCCTACTATCTATCAGCACGCCCAGGTCCCTTTCTTCCTGGCTGCTCTCCAGCCACTCTGTCCCCAGCCTGTAGCACTGCTTAGGGTTGTTGCTTAGCACAATATATGAGCAGATATTTACAATAGATACAGAAATATATAAGTTTAAAAGGTAATACAGTAACACAACAGCCCTCCCAGAAACTTGAGTCCCCAGGAGGGGCTCTCAACCACCCTTCCACCTTCCACCCCTCTGCCTTACCCTAGACTTTGCCTTATGCTCCAGGTAGTTTGGAGGGTCGGCCAGGGAGTTAGGAAGCAGATGGATTAGTCACACAGACAGCAGGTTAGGTTAGAGAGAAGTTCATGCAGCCCCAGACAGAGAGCAACTCCTTAATCTATGTTTGTGTTCTTGTTCTTATACATCTCAGCAAGCCTATGAGTGAAGTAGACATCACCATTTTTTCCTTTTCACAGACTATAATCTAATTCTTCTCACCAAAATATTCTAGCTAGCTTCAAACTAGCAAACTAGCAAACTAGCTAGGTCTAGACTGAGAAAAATAAAATCAAGTGTAAGCATGTATTATTTTATTCACTTGGCTCTTTGGACCCTAGACTTAAAATGCATAGATCCCAGGGTATTAGAATTAAAATATTTTTTTCTTCTACCAGCAGAGTAGAAAAAATAATTTTTCTTCTACCATCCTTACAGACATGTCAAAAGCTGACCCTAAAAATGTAAAACACAGATACAAATACACAAAGGGGATTTTGATTAATAAATAATGCCAGACTTGTGCATGTACCTAGAATCAATGAGTGAAGGTAGATAGCTACAGAATTGTGTACAAAGATGCTGAAAAAAAAGAAGACTGACCAAAAAAAGGCTTCTGGTTTCCTGTCAGAAATGCAATAATCAGGGTAAAATTCGTGATGCAGGGCATATGAATTTCCATGCTAAGCAAGAAAAAACAATGTCCACAGCAACACAGTCAGGTGAACTTGCTTTTTCCTCATTGAAAACAATTACTGTGCAAGGCAGCCATCTTTCATTCTTAACTGAGTGAAGCCATAGGTTGGATTTAGCAGACCAGTGTCTGTTTTGGGAAATAAAATGAGCTGGAAAGGTCTTAAATGGTACAAAAGGACTCCAAGGCCAGAGAACCAATGGAGCTTTGCCCTCTACAGAACATAATAATGACTGAGTGGGAAATATCTGCGTATGTGTTAGCTCTGCCTGCAACACCAAGAACAATACTGTGCTGTGCACTTGTCCCAGTGCTGGTCATTATGCCCATCTAACTGCATCTGTTCATTATATTCAGCTCTGAATTGCAGTATTGCTACCAAATTCAGGAGTCTGCTTTTCATGTAACTCTGCCGGTCTAATGAGAAATGGTACATCCTGAGGGGCAAAGAAGCAAGACCCTAATGAAGTTTTCCAAAATGAGTGGTAAGAGGTGATGGACTCAGTGAGTTTCCTAAGGCATGGTGCAGGAGGGGTGCTTTGGCCAAGCATGCTGAACTCAGAAAAAAAGCCCAGGGTTAGCAGGGCATCTGTAATTTTCCAATATTTACTAATTTGGAGTCCTATCAACTGGCCACTGTTCTACGTCTTATGAGCTGATGAGTACTTTTTCCCCCTCTGAAGACTCTGAAAGCCATCAATAAGGTAAATATTCATTGAAAGTGCCATTCTGCCCTTTATTTAGTTATATTTTGAAATGAAGCTGGTTCTTGGAGCAAAGAATCAATCTGAAGAGAAGCTAAGGCTGTGTAACCCTCCTGCATGATCTGGGCTGGCAGCAAAATGATACAGCTCAGTTTCTAAGGGTCTACCAAACACCAGCTGAATCTCTCACCTCAAAATATGGAAAAAGGAAAACTGATGTGCTTATCTGAGAGTTCAGCCTCCCTGCTGCCATGTGGAGAACCTAAAGACTTACCAAAACAGCACAATGTTGAAGAAAGGGAAGACAGAATAATGCACTGCAGAATAATGTTGTGTGAGGGCTGGATTCACCAATTAGCCCTTTCCAGTAACACAACCATTACTGGAAGCCCTCTCAGTTTTTGGTGAAGCTGCTGCTAGTGCTGCGGTAGAGACATCTGCTTGCAGTTTCTATTGGCCTGTTCCTGAAGCTATCACAGCTGGGTAGCAAGGTCTGACCCCAGCTTCAGCTGACCACACAGCACATCCAAGCCACTTCTACCGTTCACTTTCAACCCATTAATCATCCCTACATGTTAACTGCAGCTGGCCACCTGCATTGACAGCCACTTCTAATCTTCAGAAACATCTGTGTTTTAACAGGAAGACACACAACTTGAGAGACACATATGTACTTCATTCTGCCCAAAGAAAATGGTTTTTTAGACAACATGGGCTAATTCATCTTTTAAATTGGATTGCCACTGTTTGAATACCAGCTATTGCCCAAGATGAGGATGTTCCAAATCTTCCTGTGCATGGTTAGGTACAGTCAGATACTGGCTTACCCAGTTTATCATGCATAATTAAAAGCTATCATATATCTCCCCTTTACATTAGAACCTTTTTATTATTTAAACTAATCTCATGATAAAACCTAATGTGCCAACTGAACAGACTCAATCCTACCAATTAGTCAATCTTTTTGAGGTACTTCCTAAGACGGTGAGAGGGGACACTGTATCTACTAGACTTCCACCTCCTCAGCTTTTGGGTTGCCATCCCCCTCAGGCTTCAGCTATTCAGCTCACAAATGAAAGCCTGATTCAGTAGTTAAAATCTGGTCATTGCTGGTATTAATTACAATGTCTATAAACTACAGTAAACTCCTTACTGTCAATCTCTATCATGGAAGATAATGGCAGTACTTACACTACATGACAGTTAATTGCTGGAAAACAGGCAGAGGACATGCAGTGCTTTTCACATAACTTAAACACAGCTTCTGTGCTGGTAGCAGCCCTCAAAATTCACTCACCTAGGCTGGCTTCAAGCATCCCTGTTAGTCCTATTCTGACAACTCTGGTTGACCACTTAATTTTGTTTGATTCCTCAGATATCAGAATGTCATAGAAGATAAATAGATACATTAGAGAGCAAGGATGGAGAAGAGCCTCACCCAACTAATGACCAACCACCAGAAATTAGCTTCAGTCAAAGCAGCATTGTTTTGACTCAGACTCTGAAGTATACTGTGGCAGTCTGGTCAAAGGCAGGTCCTTATCCTGACTTGAATATAAACATACATGAGGCTTCGTTTACCACATGTTTCGGGAAGCACCAACAACTCTTGGCAAGCAAGAGGAGATGACTGAAAGGCTGCTGGCAGCCTTCTTGAGTTGATGTCATCGTGCAGTATGACTAGACCTCTGGATGCACACACTTAGTCACACATACATAGAGCTACCAGTCACCAAACTTTTGTTATGGCTAAAAAATTGAATTAGTTATTTTTGGCTGGAGAGTTCTCCTTCCCTCTCAGACTTGCTACGGTGCTTTCTGGCTCCAACTCGCAAGGCAGCTGCTCCCTCAGTTACACCTGACATCTAAACACAAGGATAAATCTGCCAGGGATCAGCAACGACAGGGCTAATCCTTAAAGGGAGATAAGCCAGGGGCAAAGGAGCCCTTGCTATTCAGGTCTCAGTTCCACACTGCCAGAGAGAGGTCAGCAGAACAGACCCAGAGGTGATGGCCAGGTCCGACTAAAAGTTCAAGTCAAAATGTAGTATAACGGTGATGAACCAGATCTGATCTCAAGCCAGGAAGTCAGTCAGTTTTTCAAGAGTAGGATCAGATCCATAGTGACAAAAATCAAGCCAGGAAGCCAATGCACATGTTGAGGTCCAGCTCATTGTGCTTCATAGCTAGGCAGGGGCATGGCTGTGGATGTACAAGGGACCAGCACTCCTCTATATAGCTCAAGTGAGGAGTGGATGATCAGGGCTGAGCTTAAATAGAGCTTCTGGACCCATGGGTGTGAGCAACAGGTGAAGCATCAGGGTCACTCGGGACAATAATGAGCTCAGACAAAACCAGAGGCTCCATGTAGTCTAAGATCATTTGGTAGTTACATATTGCCTTCTAGGTGTTGACTCCTTACCCACATGGCAGCTGACATCTCTGCTTCAACATAACCCATCATTTGTCTGATCATATCTCTCTCCTATCCTTCACTGGGATGAGTTTTGCTCTCCAAAAACAGTTTTAGAGATTCCATCAGCTTCACTCTCTACCATTTTCCAGTTTTTGTGAATCACGTTAGACTTGGAAATGCTTGAGGTTAGAGTGCTGGTTTGTGTAACTGTGACATGCTTTCTCTGCCTGAATTTGTGCCATGCTGCAGTTACTTACTTTACTATATTACTGTTTCTTATGTGTCCTATGAGGATGTATCAGCTTTTAAACTGAGGGACACAATCAGACTGAAAATTCTAAGCTTCTTTGGAAGTGCCAGAATCAGGATTGATTGTGCAACTTTAATTTCTTCCCTTATGCTTTTGCATCTATCAGTCCTTGGTTATTAGTTTGAGTTCATTTTATTATTACCAAGGTTTCTTCCTCATTTGACACCCAGTTCTTCCTGAATGAGCTGTTACCTTTCTATAATCTTTTGTCTGCTAGTCTCACACTGTTCAATTGCTGTCTTGAAGTGAGTTATTCTTTTACCCATGTGCATTTCAGTGGTTCCCATTGCTGAATTTTCGTAAACAATAATCAGTGCACATTCAAAACACTTCTTCCAATTAAGGGGAGATTGTCAGCCCCATTTCAGAGGTAGAATTGAGCTAATAAGAGATAAAGTTCAAAAGTATGAGCTATATTTGAGTGTCTTAAGTGAGATGACTTAGACCTTGTTTTTTTTGTTTTCTGGCTGTGTAGCACTATTTGGCATTCTATATAATCATGGAGAACTTTGCACTAACTTTAGCTGCAACCATGACTGCCTGGCACTTGCATGGGTAAAGATAAGGGCTGTTATGTTGCAGTCTAATTTCTTGTGTTTTATAGATCTACATACATTTCACTTGGTTGTGATTAGTCCAATAACTCAAGATTATCCAAAGTATAAAGCAAATGGTATAGGGAGGTAGCCAGTCTTGATTCGAAGACCTCAAGAGATATACCCTCTTAGCTGAGGGAACTGGCATTGTTTAGCCTGGAGAAAAGGAAGCTGAGGGGAGGCTTTATCACTCTCTACAACTACCTGAAAGGACATTATAGTTCTTTCTAGTAACAAGTGTTAGGACACAAGGAAACGGCCTCAACTTCTACCAAGGGAGGTTTAGATTGGATGTTGGAAGAAACATCTTCATTGAAAGGGTTCTCAGACACTGGAATAGGATCCTCAGGGAGGTGGTTGAATTACCATTCCTGGAGGTGTTTTAAAGACACAGAGATGGGGTACTGAGGGATGTGGTTTAACACCAGACTTGATAGTGTCAGATAATGGCTGGTCTTGATGATCTTAAAGGTGTTTTCTGACCAAAATGATTCTATGATATAGAGCTTGGGCTTGATTTTGAAGTGTAATTAATTGCTCTAACTATTAAAGCTTTGTGATAGATTCCTTATCTTCAACTCACAGATTCTTACTCTACTTTTCTTGACTGGATTAAAAAGTTTTTTTTACAGCTGGTATTTACTCCTCAGGAACATATTTGTAACTGTATTCAGTCTGAGATGTCTTTCATAGGAGTTTCTTTCAGAAAAATTGACAAATTTTCCAGTCAATTTCCACTGTTTCAAACTAAGGTCAAAAGCTGAGAGATAAAATATTAACTCCTACAGAGAAGTGTGATTTAAAGGATTTTCTCAGAATTTCATTTGGGCTTTCTGGCACGGCTAGGGACAGAATCCAATTCACTGAGATGCCCTTCAGCTGCCTTAATCATCAAAGTGCCCTTTCTTTTTCTGCTCTCTCTGACTCACAACTTATGCATTTTTCAACGTTTGGAAGAAGTGAAGCAGGGGTTCTGCAAACAACCTCTTCCTTAAGTACAAATTTAGCACCAGAGCAGGTCTACCTGGCGGACCCTTCTGAAGGGAACCTGTGGCAAAAATAACTCACAGTTACATAATTAAAGACTGATTCATAATGCTTATGTACAAGGAAGGAAATCGATGGTTTGTGTTTCCTAAAATGTGGGGGCTTAACCTTAATAAGAGTCTTTTCACATGGTACATGGACATGGTGATTCCTAGGCTTACCACAAAGCAAATGGAAACTAAATCCTTCTGGCAGCCATGTGTTAGCATACACATGACTCACCAAGGCTGGTACTTTGACCTGCACTTCATGAAGAGCAGGCATGTGTTCACATTCATCACCTGTGGCCATCCAGCTGTCTTTGCAAATACTTTTTTATGAGGAGAGAACTGGTAGCCCTCAGGATGTTTAAAATCCACTCTGGACTCTGAAGGGAAAAGGTCACAGTGGAGACAGGCTTTTCTTTGCCATTTCCTCCGGTTCATCTGTATCTTCATGCTGGATCTGTCCTATCCTGGCTCATTAGGTAGGTCCTCACATAGCTGGTTTTAATATCTGCCCTCTTCTTGCCCATCCTAAACATCTTGCCCACATGTTTGCCACTAGTGCCACTGGCTTTTTTTGACCCATCCAGTGTCTTTATCCCCAGCTCTCTGTCCATGCTCTCTCCCCTCCCTGCCAATACTCTGCCCTTCTGCTTGTTCCTTCTCACAGACTCCCTCCCCAGTTACTTGGTTCATTCACAGTGTACCACTATATTTCAGACCCTCTCTCCAGTCCATCCCAGTTCTGTTTCACCTTTATCCCTGTGAGTTATCTACCTTCCATATGACACTTGTCCATACTTTGCTCTTACTTGATCCATAGCTCCTTGCCCAGCCACTCCTATACTTCCTCATTGCTACACATCAGATCGCATATGTGTTGTCTCTTCATACAGACTTTTTGTCCCACTGGTTGTCATATATTCTGCTCTTGGGTCCCATCCTTATTCTTACCCAGCCAGATCTTTACTTACATTTTCTATCTTCAATCTCAGTGTCATTATACAACTTACCATTGCTCCCTGCCTAAATCTAGCCTCTTCCCAGAGCTAGTTCATTTTTTTCTACACTCAAACCATGACTTTTACATGCAGTGCTGTAGCCCTGACACTGGCCCAGCACAGAGAGTGCAGTATGCACAGACAGGGACAGATACACAAAAACCATCACCATGCAGTAATACATCCTGCCAGCTTTTAATGACCATAACCAGGTATCTGTCTGTATAACAACTCCTCCCATGCTGTGGATGTAAGGCAGTTTATTTGCCTTTTATTGAAGGTTAGATTATTGCCCCAACTTACCCCCTCTCCCATTTATGTGGAGTAAGAATGAACAGGAATAATTGCTACATATCAGTTCACACAAAGTAATTAGCTTCCCTACATTTGTTTGTTCATGTTTCCACACCCACAGACTCTCTCCTTTCAGTTCAATACCTATAGCACCTGAAACTTGCAATTGCAGGGAAAGATCTTGGTGAGCCTCTGCACTCCAACAACATGCTCAGTACAGACAGACTCTTTGTTAAGCCTGGGGTAGATCTTTGGCAAGACTGTACATAGCAGGTGCTAACTGCAGGTACCTGAAGTTTGACATTTGACCAAATTTTTATAAAGATGAAGAAACCCAAGGACTGATACACTTCACTGGCCTTTTTTCATAGCTGGAGCTGTCAGTTTTGCCCAGAGCAGTTAATGAATGTTCTTCATTATGGGCAAACCAACAACTCATCCTTTGCTTATATGTGTGAGTATATGTGTAAGAGCATTTAGCCTCCCAGTTTACATTAAATTCTCCACAGATTCTTCTAAGGAAGTCACTCAGGGTGGAATATTCCAGCCTGAATGGGCACCACAATGCAGTTTTTCAGAAAGTAAGCCAGTATCATACTACGTTATAGACAGCCTGGTTATCACCGCTCCTTTGGCAATGCTGCAGTGTCATGAAACAAAGGGCAATAGGTACAACCTAGAACACAGGAGGTTTCATTTGAACTCCAGAAGAAACTTCTTTGAGGGTGGAGAAGCCCTGGAATCAGCTGCCCAGAGAGCTTCTGGCATGTCTTTCTCTGGAGACCTTCGAAACTTGCTTGGCCACTATCCTGTGCAACCTGATCTAGGTGCTCTAGGAGGGTGGTTGGACTAAATGATCTCCAGAGGTCCCTTCCAACCCCTACCACCCAGTGATTCTGTGATTCCAGTGACTGGCCACAGAGACCTAATGGTGTGTCTGCATAGAACCTTCTCATAGAACACACTGTTTAACATATGTAACATTCAAAGTGTATATATTTACACAGTGCAGTCTGTTGGAAACAAAGAACAATCTGTAATTGCATCCATACAATCTCCAAGAGAAACACTTGTGATCTAAATAATAATAATAATAATAACAACAATAATATGCCTGAGCTTGAGACATTTTACATATACCCAAGGCCAGGGCTCTTTTCAAGCACACACTTAGTATATATTAATATACTATCCTAGCATAGAACTGGTCTGAGTGATAGGAAACACATGTTTTGCGGTACTTGTGGTTGCACAATGGTATAAAAAGAGTCCTGGCATTCTATAGGTCTCTGGACAATTCTGCTATTGATGTGCTGTGACTCACTGAAAACAGCCCATCGTATGTTTCTGAATCACTTCCTGCTCAAGGGGTCCCTCCGTTTCTTCCAGAGATTGTACGCAGAGGAGGAATTCAGTGGGCTAAAGCCCTAGAGACCCATTCTAAATGCTTTCCCTTTCCCTTCCTTTCTGCACAGCTGAATGACTCAGAGAGGGGACGACACCTTGAACCAATGTCACTATTCCCTTTTTTGGGATGGGAGAACCCTATGGCAGAAGGAAATTTAATTTTATGTTTTATTTTAAAGAGGTCCCTGTTGTTTCATTTTGATTTATTTTTAGCCATGGCATTTTGAGGTTTGGAGGGTTCTGGAAGAAAGGGGTTTGGAAACTGGAAGCTATGCTTTGATAAAATAAAGGACGTTTCAGCTATCCTCAATACAATTGCAATGCTTTGTGTCTCTGCCCCAAAACTAATAAGGCCCAGACCACAGAAATGGGCATTAGATGTGTAAGTACTTCTGAGGGCTAATTAACTTCACAATTGTTAATGCTTATAAGTTGCTGCCTTGAAATTCCTGGAATATTCACATGTGCTTCTCTTATGTCTGCACTATTGACTTGTTGTTATTCTGATAACATAAGTGACTTCAGTACTAGAAGGAGGTAGGAGGTGGACCACCAGAATTACCATGTGATTTGGGCTGTCCCAATAGTACTGCTTTTCATAGAAAGTATTGTCAATATACAGTTTAATGCATTTCATGCTATGTGTGTGGGGAAATCTGCACTTAAAGGAAATTAAATCTAAAATGCTCTTGCTTTTGTTCGACATTTCCACTAGAAAATGATGTCTTGATGACTTTTCTTTTCACAGAAAGATAAGCCATTGTAAATTGCAGAGACCTTGCATTTCAAGTACTTTTTGGGCTATTTTTCCCAAGTTCTATTGGACTGATATGTGATCTTTTGGCAAATCAGCATTGTGATGAAAGTACAATCAGTTTCTAAGTAATTGCAAAATTATTTTGACTTCAAGAGATGCTTATCCCGAATGCCAGCTGAGGCAGTTCTTTCTCACTAAGCAGCAGTAAACAGTATTCCTGAATGAGCTGTGCCTGTTGTTCAGAAGTCATTTGAAGTTTTGTTTCAAGGAAGCACACTTCTCTGGGGTCTGGCTCTTCCCCTGTCCATTGATGCCTAACATGTGCCTGTGATGAAGGCAGTTGCTGCTGCCACTTGCTTTTGGAAAGCATCTTCAAAGTACAACTCTCCATATGCATCTTTGCCAGAAAAAAAATAATAATCTAGAATGCTAGTTACATGTATGCAGCAAAGTAACTAATATTGTCTGCTTCTGAGGCACCCTGTCAAGTTTGTGGACCTTCCCAAAATCCCCATCAATGCAAAAACACCAGCGTAGTTACTGATGATCATAGAGTCATAGAATTAGAATCACAGAATGGTTTAGGTTGGAAGGGACCTCAAAGATCATCTAGTTCAAACCCCCAGCCATAGCCAGGGACACCTCCCACTAGAACAGGTCACTCAAGACCTCATCCAACCTAGCCTTTTCACTTCTGAGTTTGTTCTTAGCGTGCCAAAATGCAGCTGCCTCAGCCAGATCTGATCATCCCCCACCTTGAGACCTCCATAGGCAAAATAACTGACCTTGTGATCTTCATCTCTCCATCACTTCCAAGAATTGTAGAAGTCACCTATGCTTGTAGAAACCAAATGTCCATTTGTTTTGAGAATTTCATGAATTCAAGGCTACCATTTCAAATCTCACTACTGCTTACAATGGTTTTCATTGGTGGTGGGGTTTAGTTTGGGGGTTTTTTTTCAAATAGATCATCTGCTTTTCTTTTGCATAGGAGTGGGTGGTTCCAGGACCTCAATTCTTAAAGATTTGGTTTACCTCATCTGTTTCTTTGTAGATGCACCAGACTTTGGTGTTATCAGTTCCTAACACTGTAAGCATTTGTACTTCTTCAGATTTTTGCTGAAGGAAATCTTTGCAGCTGACAAACCACTCATCTTCTTTCTGTACAATCCTTTTATTTACCAATGCTAAATGTAAGTCACAGTTAACCTCCTTACTTTTGCCCAGTGGGTGGTCTCTTATTTTGATATTGCCTTTTACCAAAGTGTTGTACTCAGTATAAATTTGCACTAGTAATAAATCATCTCATACTGTGCTCAGATCCACAAAACTGTGGCACTGTTTTAGCCATCAGCTATGCCAGGAAACTAGATCTAGCAAAGACTGATATAATCACCTTATGTCTGTCTAGTAAGGCTGCCTTGGAAATAAATGCCTCATTTCTCCAACATAAAGGAATTCATGCCAGACTGCATCAGCTGAACAACTGTTCCCATGCCATGGGAGTTTTGACTTGACTGGCCATCACTTTCAGTATATGTAACAAGCCTTAACAGGTTCCCTTTCCCTTGGAAGATATCCTCAAACTCTCTTTCAGTTGTTTTGATCTTCTGCCTCTTTAGGGAGTTATGTCTTTAATGAGATGAAGGGAGTGGCATGTTTTTATTCATGGATGATTTTTTTTTCCCTTGGTGTGATTATAAACTGTACTTCTTCCAGTTTGCTAATTGCCCAAGAGTTAAGCACAACTCTAATAGAAATTAGCTCACCACATTAAGTCCTGATCTTTGCCTGTTTATGGTTGATTGCCTATGGTTTTGCCTTCTGAGCTAACATGAGCATTCCTGGCAATACTTCAGCTTGCACCAACAACTGCATTCAAGGCACAGGCATTTCATTCGCTTTCAGCATGATAGTGCTTTAATCCCCTGCAGCACTACTCACCAGTCCCACGGAGAGTCATCTGAGGACACAGTGCTATTGCCCTCTTTGTCTGTGCTGGATATGGTCATGGAAAGTGATAGAAATTACTGTGGTTCTTGAAGGTTTCTCCAAATGCCAGCTGCTGTCCTGGCTTGTGTTGTTTGGAGATCTGTGTGCTGCTTTGTGAGGATGGCAGATCCATGCTCGACGTACCACTCTGCTGCCAGTCTCCTGTCTTGCTAAAGTCTACATCCTCTGCAGCATGGTAACTCTGTCTTATATGGGTTTTAGTCTGAATTAGCCAATTTCCTTTGGCTGGGAAATTTTAATGGCATTTCCAAGAAATAACTCTGACTCCTCTAGCAGATTTTGACTGGTTTTTTTTCAGGTTCCAGCTATGTTTGCTCTCTTCCCAGAGATTCAGTTCCTTACAAGTGAGGAGCTTGGATGTTCAACCTCCTGAAAACCACAAAATCTGATGTATTTTTGCCTGTAATCTTTCCTATTTTTGTATTGTTTAATGACATATATTTCACATGTTTCATTTTTATGTGGAAGTAGGACAAGGGAGGTTATTCTTCCCCTGTACTCAGCACTGGTCAGGCCACATCTTGAGTATTGTGTCCAGTTCTGGGGTCCTCAATTCAAGAGAGATGTTGAGATACTGGAACGTGTCCAGAGAAGGGCGCCATCCCTGGAGGTGTTCAAGAAAAGACCGGATGAGGCACTTAGTGTCATCGTCTAGTTGATTGCATAGGGCTGGGTGATAGATAGGTTGGACTGGATGATCTTGGAGGTCTCTTCCAACCTGGTTGATTCTATGATTCTGTAATTCTATGATTCTATTCTTCAAATTCCTATCATCAGCATCCTTAGTGAGTCTCAGATGTTAGGTTTAAATCAAAATTCTTAAAAGCATCCAGTACTTTATCACCAGCTATTGTAAAAGTTAAAGTCACCTGTCTTGGAAGCGTTCAGCTGAAGAGTCACTTAGCGTCATTTCCCACAATCACTGAGCGCCACATACTAGCAGTGGAGACCAGATGGAAACAAGGTGTCCACACATCCACACACAATCACCACAGCCCACTGCCCAACACCTTAGGACAAACCAGGCTCCTCCTTTTCCTTCTATTGCTACTGACAGACAACAAAGTACTAAACTTTGTCTAATACTCCTGGAGAGCATCAGCTCATGTAAGGTGACTCCACTCCCAGTCAAGCATTTTCTTAGCCTTCTTTACCTATGGGCACCAGGGTGTTGCACAAAATCAATCTCATTCAAAAGCTAGAATTCATCTAATCGAAGGCAGACAGTGTTTTGTGTATTATGCAGGTGTGTGTATTTGACCTGGTCACCAGCACTGTCTCATCAGTGGGGAGAAATACAGACATTACTGGGGGACAGCTGTACGTGTCTCAAATAGTTTGGACAATTCAGGAAACTTCAAATTTCTCTCCACTGATTGCAAAGTTCAATGGTGTGAATGTAAAAGTGAGATTCACAGATATCTAGTTACATGAAGGGTATCTCATTAAAGGAGTGTGATAAAGGCTTGCTTTACTCAGCCTATCATTCCCAGCTTTGCAGCAGCTAGTGACATGAACCTGCACACAGGAGTGGGATCTGTCTAGACTTTATAAAGGTCTTCCAGCTTTAAGCATGGAAGAAAAGAAGAGAGCAATAGGAGGAGTTTCTCCTGGGAAGGATACAGTGGCTGGAAGGATGCAGCCACCAGATTCCAGTTTGATGAGTTTCTGTCTCAAAGTACAATCTTTGACATAACTCTGCATGCTTCAAATATTACTGACATTCTCCTGAGATTCCTCACAGACACAAAAAAGGTGCATAAAATTGCCTCAGCAAAAATCAAAGCAGAGTTTGTGTCATAGCCAGGGTAGATATAGGCTGGATATTAGGAGGAAGTTCTTCATAGAGAAACTGATTTGCCATCAGAATGGGCTTCCCAGGGAGGTGGTGGAGTTGCCATTCCTGGAGGTGTTCAATAAAAGGCTGGATGAGGCACTTAGTGCCATGGTCTAGTTGACTGGATAGGGCTGGGTGATAGATTGGACTGGATGATCTCGCAGGTCTCTTCCAACCTGGTTGATTCTGTGATTCTAGTGGAAGGGAGTGTTGTGCCTTTTCAGATCTGCAGATGAAAGACACCTCTGCCAGATTTTCCAGCTTAATTTTAACTGTGGGAAAAGAGTTGCACAAGAGACCCCAAGATAGCAAAGGCTGATACACACACAAAACATGCACTGACAAAGGAGACTTGCAGTTGTTCATCCTGTGGGTCTATACTGACCCAGTTGTATGTACAACTTTTAGTGCAGTACTGAGCTCCAACTGGTACACTCTTATCTGCAGGGGTAGTTGCCTCCAGCTCAGTACTCTGTTGCCAGGGGTGGTGATGTTACTGTGGTCTGGGAGGGATGTAATGTACAGACAAGCTGTGCTTGCATAATGCATTGCAAGAGTGGTTACCACAAGAGCTGTTGCCTTTTAACCTTCCCCATGAATCTGTGCTGACCAGGGCTACGTGGCCCTCAGCTAGTATGCAGCCTCTGCAAAATAACCTCTTGTTTGCTGTAAGCATCATCCCCATTGATCAGCTTCCAGCTGGCTTATATTGATTTAGCTTAACTCAATGCAAGTGTTTTGCATGTAGAATGGGCTCTGTGAATGTTCCCATGAGGTCTAAATCAGTTCTTCTCTCTCTCTCTTAGTCTTTAAATCCTATTGTCACTCATCTGTAGCTTTCCTGCACTCAGTACATGCCTATTCCTGGGGGGAGAAATTTCCAGAGGCTTAATTTTAAGGAGGAATTCTCACCATGCTGTCTGAGAATGAAGCCTGGTGTAGCCAACTTCAAAGACTAGACAGATTTATTGTTGAGCTTAAAGGACATCTTCCCCTTGAGTGGGATTTGCTATTGTATCTCTTTCGCTCTCATCTTCCATTTCAGTGCATGGGAGGGCTCAGGTGCTTTCCAGACTCTTCCATGTTTGGACCATTTCAAATGCACTTATTAGGTGATAGCAAATTCTCAGCTCTGGCTCTTGCCTGCTGAACATCACTGCGCTAAGGATGTGGTTGATTTGACATAATCTGCACTTAAAGAACCAGTCATTTGGCTCTCCTATTTACACAGAGCCCTGGCACTGAGACAGCACAGATTTAAAAGGAGAGTTATTTTTAATAAACTAGCACAGAAGGAGAGAGTTCTTTGCTGCCTTCTTTAACTTCACATCACTATTTTAGTCCTAACGAAGGACTTCACACTAAGTATAATAACAAGATTAACTATTTTTTGTGTGTGCCTGTTGTTTTTCTGACAGACATATGTGTTTGTTTATTTTTAGATTATAAAAATAATCCTCTAGTGGGAGGTGTCCCTGCCTGTGGCAGGGGGTTGGAGCTGGATGATCCTTGAGGTCCCTTCCAACCTAAACCATTCTATGATTCTATGATTCTATAAATATAATTATTGTGTTCTCTGAAGTACATATGTAAAATTTAAAACATGTTGAGTCAACCTGCTGCTTAATTTATGTTAATTAAACAGTTCAGTGAGAAGATGTTCCTGGTTAGGTTGTTTCACTGGGATCTGGATTTTATTCTTGGCTCTTCCAGAGATTGCCTGTTTGATTCATGACAAGTCATTTAATCTCCCAGTGTTTCAGTTCTTCACTCCCAAAATGAAGATCATTCTCCCTCATCTTGGGTCTTTTGGCTGTAAAAGCTTGAAGTATGGTGTATTTTGCACAGCATTCAGCATAATATACTCTGAGTTTAATTTATAATTATATGTATTGATAATAGGTGATATTATCTCTAGGCAAAAAATAATTTCTGCAAGTCCTTCCTAATGCATAGCTTTGCAAACAAATACACCACACCCAGACAGGCAGTAAGTTAAAACTCTCAGGCAGTAAGTTAAAACTCTGTCAGATCATGCTCAAAACTGAGTTTTCTTCGGTGAAAATATGCTGATCTCAGGTGTCCAAACTCTGGGCTTTCTTTCTGGAAGTCAAGAACTCGTATTCAGGAAGAGTTTAGTTCTTTTACTGTATCCTCAAACTTCATTTAAGGTAAGGAGTGTGTGAAATCTCTTTGAGAGTTTTACTGCAGATCAGATCTAGATCTGTGGGTTAGGCAAAACAGAAACTCTGGCTTGAGCACACTTGGCCTGGGAAAACTCAGTGTTGTGTGAATGGCTGAAGGACCTGCTTGGCAGTGACCAGTGACCAGTTCCTCATATCTTCATTTATCAAATAGTCAGTCTCAGAAGAGGCTATACCAGGCTATCAGGATCTTCCCCTGATTAGCTTAGTAACTAATAGAGACCAGTCGAGGTTTTCTATCATAACTTGATGTATACTCATTTGTGCTGACCATCTTCTGACTACACTGCACATATCTGCTTCCCTGTTTATTCACCAATTGTGTCTTGCCTGGGTGTTGGCCTTATAGTTTTGTACAATGCCTAGCACAGTGAAGATCTCAGCCCTGTGCTGGCTGCACTGGAGTAGCAGTTACCAGAGAAGGTGCCCTCTCTTCTCAGTTAGTGCTTGTTTTATCTGAGTTGTTTCCTCAAAGACATTATTTCTCCATTATTTCTCTAGCAACTCAGGCTGTATCTGCAGTAAAGAGGGTGAGCAGGAGCTGCTGTGTGATGGGATTATGCTGTTACCTTATCACCCGATGACACACAGAATGCTTTCCAGTGTGATCTACAGTCAGTATAAGCCCCCCATTACGAAAATAAAAACGTGGTATCTGTGAGACTTTCTCCTTTCAACAGAACAGCACAAATGCCTACAATTTTTCTACTTGCACAAAGTCCCAATGTAGGCACACTTCTACCAGCCCAAAGTTCCTTTCTTCCTTTGACATTATGTGTTATCGTCTTTTTCAAATGTAACTGAGATGTATTTAACATGAGCTCAGGGTGCAAATCACTCACATAATAGGTAAAGTCCCAATCTGGTACTGCTGCTAACACAAATGCCACATACTGGCAGCAAGGTTCATGCTCCAAGCATGGCCCAAAGGGCCAAAGTACCCAAGACCTTGTCTGATCATATTCAGAGAGAAATTGGTGAGAATATCAGTAACACTAAGCTTTCTTAATGTCTTCTGGACTCAGCAGAAACCTTAGCATTATAAAAATTTGGTGGACCTTTTAAATCTGCCCTGCTCATTGCTGTGTATCTTTTCCCAACAGCATTGTAAGCTGCATGAAGCAACTCTGCTCATGAACATGATCATGCAATAGATCTCCCCTGCTGGCTATTCCCTGGGAGAAAAATTCTGGCCACCAGCTGACACTACCAAGAGAGATCAAACTAATGAGCCTGAAAGAGAGGTCACTGAAGTTCAGAGCTGGTTCAGTTTGCACCTGGGCATTTAATGCTTCACATCTCTGTTTCCCATCAGCAAGCTGCAAGCAAAGGAGGGCAGCAGGAACTGAGGATCGGGGTGTCCATGGGCATCTAGCACTTACACTGAATTAAAGCAAATAGCCTCTGTGTCACTCCATTTAGCTAGCTCACTTGCAATTCACACCTATCCCATACAGCCATTTCCATTTTCATTTCTCCCTCCCATTTCACTGAAATATTCTCCCTCATTCTTTCCATAAACTCAGCTGTCTGTCTCCTGTTGAAGTTTTAAGTCAGATGTTATCTTAGCCAGTGATTAATACAGCCCTTGAAAAGGTCAGCTTTGAACTTCATTGCCAAATTCACCCACTTCTTTGGGCAACTCCTCTTGCCTCTTTGCTTTAACTTCATAACCTATTTGCAGTTAAAAATAAGTAAAACTGATGTACTACTCTATAACTTGAAAGCATGATAATTGTAAACTTGCTCCTGGGAGCTAGGAAGTGTTTTGAGGCTGTGCTTGAGAAGAAGGACCTGTTTAATTCACCTCTTGCACGGATCGCTTGCAACTCTGAAAATCTGACCTCTGGCTATTCATTTAGTCTTGTGAACCAGCTAAACACCTCTCTAACAGCCCAGTCAATCTGAGTGAATTCAATACAATCATTGTCATCTATTGATGGAGATATAGAAGGATCACATAAAATTTTATAAACAAAATTAAATGCCCTCATTCTCTCTCAATCCCAAATGAGGGCAGTCTTTGTAAGCTTGGACAAGTAGTCTTACCACATTAATGATTAAAGCTGAGATTGTCATAGACTGCATGGTTTAGCTTGTCTTGGTTCTGTCTGACCCTTTATATGCGCAGTGTCACCAAGGAGAAAGCTCTGCTCTGCATCACCAAATGCAAAGTAACCCATTTGATAGGTAATAGGGAATTTGATCCAGGAGTCTCTCACATGGAGAATACAGTTAGGAGTAAGCAGATTTTGCCTATGAGTATTTTCATTTTCTTGTTCCTTTTGAAGTAGCAGAGGAAATGTGGGAATCATTTCTGAATTACTGATGCACCAGAGTGGCAGAAAAAACACAGAAACAGATAAAGACTAACAGCTGGAAGACATTGTGGTACAAGGAAGCAATTAGCTTATGACATAAAAGAAGGAAATCACATATAGAAATGATTTGTGTCTCCTAGTAGTACCTTGCCAACCCAGAAACTTTGAGGCAAACAAGGCCCATGGTTTCAGGCCAGCGCTGTTGTGGCTCAGAGATGTGCCACCTTAGGAAAAATCCCAGGTTTTCCTTAATGGTCTTGTCTGAGACCTGGCAGATGTGTGGGAAGAGATAACCTTCCCTCGTAAGAGGGAAGGGGTCAGCTGCTTCCCCTCTTTCTGAGCTTCCCCAGCACTGCTCCAAGTTCTGCTTGGAGCCTGCTTCTCCCGGTCACAGAGATGCTTCAAGGCGGCTTTGATCCGCATCTCCATGGGACTTTGTGTCATAAGCTGGGTGACCAACTGCAGCCTCTCAGCTGCTTTCCTACTCTGAGTCAGCCTCAGCTTTGTGCACAAAAGCCTATCCTCACAAGATTGCTTGCAAATTGCATCATCAAGCAATAAAACAGTGAAAATACCTCAGGGTGGGGGAGGAATTTGAGATAAACTTTCTTTACCAGGCATTGCAAAAGAAATCATAGCCTCACTGAGGTGAATGAAGTAACTCCCATTGCCTTCATTGCAGCCAGGGCTTCAGCCTTTATGTGTGCAATGCCATGCTGCCATAGTGATGAGTTCAGGACAGCATTTAGCCACATGAAGTCAGACGGCTGGATGGATGTAATCAAATTTCCTGCCCAGGTTACAGTTTTACCATCCAAAGCCTCGATTTAATCAGTGGTCATATTCATAGTGGGATTAGTTTCAGGAGGGACCTCATTTACCACACCCAGATCTTGAAAGCTGGTTAATCCTTTCATGGGGCAGGGTTCGCATATCATGCCTCATAAACTCCCTGTGTGAGGGTTTAGGGAGAAAGGACAGGATCTGTCATAATTCCTCCACAAGCATGTCTTCATGGTAGGCACAGAGATACCCAATCAGTTGGCTTCACCCCATTAACTTCTCACAGGTGGAGACCAATGTCCAAAAATAAGCAGCAACAGATCCATGTGTGATAACTCTTCTCTCTCTCCCCCTAGAAAGGTCTGGGAACAGAAAAAAATCAGGTCTCTGCATAAGCCACCTACATGCGGCACTTTTTTGCCCCATTCATCCAACTCTACATTTCCCAGCTCCAAAGTGGTGAGCCTGCATCATGATGTACTTCACGAGCAAGGATCTCCACGCAGCATCTCTGTGTGGAGCGGATGTGCCAGCTTCAGTCCTGCTGAAGTTATGGAAAAATTCCCTGAGTACAAAGGGTCACAGCAGCGTTCGTGCTTCTGGGAACCCCTCCCACCGAGAACTATCGCTAGCCCTGTGTGGTGCAGGATCATTTTAAAATAACTTCCCTTAGAGAGCTCCATGGA
This sequence comes from Tricholaema leucomelas, assembly GCA_013400475.1. Taxonomy (NCBI): domain Eukaryota; kingdom Metazoa; phylum Chordata; class Aves; order Piciformes; family Lybiidae; genus Tricholaema lacrymosa; species Tricholaema leucomelas. The sequence continues at coordinate 712,164 of WAAF01004838.1, read as the reverse complement.
AATCCCCTGCCCATCACCCTCTTCACGTGTTTTTTGTTCTGAGAATCAACAGGCCTCAAAGAGCAGTCTCAGAAGAGGCCACATCTGTAGAGAGTTTGCTTTCATCCTCACAAGGGTTCCCAAACAATGCCAGTGCCAGCCGGAGGTTTGCTTGAATGGTATGAGAACCAAAGGCTCTCTTTCCTTTCTGTTCATCCATTAAAATCTTGTGAGTCAAGATTAAGAGGACAAGAGTGGGAGCTCTTGGAGGCTGTGGTTTCTCACAAATGCCTAAAGCTAAGTACTAATGAGAAAGTTAAAAAAAAAAAAGTCTGCAACCCATCACCACAGCAATGCCACAATTAGAGACAAATTCAGTGTGTACTGCTTTACATTTATGATGTAGACAAACTAATTTAACTAATTAGGGCTGTCTACAAAATGCATATGAAATAGTACTCCTTCCTCAAAGTCCAATATCAGAGATTCTTGCTACCAAAGTCCAAAATACCCAAACACACATCCTGGACACTTGCTCCTTTCTGAGCATGGAATTAGCTAAGCCATCTCTGAACAGGAAGTTTTGAACATTTTCACCGTTGTCTCATCCACAACTAATGGGTGAAAACCCATCCAGTGAGAAGCCCACAAGGATAAATGTATGTAAAATTTCTCTTTGATTTCAGAATTTAAGAGAAAAAAAAAGAAGTTCAAAGAATCATAGAATCATAGAATCAAGCAGGTTGGAAGAGACCTCCAAGATCATCCAGTCCAACCTATCACCCAGCCCTATCCAGTCAACTAGACCATGGCACTAAGTGCCTCATCCAGTCTTTTCTTGAACACCTCCAGGGACGGTGACTCCACCACCTCCCTGGGCAGCCCATTCCAATGCCAATCACTCTCTCTGGGAAGAACTTCCTCCTAACATCCAGCCTAGACTTCCCCTGGCACAACTTGAGACTGTGTCCCCTTGTTCTATTGCTTGTTGCCTGGGAGAAGAGATCAACTCCACCTGGCTACAACCTCCCTTCAGGTAGTTGTAGACAGCAGCGAGGTCAGCCCTGAGCCTCCCCTTCTCCAGGCTAAACACCCCCAGCTCCCTCAGCCTCTCCTCATAGGGTTTGTGTTCCAGGCCCCTCACCAGCTTCGTTGCCCTTCTCTGGACACATTCCAGCACCTCAACATCTCTTTTGAATCAAGGAGCCCAGAACTGGACACAGTACTCAAGGTGTGGCCTGACCAGTGTTGAGTACAGGGGAAGAATAACCTGCCTCATCCTACTGGCCAGACTGTTCCTGATACAGGCCAGGATGCCATTGGCTCTCTTGGCTACCTGGGCACACTGCTGGCTCATCTTCAGCCTACTATCTACCAGTACCCCCAGGTCTCTTTCTTCCTGGTTGCTCCCCAGCCAGTCTGTTCCCAGCCTGTAGCGCTGCTTGGGGTTGTTGTGGCCAAAGTGCAGAGCCCAGAGTCCTGCACTTGGCCTTGTTAAATCTCATCCCATTGGCCTCTGCCCAATTGGCTTCTCTCACTTGAGACTAAGTTTACCTTACAGGATTTGGGTAGTCCTAAACAGATTAATGGACAATTTAGTCTCTTTGAGCAATTTGTGTGTTTGTTTGTTTGTCAGTGCAAAGAATTTTCTGTTGTTGTTTAAAAGGGGCTCCCAGTCCCCTGAAGTTTGGTCTGTATATTTTGACAGCAACCATTTGTGTGGCACAGAAGCTCAGCAGAGAAGTTCATCTGCTGCATTTCTGAGATGCAGTCGCTTCCTCTATGAGAAATTAAGCCAGGACCACTCAAAGACTGCAGCAATCAGTTTTGCAAAGTAATTTAATTCCATGAAGTCAGATAGGAATTTAAAAGGTAGGATTGCAACAGGTAAACAAGCACTCATCTTTCCAAACCAGTTTCAGACTTTGACTTCAGGCAAGCACAATGCTCATGTCACGATGGAAGAACAGCACATTCAGTGACAATAGGCAGTGTAGATGAGTGATGTTTTTACTCCTCTTGCCTCACGCTGTGCCTCCAGCTAGAGTGACAGGTGTGAGTTTCCCTGGTGAGCCCAATGTCCTTCTTTCAGGCTCATTCCCACTTACATCCATGCAGGTTTCTGCCCACATTCCAAAATCCTACCTGAATCTCATGACGGCCTCAGTAATGTGCCTGGGAAATAAACAAATGCCTTTCTGTACTGGGCGTGGACCAGCTCACTCCCATTCATCTCACTTGTCCCAGAAAAGTGAAGATACTGCCTCACAGATTAACTCAGATCAGATCTCCACCTCTTTTTCAGTGAAGAGGAAACATTTTCTCTCTGGGCAAAACAGCAGCAGGTCTCAGAGACCACAACATCCTTAGCCACTCAAGGCATGACCAAGCTGAAGAAGAAGGTTTATGTATTACTCCAAAAGGAATTTCTCTGCTTCCTGCTGCTTGCCACTACTGGCTGCTGCAGCCATCAGTGTGGGCTCAGCAAAGGAAAAATGCCACTGACTGAGATGGTGGTTGCAAGATGAAAACAGCTGATCCACACAGTGATTTCCTCTGTCTTCCTCTGAATGCATTCACTTCAGGACACCTTTTCTTTTTACAGCTGGAAAAGATGTAAAAAGCTAATCCCAGCTAAAAATAACTGAAAATGTCCTGCATGGAGTCCGCTCAACTCCCCTGCTGGTTTTGAGTCCTAATGGTAGACCAGGCTGTCACTCAGCACTGAGGTCACAGACAAGATTTGAATATAGGATATTTGCACAGGGCACCCACAGAATTTGTTTCTTCCACTTTGTTGGGAGCCCTAATAGCTTTAGGAAACAGATGGCACTGGACTGTGTATATTCTCATGGAATAAGCCTCAAGAGGGAGACAAATGCCCATGCGGTGCCATTTGGATTTCCCTAACTCAAAGACAAAATCTCTAAGAAGGGAACATGGAGAAGTAAAATTCGTGTCAGGAAAAAAAACCTCTGGTTTACAATTTGAAAGTATTTCAGTTCCTCTTTAGATTGAAGAAAAAAAGAAAGAAAGGAAAGAAAGTGAATTAGTGCTCATTCACAGAATCATTGAAACATGGCACGTTTAGTTTTGACATATGAAGTCTGCACTTCAAAGCATCATTTGCTTTCCCATGAAACTGCTGAATTCAGAGACATGTTGAGATGGAGCCCTTCTTATAGTTTTTGGCTCCTACCAATTATGTGTACTTTGTTTGTAATAAATCTCAAGGGACACAGAGATAATTCAATCATAGGATACAATGCCTGCCTTTCATGTCTTCAGTGCCTCTGACGTGAATCAAAAATCAGCCTGAATAAACACAGAAGCATTTTTTATCTATCCAGAGAAAGAAACTTGAAGCTGTGAAGCACAAGTATGAGGGCGTAGGAAGAAAAAGGCTTGTACTTGGCCCCACCTGCTGTAGATGCCTACAAAAGATGTCAAAACAACCTTAGGGGTCAGCAGAGCTGTTGTCAGTGTTCAACTCCATGTGCAGCCCATGGAAAAAGTAGGTTCATAAGGCTTTGGAGACACTTACTCCCCACATTATGTCTCAGAGCACAAAAAGTAGGGGATGGGTATCTCATTGCTTGGCCACATTAGTGAAATGTTTGAATTCTTGCATAAGCCTAAGGGCTCAAAATGCTGAAAATAAGATCTAGCTGTAAAATAGGCCAAACTAGGCCCATAGCATAAATATTTCTCAAGTGAGGTAATGCATGACTTTCCAGGCCACTGGACAAAAGAAATGTAGTGTAATTACCTGTGGCTGTAGGCAAAAAATGCACCCACTATGAATTCAGTCTGAAAAAGGGAATCAGTGGTAAATGTCACATGGGAATGGTAAGACATGTAGCTACATGTGATAGAGCATTTGTCTCTACAACCACATCAAGACACTGATGTGAAGGCATGCAAAGGTAGTGCGTGATCCAACCCCAGTTATGCTATCAAACTCAGCCTCCAGAGTGTCCTATGGTGTATGACTGCAGACTTACGCTGGTTTCCATGTTGTGCTTGGGAATTGTGTGAGGGGAAGGTTAGAGTCAGAATATGCCAGAGATCAGTCTAACAATTTAACAGTATAGGCAACTCAGGGCCATTGTCCTTGCTATGTCATTGTTCTATCCATTAGTACAGACATACCTTGAGATGCCAGCTGCAGGGTACCAATTCTTATGTTACTCATTCTTCTTTGTGTTCTAAGTACCTTATGCTCTGGAGCATTCATCAAGATCACTAGCTGTGCTTTCAAAAAACTATAATAAAATAGGGATCTTTCCAAAAAGTGCAGCTGTGACTTCCTGGTTCTCTGCTATTTCTATAGTTCTGAGTGCTGAAGAATAGCAAGGAAGGAGGCAGTGACCCATTGCCCAGCAGCTTTCAGAAGTCCAGAGGGTATTTGAAATATTCCAGTGGACCATGGTATCCTGTTCCTTGTACTAGGCTTAGTGATTGTGGTCCTCTTCCTGCAGGCATCTGACATGGCAATGTCAGCCAAGGCTGCACAGGGTCACTGGCACAGTTACAACAGCATGAGACTAAAACATTGGAGCCATTTCTGTGTCAGTTAGTGTATTTCTTGATGAGTAGAGTAACAAGACTAGGAGCAGCTTCTCATTTTGCACTGACATAACTGCACCACTCTCAAATGTACTGTAGAAGGCTGTGAAATCATGACTGAGACCTTGGAATCACATCTGGTTCTCCCAAGCTTTGCAATCCAGGCATACAGCTTCATTCAAGAATTCAGTTCAGATCAAGAAGAAGAAGAGTCTTACAAGTTTCTTCTTCTCTTTCACTGCATCCCACAAAAAAAAAAATATTTAAAGAGTTTTGCAACATAAGGAGTTGCAGTCACTCTCCCAGCAAATAAAGGAAAACAAGAGGCTTCCCTAAAGGCAAAATACTTGCTAAGTGAACACCACACATTAAGAAATTAAAATTGTTCATGTGCTCATAACAACCATTAAAAGGCATGCCCATGTTTTCAGATGTGGTAATGCAGATTTATTGACCAGGACTGCTAGGTATGTGTGTGAATATAAGCACACACAGGTGCCTATACACACATACTACATTATTTTTTTTTGCTGAGCATCTGCTTATCTGAATATGTTGGTAGAGTTCTCACATTTGAAGCCCCAAAGGAATTGGAATAATACCAATGTTTACACTGCTATCTTCCAAATGCTATGTGGGACTACTGGGAACCCAAAAGCATCCTGTTGCTTACAAAGAAGTTAAGTAACACTAGAGGTGGACTTAATGGAAAAAGTTGCATTTCATGCTTAACCTTTTCTACTCATTTTCATGACCTATTCTGACCACAGCAAGTGTTAGGAGCTCTGTAACATTGGTTTGTGGTTTGTTTGCTCTAGGATGTAGAGACTAAGTCATTCTGCTGTTGGATTTTCTGGGATTTTGGGTTGGGTTTCTTTGTTGTATTTTTGCTTTTTTGTTGTTGTTGTTTTGGTTTGGCTTGGGTTTTGTGTTGTGTTTTTTTTAAAGTAATGATAAAATCAGAAGATAATTTTTTACAACCCTGAGAGATCCTCACACTAAAGACACTGCTGACTTCAGTTAGTGGCACAAAAAGATCTATGCAATATCTCTACCTAGTTACTCTTTATGTTCATTCCTATCTGAAGCTGGAGGTCTCATCTCTAGTGCTGAATGAAATGAAAAATCCCTCTCTGTAAAGCTTCTTAAATCTAACTCTTCGCTTTGCTCTCATTCCTGGTCCTTCCATTGATCTCACAGATATTCCTGTCTGCAGGAGTGAGGTCCCTTTCATATGATTGCATATTTTGTCTCCCACAAAATCTTGTATTAAGCAGCCCCATTTTCGCCAGTTCTTTATGCCATCTCCAAAACTTTCTTGCCAAAACTTTGGCCACAGTGCTTTGCTTCAAGTGTATTATTTCATTCCCATTTGATTTTATAAGCCTCCCTTGCCTATTATTGAAACTGCTGTGAACTAAATCATCCACCTCATCTGCAGCACTGCTTTCATCACCCCAGCTCAGCAGAGCACTGTAAAATTTAACACATCCTAAAATTATATGCTGTCTCCTCTTTTGCTAGAAGGAGCACTGTTGTATTCCAGCTGCCATCCCATCTAACAATCACCATGCTGCTTCAAGTCCTGCATTGTGCAAAGTTGTCTTGATTCAGCTGTTATTCAACTTCACCTACCACAAATATCTCATCACTTTTCCCATCATAACCCATATCTTTACTTTGGAGACCCTTGAGGATACCTACTTCTTCTCAGGACTTACTTCAACTGTATTGGAACCATAAGTCCTCTTTCCCCTGCTAATTATTATTTTCTTTGTGCTATAAATATAATACTGTAATGGATACACATGTGTTTGTTTTAAAGGAATCCATATCACATGTCTTTAATATAGCACAGATGTTAATGCTAGCAACTATTATTGTTCATCATTTCTTCTTATTTTTATACTATTTCTGATCTGGAAAGCAGCAGAGTGGAAGAACTTGTCTGTCACGGTCATATGCCACCACAACACTCTGTGGGGCCAGAACACAATCCACTGAGGGAGCCATGCTGCATGCAGTTGATGACTACATCAACTCAAGAAAATGTGAATAATAGGGAGTGCTACTGCTTCACCTCCATATTTCACTGTATAGCCCTGACTTTGCCATGCTCAGCAGAGTTGGCGTGCAACCAATGCTGATTTTCAACTCAGATCTTCAATTAGATAGTTCCATAAACACAATGACATCATGCCATGACATCATTACTTTCCTGTAGGCTTGAATCAGCTTGCCTCCTTTTACAGGAAATTATATGTTCACTGCTCATCCAACTTAATTGACACCAGAGAAGTGCCACACACATAATTTTCAGCATTTACCTTCAAGTGCATGAACAACATTCTCTTAATCCATTAGGTACTCACCTACAACAGACTCTACCATCACATATGGAAAGGCAGCTAAATAAACAGAAAAGTCAGGTTTAGAGTATAAAATCTTGGAAAATTCACAGTATTATACCTGGGGTAAGGGTGAAGCAAAGATTATAGTACCTTGTGCTATGGGGGCTTCTGGCCTGATTGAAAACACTAGAGGCTAGGGTACAATTCTGGTGCCAAGAGACCAGAGTTTTAATGTTCCCATCTCCTCAGGTCCTTGCTAATATTATCCATGATGTCATTGCAACCTGTACTATTCATTTTAGCATTGACTGGAAAGTCTTTGCAGATGAAAGAATAATGTGTGAAACTGAAAGTACATCGTATGAGATGAGATGGATAACGTGAATTAATGCACAAAACTGCACATGGCTGAAGGAAATCAAAAGAGACATTTTGCATTGTTATGGACTACAGAACAGTACACAAAATCATAGACCTAAGGTCAGCATCCTGAGGTGCATCAAGGTCTATCTTGAAGGACTCAGTGAAAAAAAAAAAAGTGGGAAGTGTGAAGTTTATGGATAGATCAGTTTTAATCTAAAATTCCTCCCATCAGATCAATTTTCTCTTTTCTACTTCTCCACAAGTAATAGATACAAAAGCCTTTCATATATCTACAAGAAGTACCGCAAACCTCTTTCTTTGTTGGAAAGGAGGGACAGAGCGTGAAGGGGAAAGTGTCAGAGTTTACAACCACATGTTCTCAAATAAAGGCTAATGTATGCATACCAGCACTCACTTTTACACACCAGTGCCAAAATAGTCATTAATGAAAAGTGATCTTTGCAATGACCCTACACACAGGGAGGAGATCTTAAAGTCAAGGGCTAAAACTATATACTTTGGGCCACCAGTGCTGGTGGAAATAAAATCATGGCTCTCCCTTCACTCAGCTTTTATGAGTTCTTATTCAGGATTCAAACTCATGCTTGGCTCTAAATGGACATCTTCATACACCAAGTTCTAGATGCATATGAAAACCTTGCTGTCTCCATGCTTTTGTGTAACAGTCTCTGGGAATGCGTTTATAGGATGTTAATTCAAAGGGCTGAGTTACGCGTATGAATTAACAGCCTGTGTCTCATCTCTGAGCTAGTTGCAGTGCTATGGTCATATCCCAAAACATACAGAGATCATCTCTATACTCATCCTGTCTACATTTCATGCACATTTTAAAAGCATCAAGGTGGTTTTCCCCATTTCCCAAGAACAAAAGAGTCCTTACAACTTAGACACATAGAAAAACAGAGACATATTTCGTTGCATGATTTTGGTAAAAACATGCTTTTCTTATTAAAATCTGGTGCTATCGTTTGATTATAGGCATCTTATTTTCCAGGAAACCTATGACTAAGCATGTGTAAATACTCAGGGCTCTGCCCTTGTGGCTGCTGTGGCCACCCCCAGAGCATCTTACCATGTCTGTGTGTGAATTGCCTCATAGTCCTGTGTATAAAACAGTCTCCTCTTCTTCAGCTTCCATGTCCACCTGGGTACTTGCCAAGGATGCTGGCTGGCCACCTTATTAGCAGCAGAAATGGGACTCAAGCCACAACAAGACTCTGGTGAATGTTCCGAGTATCCCCATAGACTCCAGTGGAGTTCAGCCTACTTCCATCACTCAGCAAGGGCTTCCTACCTCCAGTTATGGACTCTACTTTCTTTAGTCTGGTGAACTGTTGAGAGCTTTCCACTCCATTTAACTTCAGCACAGACTAAGGATGCTCCACTGTCACTGGATAAACCTATTATAAAGTGCAGTTAAGTGTACATGTTGCTCTCTCTCACACAGCAAATTCACTTACACAGAAATCTGATGTAGTTTCACTGGCAAAGGCAGGTACCTGGCAAACCATGAGCCAGAGTTTTCCTGGAGCTACAGCTTTCCCAGCAAGGCTGTCACACATTCAGAGTCTAAACCTGTGTTTCATACCAAGCCCCACCTAATATGGCCGGGTCAAGTGACTTGTGACTCCAGCATGCTCTGGTACCAGCTGCTTACCCTTGTGTGGGATCAGGCCATGCCCTACCAAGAAAGCTGAGCTCATTTTTCCAAGAATCAAAGAGAAAGGGAGAGGTTTATGTAGAGAATTGCCACTGCCGGTTATTTCTTCCAGGCTAGCAGCAAACTTGGGCTGTTTATTGAATCCCGAACTTTCTTTGCATGTACACAGGAAAACAGATGCTTCCCATTTCTGGGCCCCAGGCTCAAGCCAGGCTCCCTCAGCAAAACCCACGGGTAGGGTACACAAACAGGGCAGCAGAGACATCACTTCCTGCCTCTGGCTGCTTTGAGCTGGTGATACAACATTATCTATCATGCACACTTCTTTGGCCTCCTTGCCAGGGTGTCAGGCTGGCTCACAGCATGCAGTTTGCTTTTCCTGTGCAGTAGGAACAGCTGCTGCCTCCACTCACAAACAGGGAACAGCAGCCAGAGCTTGCAAGTGCTTTGGCTCAAACGGTGTGCATGGGGCATGGATGACAGAACTGGGAAGTGAGACAGGTCTCCCAGAGCCTAAGTAGCTGAGTGCCCTTGCTGCTAGGTTACCTTTCACTTTTCAGCATTAAAGGCCTGATACAGCCCATCTGTACACCCATCTTCAGTAAGCCTCAGGTGCAGTCCTCCATTTGATTCATTTATGCCAGAAGCAAATTAAGTTCCAGGCTCCTACCATCAGCTAGAGAGGTGAAGGGGAAATAGAGCACAAACGTATGTGCCTCAGCGTATGCTTAACTATGAGGCTTTAGGAGGGCCACCTATCAGAGTCTCTTGCCTCTTCCTCTGAAACAGTGGGTGCTGGTCCCCACCTGTGCCAGGACTGTGAGTTATTGCAGCTCTGTGCACTTCTGTGGTCCAAAGAAGATTCTGCAGGGTCCCAGTCCGAGGCCATGAGCTACCCGGGACTGGAGGACAGAAATGACTCCTAGTCCTTTCCAGGAGTAAGAATGAGGATACTGCACACTGACTGGAAGTTTAAAGAGAAATTCTATTTACAAGAGCACATTTACAAAAGGCAATCAGATAGAATAAGTACAAAATCCATTAAGCCCAAATTGGCCTTTTAGAATCCTCCACCCCTTCCACTCTCAGTCAGCCTGGGGGTAGGCCGAAACTGCCCTCCCCAGCTGGGACCTACAAGGCCTCACTGGGCCACACGACTCAGCTCAATAATTCCCTGCCAGCTAGGAGCCTTCTCCCACACTAACCAGGAGATAAGGAACGTGCACTCTTCCCAGAGAGAAGAACTGAATGGAGGAGAAGGGAAGGGGATCAGTTGGGCACTGCCTTTTAGGCCATGATACTGGAAGATAGAATAGAATTACAATATTACAATATCCTGGGACGAGCAGGTTCATCGCCCTGGGATGGGCCTCCATCCCTGCGGTTTTGTTAAAGGAGAGCCAGGATCCCTCAAACTACCACATGCAGCCTTCTGCCTGAAGGTCCTTGCAAGTGGCACTGGTTGGTTGAGAACACAGTGCACCCACTGTTCCCCTCCCCCGTGACATTTCTCTACATAAGCAGCTGGATAGCAAAACATATCAGTGTTCATTATTAATTTTGTTACTGAGAGTGAGCTGCCACAGATGGAGTCTGATGCACTATTCTATCTTTAGGGTGTAGCACCTGCCTGTGACCTACAGACAATTGGTAATTAGCACAAGAACAATTTATTTATCTATTCTCGAACACAAATAAATAGGAGAGCCACTTATCTGTCAGAAACTAACTGCCTCCCATTGCCAGATCTCCAAGTTAACTGCTTAATGAATAGAGATGCTCGCTTCAGGCATTTAAAGACAAATATGTCTTTTAAAAGAATTCTCATTAAATAAAATCAACTATAAATAAAAAATAACAGGTCATGTACCGAGAGGATAGCATTTAGATGATAAGAAGGACAAGATGAAGATCCCAGGGATATCAAGCAGAGGTGTAGAAATGGTCCAGCTGTAGGGGAGGTGCGGTATATATATCTTCGTTACTCCTGGCATGTGTACTTGCTATCAGTCCAGCTAGTCAGCTCTCAGACAATCACTCCAAGTGAATCCTTGCATGAGCACCAAATTGAGCAACAGAAGGCAGAGATGATACTTGAGGTTCTTCCAATAAAATCCAACATGTGAACTAAGATACACTTACATGGTTTGGATAGCAGGTCCCTGGGACCCTTGGGCAAAACCAAGCAAGCCAAGGAGAAGACATGACACAATTTTTTCCCCTCTTTTTATTGCTGATTCTAGCCCTTCTTCATTTTCTTTTATTCCCTACACCTGCCTCTGAGAAGAGAGGAAGAGGCTTTATGAATAGATGGATTTTGTCAGTTGCACCCAAATGTTGGCTCCTATTCCCTCTCTCCTTGCCCCTACCACTGCTAGTGGGAGGGAAATGGGAACTGCTGAAGAACTGCTCACACTCACTTTAAATGCTAGAGCTGTCTGTGCAGAAAAAAAACAAACAACCCTTGTCCTTCTCACCACTGAGATGTTTTTCAGCATCCTGAAATGTTGACTTAGGCTTGTAAGTATAGATTTTTTTCTACACACCTATGAGTGTACACACATACAAGGAAAAGCAATGGTGAAAAAATAAAAGGTTTTAGAGGTTACTGTTATCAGGCAGCAAAAGTGGATCAGATCTGAAGAATTTTGTCGGGCTTCCATTTCTAATCTTATGGATTGCAGTGCTTATTGTCCTACCACATGGACAATCTTTATTTAACTATATTTAAATCCTCCCATCAACATTCAGGAAGGGGATAAAAGCTACTAAATAAAAGTAAACTATTTAAAATACAGTGGCTGGAAAGAAATAGCTAATGAGGAGCTCCTTCTTTTGTCTTTCAGCTCACAACTCCAAATTTCCCTGTAGTGGTCAAGCTGGGACATGCTCATGCTGGAATGGGGAAGGTAAGTAAAAGGAAAAATACATATAGCTCACTTAAGAGAAATATATGTGTGTGACAGCATTCCAGTGATTGTAACACAGAGTGTGGCCAGCCAGCAAAGGGGTTAAACCTCCCCACAGCCTATCTGGGTTGCACTGGCTGTTCCTGTGGGAGAAAAGGCCTTTTTCCACTGTCACGCACTCGGAGACAGACAGTGGTATTGGGTTAGAGGCTGTCTGGGATGTGGGAAGGGGGGCCGTGAAGGGTGAGGGGAAAGCTGGCTGAGCTGAAGTCATTAGGCTTGTCATTTATACATTTTCTTCTCTCCTGAAAGTGGTAATGTTGTTTATTCAAGCACCTGTAATGTACAGCTACAGCCCATAGCTCTCACAATGGCGAGCAGTGGCACCGGTCTTTTTGAGCACATTATGACGACCTTATACAATAAAATAGGAGCCCTTCAGTTATTTTTTTCCTCCTTCCAAGGAAGAACAAGACTTTACAAAGCAGAGTGGTTGGTTGCCTGCCAAGGAATCCTGAAAAACAGTTCACTCCCCAGAAGGACCTGTTTGTTTTTCCCAGGCTCTCTGGGATCTTTACTCCCTCAGTGAATTAGCAGCCCCTGTTTCTTGGGGTGACTGGGCTCCTCTTTCACTGAGGCATCTCCAGCATATTCCAGCTTCACTTTAGCCTACTCTTTCTTGCATATACCTTTTAAAAAGCATACTCTTTTCTGTCTAAAACTTGATTGGTTTGGAAGCAAGAAATTCTAATACATATCTCTGAATCTAAATGGGTGGTACACAGCTGACAGCCCTGTCACAGTGCTTCCCTTGAGCAGGCAGACCTTCTCCAAGCCTCACACTTTGCCTGAAAATTAGATGTAGGTACATCAGACTTAAACTTGGTGCAACTTGTTTGCTTGCATTCTGGAAACAGAATCTCCTTCTGGCTTCCTGGATTGCACATGGAAACTCCCAACATCGTTATTCCTTTGGTTGCAAGTTTCCCTGACTGAATGGTAGTTGCTGGAGAGGAAGTGGGTTCAGATCCCTAGGCTAGTGGTGGAGTTGGCTTTCAGCATCAAAGTACAAACACTTAAATAAGCAGGAAATGTTTGTTGGAACAGTGGTGCTGCACACATTAAACAGACAGAGATATCATAGAATTAGAGTACATACAGCCAGCCTAGAGTTGCTTGTAGATTGAGCCGCTGCACATGTCTCTAGCTAGGATTTCATTAGCAAATTCCAGTCAGCACAAACCAGAAGGAAGAAACCTCTCCCTGAAGAAAGCTTTCAATTTCTCTGAGACTCTGCAATCCTGGGTCTCTGACTGATCTGCAGTTTCACCTGTAATGCAGGGAGGGCTTTATGTGTGCACAAAGGACCCCCAGTGGCTACAGAAATGAAGGCAAAATCAAAGAAAAATACCCCAGGCTTAGCAGTGTTTCCAGACAAAAGTCTCAGCATAGCATTTTGCTATTGTCTTCTGCACCAGACACCAGATCTTCTTCCACCTCTCACTTTCCCTCCTCTTCTATTCTTTCGTGATGTTGATTTTCGCTCTCACAAGTTACAGGGAAAGAAAGTTTTTATTCAAACTCCAGGCACAATTACATGCAGCAGTACACAGAAGGTAAGTAGGAAGTAATTCCAGATGAAGATAGGCTGACAGCCAGAATCTTAGAAGAAAGAATTGGTCTGTGGCCAAGTTTACTTTAGTCCATTATGAAACTAGGGACTACTAGCAAAGTCTGGACGTGGATTTAGGCACAGAGATTCAAGACTGCTCAGTTCAGGAGATGAGGAAGGCAAAGGAAGGAAGGGCTGCTGATGTTATAGTTTTACTTTGAGCCCTTCCCCAGTCACAAGCAGCCTGAAGGAAAGTCAAAAGCTGCTAAATTAACCTTCTTGAAATCCCACTGCATAAACTAAACTAAAATAAAATAAAATAAAAAGTAAAAAATAAATAAAGAACAAATAATTTGGTTTAAGAACAAGTAACAGGAATTTATATCATGTTTTTACGACAATAAGTTTCAAGCCCAAGTGGGACTGATAGAAGTCACAGAAAATATGAGGAGAAATACAATAGGCAGAACTATGGGTATATCAGAAAAGAAACATCTATAGGTTAAAAAACACCCTCAAACCTCCAATTAAGTAATTCAGAAGATGAGAGTTTCCAGGAGACATAGTGGTAGCTTTAGCCATCATAATGTAAAAACATAAAGGATTTTTTTGCACTGGCCTTCAGAAGTAGAGATGTTAGCAGGAACTATCAGGTCTTTAGCTGTAAAATGCATGTAATATGAAAAGAGAAAGGTTTGCTCTTGGTTTAGATCAGTGTAAGAAAGTAAATGTTAATAAAGCACCTGCATGGGGGCATGTTTTGCATAAAAGCAGTGACTGAATGAACAAAGGATAAAATAACCAACCTGTTAGGCAAAGTACACATGTGGGTATTAAAAATAGCATTTACTGCAACAAAGGATGCCAAGATAGCAAGCCATCTATTCGTACCTATAATGGGTTCTTCAAAGGATGAGAGCATTCAGATTACAATCTAATTACCAGCAGGAATTATCAAGGAAGTACTTATATTTTTCTCGTTATTAATGATAAAATCACATGTTAATGGGAGTCACCAAGATTTAGAAGAATGAGCAAAGATGGGAAGTCCAGACGCTGATATTCTTTATTTGTACAGAGGTAATGGCCAGGAGCCAGAAAAATTCTGGACACAGAGAAGGCTGCTTCTCCAAAGAGCTCCACCATCAACTTGCAGGGGGATTTGTGTCATAACACAGTTCTTCTTCAGTTTCTCTACATTACAGACCAGAGGGATTATTATAATAATAACCTGATGCTTATTGCTGATTTGGAGTCATAAGGCTCTTGGCACTATACATGCTATTTATTATTTTTTAATAATGTCTAGAAAGAGCATAATTACAGCAGTCATAGTTTCATTTTCACATATTGTTTGTTTTCACAACATTTTCACAAAATTCACTAACCACATTTTTTAATCAGTGGGTTGAACAGAGAATCCCTGAAGCTAAAATGGAAAATAACTGTCCTATTGCCTGTCTTTATTTTGGAAGAGGGACAGTTAGCATTCAAGGTCAGAACCAAAAAGGGTGGCAGTATGCCACTAGTGATAAAAATGCTCTTGCCAAATAATAAATGCACATAAAGTGCAGGTGGAAATGAAGAAAGCAAATTTGCAGTAAAATTCATCTTTCAAAATTTCCACTGAGAAATCCAGAAACAAGAGCCCCTCTATTGACTGGAACGGACATACCAGGAACAGCCTTCACCCACAGAGACAACGGAGTCCCAGACAATCCTCTCATCTAAAAGCAGGGCATATGCCCCTTAGCCCCTCTCATGATCATCATTATCCTCCTTCCAAAACTTGGAGTCACTTAATATTTTGCTGGCACTGTTAAGACCATAAAAAGTGTTCTGCTAGTCCAACAAAGCATCTGCAGAAACACTGCTTAGGCAATGGTTTGCAATGGCATCAGCAAAGAAGGACTTTTCTCATGTTGTATTTAAGTTGCCCAGGCTCACGGGGTCAACAGCACTCAAGGACTCTTCCAGGGAAGCCACAGCTGTATACTGAGGTGTCCTTCCCTGAGCAGAACAGAACCGCTTCTTACACAGCAGTTCCTAAGAGGTCAAGGCATTTTTGTGATTAGAGATCTCTATTGAATAGACTGAGCACTACAGTGAGAAAAGAATAACACTTCTTCCTGACTCCGGATCTCATAATGCCAGAGCCCATGGAAAAGAATAAAGCTCTGAGTGTGTTAATATCTGCCATTTGTGTGCTAACATGACCCTAAAGTGCCCTAGGAACAGAGCCCAGCATTGCAAATCCACTCAAAGATCCTCTTCAGCTCTTCCTGATCAGATCATGAGAAGGAAGCAACTGCCAGATCTGCAAAGAGAGGGAAAACAGTATCTGTTCATGTGCTTTATATATATTTATATGGATTTCATAAATACACATATTGCTACTCTCACTTTATTTTTAGACCTCTCTAATTAGGCCAGTTGAAGAGTCACCTCCTGTCCCCTTCTGCCCTATAATTATGAAAACACCTCCCCAGTACAAATCCTGGCTCAGATGAATTTATTACATTGTAGAAGAAAAAGTTGTTGTTCCTAAGAATGTGGTCAGAGTTATTTTCTCTCTTACTGGATGGGAAAGACTTCTCTATTTTCCCCCCCCTGGTATAAATATAGCATAAACTAAACAGAGGCACTCTGTAATGTAAAAATACAGCAAGCTTTTTATCAGGAAGGACAGCTCGTCACCTTGTCTCTCTCGGGACTGGAAATAGAATGTTCCAAAATTGAGAGCTTTGAAAATCCAGTGTGCTAAAGAGGAAAGGAAGGGGAAAGGGCTGCCTTGGTTTGTCAAGGAACAAATATTTTCCTTTACAGAGGACAAATAATGACTTGACATGTAACATTCATAACAGAGCAGCCCAATCAGTATATTCTCACTGACTCATGAGTGAGAAGGTACCACCCATCTTGAAAATAGCAAAAGCATCCCCATCTCTTGCACATCAGTCTGGAAGCTTTTGCTGGACACAGAAAATGGTAACTGATGCAGGCCTGCTAAGACCTGGGGCTAAGAGAATGTCTTTGTAAGGAAGTTAGCAGCAATTGAATGTTTTAATGCATTAGAAGTAGAGTAACATCTGGAGAACTTCAGTGTGAGGTCAATAAGGAAATGCAGAATCTTTTTTGTCTTTATTATTTTGAGGTGGGTCAAAGTTAGGACTAACCTGAATATGTGCTGATTGGATCAGGTGTTTTCTGAGAAGTAGGTTATAATTTGGGTTAAAGGAAAGGAGAAACTCAGGAAACACTCTGTGCGGAGACATCTCTGACGACCCTCTAAAAAAGCTGTAAAGTCCCTACAGAAAGGCTAAGGACAAGTCCAGGTGGATGAAGAATCACACATTTTGTGTGGCCATGCCAATTCTTCTGGAGAAAATACCCATACTGCATTTTCATAAGCCTATTTTTCTTAAGCATTTGCTGATGACACCAAGCTATGTGGTGCAGCAGACATGCTGGAGGGAAGGGCTACCATCCAGAGGGACCTGGACAGGCTGCAGAGGTGAGCACAAGCTAACTTCATGAGGTTCAACATGACCAAGTGCAAGGTCCTGCATCTGGGTTGAGGCAATCCCAAGC
Source organism: Tricholaema leucomelas (assembly GCA_013400475.1). Lineage (NCBI taxonomy): Eukaryota > Metazoa > Chordata > Aves > Piciformes > Lybiidae > Tricholaema lacrymosa > Tricholaema leucomelas. The sequence goes on along the minus strand of WAAF01004838.1, from coordinate 695,109 downwards.
ACAAATCCAGGCTGGGCAGCCCTGAGGAGAGGGACTTGGGGGCACTGGTGGACGAGAAGCTCAACATGAGCCAGCGGTGTGAACTTACAGCCTGGAGAGCTAACCAGATCCTGGACTGTATCAGAAGTGTGGTCAGCAGGTCAAGGGAGGTGATTCTCCCCATCTACTGCGCTCTGGTGAGACCCCACCTGGAGTACTGCATCCAGTTCTGGAGTCTCCATTAGAAGAGGGATGCGGACATGCTGGAGCATGTCCAGAGAAGGGCCACGAGGATGATCAGAAGGCTGGAGCACCTCTCCTATGAGGACAGACTGAAAGAATTGGGGCTGGTCAGTCTGGAGAAGAGGAGGCTCCAAGGTGACCTTGTGACCTAGGGGGCCTACAAGAAAGCTGGGGAGGGACTTTTTAGGCTATCAGGGAGTGACAGGACTAGAGAGGATGGAGGAAAGCTGAAGGTGGGGAGATTCAGAGTGGATGTGAGGAGGAAGTTGTTCAGCATGAGAGTGGTGAGAGCCTGGAATGAGTTGCCCAGGGAGGTGGTTGAGGCCCCATCCCTGGAAGTGTTTAAGGCCAAGCCATACTGGTCCCTGACTCCATCGGCCAGTTCAGAAGGCCAGTTGCCCTGGAGACAACCTGTCCCACTATTGAAGATTGAGGCAAAGAAGGTGTTAAGTACCTCTGCCTTTTCCTCATCTTTTGTTACTATATTCCCCTCTGCATCTAGGGGCATTCTTTTGCTCCTTACCCCTTCTTTTGCCATTAATATATTTATAGAAACAGTTTTCATTCTCCTTAACAGCAGAGGCCAGCCTAAGTTCTAAATGGGCTTTTGCCTTTCTAATTTTTTTCCTACAAGACCTAGTAACATCCTTGAACTCTTCCTGGGATACCTCCCCTTTTTTCCAAAGGTGATACACCCTCTTTTTTTTCTTTAATTCTTCAGAAGCTCCTTGCCCATCCAGTCTGGCTGTCTCCCTCATTGGCTCATCTTCCAGGACAATGGGACGCCTTCAAGAGTTCTTTCTTGAAATAGATCCAGCCTTCCTGGACCCCTTTGTTTATAAAAGCTGTTTCCCAGGGAACTTTCCGAGTTAGTTCCTTAAATAAGCTGAAGTCTGCCCTTCGGAAGTCCAGTGTGGAGGTTGAGAGCTACAAGACAGAGGAAAGCAGAAATATCTACCCAGGTCCTTCACTGCAGGAAGCCAGGCTGGGAGGTGGCTCAAACTGCCCAGAAAATATCCATAGTGGATTTTTAACAAATCCAGGATCCATCTTCCAAAATCCTGTCTTGTAGGAAGGCCTCAAAAGAAGGTCCACAGCAGGGATGGGGCAGTAGTGCTTCTTCTTGATCTGTCCCTCCAACCACCTTCCAGACAAGGGTAGGAAGATCAGTGCCTCTTAGGCAGGTTAAGGGTGGAAAGAAGTGCCAGGTCTTTTAGCATCAGCCTCTGAGATGCCATCAAAGGGCAAAGGGTCAGTCACATCTGTGTGAGTATGTCCCCAGGGATCCAGCTAGACTGTTCTCTACAGTGAAGAAACAGGTAGCATGTTATGACACAGCCAGTGTCTGGAGAAGAGAGCCAGAAGGGAAGCAGGGACTATACCAAAGAGCTTTCTTACTCAGAAAAGGCATTTGTCAACATACTGGACTAAACTCTTCACAACAGGTCGCTAAAATGCTACAGCAAGCAGCAGCTGATGCCTCCAGAACGACTCTATTGCTGCTCAAACAGTCAGCACAGCTAAGCAAACAGGCCATCAGGGCAAGAGCTGTATTTGTGTGCAATGTTTGCACTCCTCTATGCAGCTAATGGGATATTGCACTTATCCTAAGAAGGTTTAAAAAAACCAAACAGACCCAAAACAAAGAGAGAAGTGGCTTCTCAATGATCTCTTTACAGCTTCTTTTCTCAGTTTCATGCATTGGCCAACCTGCCATTTTAGAATACATATTTCGCTCTTATTAGATAAATTGGCAACTGTTTGCTCTAGAATGATTTTCAATAGTCCCTTCTTAAATAAATGCCCTTTGGCGTCACAATACATCCACCCTGGCTTTGGTTATCTTTAGGGTTTTTCCTCCTGTTAGGAGAATGGATGCTTTATTGACATGTAAAAGGGTTACAAGGCAGGAGGAAATGAATTATACAAAATGCAAAAGTAGAAAGCTAATAAAATGGTGGACTTGACAGATAAGGCAGAAAAATAAATCTAATTTGACTGCAACTCGAGTGCTTCCTGTTTATGAAGTAATAACTGTGCTCTGGAGTAAACCAGCGTTAACCCAGGGCACGGCTGTTATTTTGTCAAATTTGGCTGGCTCTAACAATTAACAAATGGTGGCTCTGATTTCAGCTTTGGTATAGTGATTATTTTGGTGTCTGGTGGGAAATAAGGCTGTGACCTCCTAAAATGGGACCACTGTGAAGTGCTTTCTCTGAAAAATCCATGGGAAGGGCTCTGGCACTGGCTAGGGGAGATGGCAGAACTGTTTCCTGAGGATTGTGTGCAATAGTGTAGCACCGTGGGAGTTGTCTCTGCTTTTCATTTCTTACTTTCTGTCCTTGATGACTGCCCTCCCCACGCACCCCCACTCCCCTTTATTTACCCAACCAAAAATCCTCTCTCTCTCTTCATAAAGAGGAAGTGATGGAGAGGAAGAAATTAACCCTTCCTCTCCATAGCATGCTGTATTTTTGAGAAAAAAATCCTGTTTAACCAGAAGAGCATACAGCTCTTGTCTAGCAATAACAATGCAGTCTAATTTCAATCTGAAGAGGGAAGCAGCATCCCTTCTTCTGCTTCTGAGATAGATGTTTGTTGCCTGGGAATGCAAACATCTCAGCTGGGGCCCAGACATCTGTTGCACAAGTGCAGCACTTTGTTTCAGATCCCACAAATTACTTTGTTCCAAGTAGGTCATTAGATAATGGCTTTTGTCTTTTCTCATTGCCAAAGGGGTCTAGGAGAATACATCATAATACCATGTGTTGGCTGCCTGCACAGTCCCTCATGCAGTCATCTCATCTGGGTGGGATTCTCCTGCTTGATGTCATTCAGCTCAGCTCACCCCTTATCTATGCAAAAAGAAATACCCGGGTTCAATGCATCCTGCATTGTTACCCCAATATTTTGCTAGCCGTGCCAGGCTGGAGGTTCTCCCAGTGTAAAGTGCTCCCTGGGACATTCCTACAACCTCACCCTGCTCTGTCATGCCAGGAGCAGCCAGCATGACATGTAGCCCCCCTCAGACATAGAGAAGAACGACATAGCCCATACAAGGCTTCTTCTCCTGGACAACACGCAATGGTTGCCTTTACATTTCCCCTTTCTGTTTGTTATTTCCCTCCTTTTACTTACCCTCCCACCCCACAGATGACTGTCACCTTCCTCTGCTCCTCTTCTTACCAATCCCTAAATAGCAAGAGTGTAGCTTTCAGCAAAGCAAAAGAGCAGAGGTCTAGGAGTATTTGGCACTCAGCAAAACAAACAGCAAAGATCAGGTCTTTTTTCTTCTTATTCAGGCATCTAGAAATGGTCACAGGTCAAACTAGTTGCACTTTTCACCTTCCCACAACCTGTCCAGTTCTCAAGAGCTTTTCGGCACCAGGATGTGGCTGCATCGTTGGCTCATGTTACAGCTGGCCCTTACACAAAACTGTCTAACAAAGTCGAACAGGTTAGAAACAAGCTTGCTCTGTTCTTTAGTGAAGATGGCTCCTGCCCTCTCATGGTTGAACGCAGATATGTAAAACCGCTTGTTTGTTCTCTGCAAAGAAACGCCAAATACCACTGCACTAGCTTCCTTCAGCTGACTCCACTTAGTCTGGCATCGCCCTCCTTCAACACACATACTGACACAACTGGGACACTCTTATGGGGCAGAGACTGTTGTCATGCATGACTACACTGAGCAAAGCAGGGTTGTAATCCCCAGTTCTGATCTCTAAGTGTTATCAAACCACAAAGTATAGGTAATACATAAAGAAAGTCACTCACTTGCTCACCTTTTTTACACAATGGTGGTCTTTTTTTTCCACCAACTAATCCACTCTCTGCATCCATCTGGCTCTAAGGAACAAGGCTTGCAAGAGTTTCTTTGATGCACCAAATAAGTCAAATAGACTAAAGTTCAGGATTGGTAGTATGGATGAGATGAAGCTGTCCACTATGCTCTTTTTACCTGCTTGTTTGGTTTTCCTCTCCCCACATCAGGGAGCTTTTGCAAAGACTTGACTATATCATTAGATCCTCTACTGTTTTGGTCCTTCTTTCAATTTATTTATTTTTTATAAAATATAGAGCACTTCCCATAACTCAAACTGAACCAGTGAAAAGTCAGCTTGTCATAGAACCATAGAGTTGTTTCAATTGGAAAAGATCTCCAAGATCATCAAGTTCAACTGTCAACCTAAAGCCTCCATGGCCATTAAACCATTTTAAAGTGCCATGTCTACATGTTTTTTAAACACCTCCAGAGGCAATGATTCCACCACTTCCCTGGAAAGCCTATTCCAATGCCTGGCCACTCTTTCAGTAAAAAAAAAATCTTCCTAATATCTAACCTAAACCTCCCCTGGTACAACTTGAAGTCATTTCTTTCAATCACTTGGTACTAGGGAGAAGAGACTAACCCCTACCTCACTACAATTTTCAGCTAATTGTGAAGAGCAAGAAGGGCTCCTCTCAGCCTCTTCTTTTCCAACCTCAGTTTCCTCAGCCACTCCTCATGCAACTTAATCTCCAGGCCCTTCATCAGCTTCTTTGCCTTTCTCTGAACACACTCCAGCAACTCAATATCCTTCATGCAGTAAGGGCCACAAAACTTAACAAAGTATTTGAGGTGCAGTCTCACCAGCGTACAGGGGCACAATCACTTCCCCACTCCCACTGGCTACACTGTTCCTGATACAGGCCAGGATGCTATTGGTCACCTGAATACACTGCTGTCTCATGCTCAGCCAGCTGCCACCCAGCATCCCCACATCCTTTTCTGCCAGGCAGCTTTCCAGACAACCTTCCTTGAGCCTGTATCATTGCATGGGGTTATTGTGACCCAAATGCAGAACCTGTCAATTTGCCTTGTAAAATGATACCACTGGTATGAATAATAGCAGCAGATTCAATTCAGTCAACAAACAAAACACTGTTTGAATTAAGTAATGACTCCTAAGAAATTGTTTTTTCTGAAGCATCAGCAATTATTAAGAGCCATCTGGGCAAAGGTCAAGGTCTAGCTTCCCACCCTGGTGCCAGGTTTACCAGGTCTGTGTATGAGAAAGGATTTGCTTTGGGTCGAGTTGGTCTGGGGAACTTCGCTAGTAAAATCACACAATCCCTATTCTGTTGTGAGCTTCATCTGTGCGGGTTTTAACTGACACTGTACTATTCAGGTGTGGGGGTGACTTCTGCTCACAAAGTATTCCTGTTATTTTTGCTCTTGTCACTTTTTTCACTGGATTTTGGTGATCAAGGTCAAAGTTGAGAACCAGCATGACTTCCGGGACATGGCCAGCATAGTAGCCATGGCAAGAACATATGCCACCACCGAGCCCTTCATTGACTCCAAGTACGACATCCGAATCCAGAAAATCGGCAGCAACTATAAGGCTTACATGTGAGTCTATGGCTGTGTGGGAGTGAAACGGGGGGCAGGCAGTGCTGTGGACTGTGATTCAGTCAGTGTCTGCTCTGGATAGGAGTAGGAAGCTGAGTTATTTTGCTTGAAGAATAGCCCTGCTGTTCTTCTCCCCACTCTGAACCCAGACGCCACATCCACTAATCATCTTCTCCATTCCTCACTGTCCACTCAGTGTTTCTGGAAGGTAAATCTCTCACTACCTGTTTCTGAGATTCAGTCAGTTCCCACAATACCAACTGTGCTCTGCCATCACCTATAACCTCTCCCTCATTTGAGGGTCTCATTTTTCCCAGCAAAACCCTTCAGATACCAGTACCCTGCAGTGGGAACTGAACCCACTTCCTTCACACCTGGGGAAACAATAAAAAAGTTTGAGCCAGCTGCAACTCATGAATTCCTATGGTCTCCAACCCACAGCAACATGCCATCCTCTCCCCAGCTGGAGATCATGGCACTGCAGTCACATGGGGACATGAGGAGCACACAGCACTGGGTGTGAATGCCCTCAGCCTAGCATGCAGGGTTTCTGTGGGCAGTTTGCATGTGTGCTTCTCAAACCATACAAAGGAGGGAAGGGAGAAGGACAGACATTTCTGTGGGTATCCTAAGGTTCCTCCCTGCCCTGTGGGGTAGTGAAGGAGGTGGTATGAAGGAAACCTTCAACATCGGTATGTTTAAAAATCCTAGAAAGCATTCAGCCAAACTTCAGTAATCATCAAGCTCAATTAAAGATGTAACCACTGCAGTCAGTAAGACACCTGTTTCTTCTTACTGCAAACCAGTAGGTTAGAAAAGCCAAACAGCACAGCTTCTCCAGAAGCCACAAAGTTCTGGACAAGCAAACAGGTCCAGCAGTACATTCTTCAGGTCAACAGATAAATTTCATGTGTTACCTAACAGCTACCACACTGTGAGTTTTGGGTCTATGTTCACAAGCCTGAGGCCATAATCAGCTATGTTTCTGGTGAAATGTAGTTAAATAAGATAATCAAATGCACAGAATCACATATTTTCCAATTATAGTTGCCTAAAATTCCTGTTTGGATTCCTAGCACAGAGATATTTATGTAAGCTAGATAAAGACTGAGTCACATTCCACATAGGAAGGACTTGTGGGACACTCAACTACTTCATGTGAACTCAGTGAGAGAAAATTTGTTTTAAATCTGATCAAGTGAACAATAGCACAGTTGCCTAATATTATATTAACATCTCAGGGAGTCTGGCTCAAATTGGCCAAAGGAAGGAAGGTTTAAAATATCAATTAAAATTCCCTGTTCCTGCCAACCTACCCAGTCTTGGCTCCAGAGCCTACTCCCAGCCTGCCTCTAAGTGAAACAAAGGCCCAGTTAGCCTGACCATATCCTCTCCTTGTTTATTATTTGCACTCACCATGCACTTGTCCAGATCAGAAATAATACCAGATGAATGAGGAAAGAAAACATCACACCAAGAGCTAATCCCACTTGGGAATAGAGCTGCACAAACAATCGTTTACTAAATGAAAAATGTTTTCACATTGAAACAGCCAGGAATGACAAACACCTTAATGAGAACTGAAGCTTGTTAGCAAAGAAAGCAAACAACAAATTTACCCAGTGACTTCAGAACCCAGAAGCTTGGTTTATCTTGAAAGAGCCATTTTTGGATGTGACTTTGGGTTTAGAATCATAGAATCAGTCAGGGTTGGAAGGGACCACAAGGATCATCTAGGTCCAACCCCCCTGCCATGGGCAGGGACACCCTACCCAAGATCAGGCTGGCCAGAGCCTCATCCAACATCATACAGAATAAAAGGTTATTTCTGTGATATAACTAAGTCTCTACTACATTTAAGAACAGAGGTAAAAGCACCCAAGATATCAGAGCTCTCACTAATGTCTCAAATAGAAGAACTCAAATTCATTAGTCATGCCTGCAAATCTCAGCCTTAAAAGCAATTACAGCATCTGCAGTAGCACCATACTAACTGAATTGCTTTGATCTGTGAACTGTGGAATCTATCCACTATTTTTATGCATTCACCCCCACATATAGACTTTAAAAGCCCCCTTGCTTCTGAGAGAAGGCTGTGTACCAAAATTCTCCAGAATGCGTTTACTTTGCATCAAGCATCTGCCAGAGGGAGGATACTGCAGGGTGACTCATGCATTCCTCCCCACCCCAGATGTTCAATGTACTTCCTTCCAGCTCATGACCCAAGGCTTGAGTTCAGTTTCCCATTGACTTCAGTGTAGTAACTCCAGATTTACAGTACTAACAAACACCTACTTAGCCCATGCCTTGGTCCAGTCTCAAAGCAGCAGATAAGCAGCATGTGATACATGCCTAAAATTCCACCAAATGTATCTGTCATTGTAATACTGGTGAAGAGAAAACACAAATACTGCTCACGTGGCAGGGGAAATTGGGCCAGAAATTATGCTTCCACCCTCACCTCAGCTAGGGGTAAACAGAAGGATTAAGACTCAGGAATGTTCACTTTGAATGAAGCCAATGGCTGCTGGCTTTCAGAGATGGAATATTCCTTCCAACTAGCTCTCAGTAAAAGGGTAATAGCCTTTCCTTTCTAGTCCCATGAGTGTGACTTCTGATCTTGTCACCTCAAATGCAGTTCACTGTACTCTGCAGGGAAAACAACATCAACTGTGTCCAAACTAGAGCTGTTTTTACACTGAAGTGGCCAAGCCTAGAAGATGGTGAGTATAGGACACCACCAGATCATGGTCTGCCACACTGGAACAGGCTGCCCAGAGAGGTCGTAGTCTTTTGCTCTGAAGATTTTCAAGCCTCACCTGGATATGTTCCTGTGCAAACTGATCTAGACAAACCTACTTTAGCAGGAGCATTGGACTAGATGACCACCAGAGGCCCCTTCCAAATGCTACCACTTTGTGATTCTGCAATTTTGTGCTAGTCTATCCACTTACCCTAAGCAAAGCTGAAGGTGTCTTGCTCTGCCAGAGGGTACTTTCCTTTAAGATACTGACTGTACACTCTTGTGCCCTCCTGATGTTTAGGGTAATTGTAAGCACTTCCAGTTTCTATGAGAAACATTGTTGAAGGAAGACACCCTTAAGGAAAGAGGTTTGCCTGTGGTGCCTTTTTCCACTTCAGGTTGAATTTGGTGACACTCTTGATAACTGAACTGCCCAGACATGCTTGAAAGAGAGTACTCTTGACAGAGGCTGTAGTATAGGAATTTGGTAACTCGTTCAAAGGGCTTCATATTAAGTTTTCCCATTTAAAACCAGGAAAGTTCCCTAACAGGAAAGTTAGAGATACAAATTAGACATATATTTTATTTCTTATGCCAAATATTGGCTGGAGATGGGTAGGCATAAACAAAACTGCATAGCTGTGATTTGGTTTATTAGGGCCAACACAGATGCTTACATTTGCTATGTCAGGTACATTTCCTAAACACCCAAATCCAATCATCTTGTCACTAATCAGACTCAGGGAGTTCTCATCAGTACTAATGGGATTGTGGATGCCATCTGCCACCGCAGGGCAGTTCTCTGAACCCATATGTTCACCAAGAGTGGTTCTTACTATTACAGAACTGAAAATTGTAAACTGAACAATTTCATATCAAAATAAAAAGAGAGGTTTTGGGGTCAAACACTTACCTTACAGACCATCAAAGGGCACATAACAGTCAAAGCTTGAGGAGGAATTCACTCCTCTGCCTAGAAAGTAGGGCAGGAAGATGGGTGTTGGGTGAAGGGAACAAAGAAAAAGAGTCAGCTATATAGAAACACAGTTACTTAACACAATAATCATGTTTCTTTGACCCTTGTACCCATTCCTTTAAATATGATTACAAAGACCATTTAAATTTCACAGCAACTATACATACCATTTTAGAAGGGAAATGGAAAAAGAACTTTAGGCTGTCCTTCACCAGAGTAAAGGAGAACCTCAGATAGTCAGCTGTGAGAAGTCAGGTTTATTGTCTAGCAGGTTATCAGTATTACCACTGCTTCATATAGTTCTGCAGCTTCAAAGTCTCTTATCTACATCATGGTGTAAAAGTGAAGGAATTGGCAGCAAGGGTTCCTACAACCTGTTGTTGAAGTGTTGGGTCACAAGTTATACAGCCCTCATAAATCTCTACCTATATCTTCTTCAGCATGGAGACATTACCTGGATGTATGCCAGACATACCTGTTCAGCACTGTCACAGTAGGCTGTCCAAGGTCTGTCTTGTGCCTAAGGTCAAGAAAAGAAAGATGTTCACCCCTTGATGGATGATAGTGAAAACCAGGAGTTGTCAGCAACAGTATTTTTTTTTCTTTAATTAATCATCAGCTGCAGTTAATGAGACACCAACAATTTTGAAAATACAAATTCTCTAAGTCTAGACAGTGTAAACCATGGGCAGGTCAATGAAAATTCAGCAAAAAGATTATACATATTCTATGACACCAATAAAACTGAAATCAAAGTTAGAGAGACCCAGAATGTAAGATCCGCCAATTGTTTAGTTGCTCAGACAGATGTTCGCCTAGAGAGATGCTCCTCCATGAATGAAGGATGCTACCTATTGCACAATACAAGGGTGACTAGGCCAGAAATGTACAGACATTTCAGCTCTCCTTGACCTAATGTACTTACAGAGTTTGTTGTGTGCTCAAGATTCCCTGTCTCATCATTCAATTTTTTGTATGTCTGAACAACACATCCTGTATGAAGTGTTATTAAGGTAAGACATGGAAAGACTTCTGTGGGGAAGATCGGCACCTCATCCCCTCCTGTAGAAGCACTGAGTCAAGAATGAGGACTATAGTCTGAGGGAGAATGGGGCAGGAGTGTATTTTCACGTTCAGGTTATGGTTTTGGTTTGTTTTCCTAGGAGGACATCCATCTCTGGGAACTGGAAGGCAAACACAGGTTCTGCGATGCTAGAACAGATTGCGATGACAGAGAGGTAAGGAAGAGGGGTTTGGGACAGTATTAGCTATTTCTGGGTTAGAAGGGAGGAACCGTATTTCAGACTTTGGTTAACTGAGAGAACTGGTAAGTGAGGTCTCCCAAGAGGCTGGATAAAGAGTTAAAAAGACCAAGTGTTTCCATTTAAAAGTATTAAAGGCACAAAGGCAAACTGTCCTATTTTGGAGAACAAGCTAAGAGTACAGCTAGAGACCAACACTGCGGAATCATTACATCTTTAGTGAAAGTAACCACTGGAAAAAAGACCAGCATGTGAAGGTCAAGCAGATGAGCGCAAACCATGTAGCTATAAAACCAGAAAGGTCACAGCACAAAATAAGAAGTAACAAAAAGTTACTCTAAGTACATTACTTATGAGAGTCAGGCACAGAATAGTGTTTTTCTTCTGCTCAACAGAGGGAAAAAAACCCTTGTCAAATGAAGTGTTGGAAGAACTTTTTTACACTACTCTCCCAAAAGTAGACAGTAGACACTTCTAACTAATGTCTTTTTACTAATGAATAGAGCAGAAGGGATTGCCTCATGTATCATACATAGTAAAACTTGCAGATGGTACTTCTGTATATTCAGATCTCTGTGATATTGGCTAATCTTGCAACTATGTGATGTTGTTGGCTCATAGTAACTTATGCTTTGTTGTAATTCCCAAACCCTATTCTGCAGAACTATCAGGTCACTTTTTTTTCCATTGTATTTAAGTAGATTCATAGATTCATAGAATCTGTAGGTTATGTGTAGACATTCATCCCTAGTGAATCTAAGGATTTTTCAGATTATACCTCCAGTTTGTCAGGACCATGATTAATTCTAACTTTCTTCAGGTTTGGGTACCATGCTTGAAGAGAGATATCAAGGACCTAGAGAAAATCCAAGGGAAAATAAAGGGAGCACTCAGAGGCAACAAGATGAACTCATAAGAAAAGAACATAGCAATTGCTTAAGTTGGATCTCACTTTTTTCAGTTAGGAGATCACTGACATTTTTCTGGTAGATGTGTAAACTCGTCCACAATAAACTTCTGCAGTGCAGAGGTTCACTTTCCTTCACTAGTAATCTAGAAGAAGCTGTCCATAAACTGAACACCACTTCACCTTAAAGATGAAAAACTTACAGGCTGTTAATTGGGCATTCCTCATTCTTTAATACTGTAAGAACTAAAGGGCTTAAACAGTAGAAGAAAAGATTCATCTGAACATTTCATATATCTGCTAACAGTAAGGATAGCATAGCACAGAAATGGGCTACCTGGAGATGGGGAATCCCTGTATCTTTCCAACCAAATGTAAAAAGCATCTCCTTCTGGGGGTACAAGAGTTTGCAGATGATCACCTAAGGTCCTTTCTGCACCTTCAGTTTCGTGAAACAGGGAAACATAGTTATTAAGGTCTCTGAGCCTGGCTGCTAAACACAGAGCCCTAAAAATATCCTTCAGAAGGAGAGGTACTTTCCAGGATGGTGCCCTTGATGGGGTCATAGCAGTTCATGAGGGGAGCTTGTCATGCCTCCTGCCTGGCTCACAGGCCCCATAGTTATCCTCCCTCTTTTGCTACTAATCCCTCCTCAGGCACTGTCTTCCTCAGAGGAGGCTGGGATGAATGTGCATGGTCTCATTAGGCATAACAGAGCACTAGTAGTCCTATAAACCATATCCTTGCTTCTTCCCACACACATTGTGTTTGCACAAGTTCATCATTACATGGTCAAGCTATGGGGACTCTGGCTGGCTTCAAGGACATAAACTTGTCCAGAACAGCTCTTTTCCCAGTCCCTTCAGGGTCTGCAAAATTTCAGTGTTTTCATTAGACTGTGGCCTTCCCTCCCCTCTCCACATCTTGTCATAGTCCTGCTTACAGATCTGCTGTTCTGAGATTATTATTTTTACTGAAATGGTCAGGACTGCAGTGCAGCTGCACAGGAAATAAAACCAAGCCACCTCCTTCCCTCCTCATTTCCACAGCAGGGGGTATACGGTGCCCCCATAATACGCCTCTTGTCATTCTCTCTCCTCCTCTGACACTAGGATAGCTAAGCTCACACCAGCTCACAGTACCATCCTGGGATGGCTAAATAAAAGGGTTGCAGCTTGCAGTTCCCCCTCTAAAAAAATAGTGCCTTGTCCAGCTGATGCGGCTGCCTGGCTAGGAGCAATGCCCAAGGGATGGAAGGGAGGCAGAAGTCTGTAAAAGGATGTAACTGGTAAAAAACAGGAGCTGCTGGGTTACAGATCAGGGAGGAAGTAGCTACCCTTTGCTAAATTCTGCACTAACTTTCCAATCATATTCAAGCCCAAATGCGCAGGACATCTTATCAGGAGAAAGCTGCCTGCATAATGGAGGGCTTTCAGGCAAAGCCAATACAAACGCTAAGGGGCCAACACTACTGGGAGATTAAATGAGCTAAATATTTATAGCTTGGCTAAATGACGACCAACTGAAAATCTAATGTAAATAACAAGGAGGAAAAGAAACATTTTAAGGTGGCTTTGAGGGCAGAATTGAAACAGTCTGAAAGGAAGGGAAACTTTAGACATGATCCTTTTCTTTCCGCTCCATGCCCTGTGCAAGAGAAAGAGGCAATGACGCAGCAAAGCATATGACGTACACCTTGTGATGAAAAAAGCTGCTGTATCTTTTTATGCTCCTACAGACAGCAGGATGAGTGGCTCTGTTTGGTGGACCACCTAGTAACAGCTAATCCTAGGCCATGCTTCTGTGGTTTCTGCAGGTACAGACTCTGGGCAGACGCCTGCGCAGAAATGTTTGGAGGTCTTGACATCTGCGCTGTCAAAGCTGTCCACAGTAAAGATGGAAAAGACTATATCATTGAGGTGAGAGCATGGGGAACCTGAGTACAAATCACTGCAAACACACTCCCTCACAGTTCACATGCACCAATGTGGTTGCTTAGCCCTATGTGCATGGTCCAGCAGTCACTGCTGTTCTGTGCCCACCTGTATGTATTCTCAAAGCTGTGGCCCAGCGATATTCAAAAATCTGTTCAGAGTTCCATCTAAACTAGCATATATGCAGCAAAGTGTCAGGGTTGAATTGTCTTCATTTCCTAATGTGAACTGTGAAAGGAAATCATAGAATCAAAGAGTGGCTTCAGTTGGAAGGGATCTTAAAGATCATGTAGTTTCAACCTCTCTGCCATGGGCAGAGACACCTCTCACTAGAGCAGGTTGCTCAAAGTCTCATCCAGCCTGGTCTTAAAACACTTCCACAACTTCTCTGGGCAAGGCATTCCTGTGTCTCACCACTCTAGTAAAGAGCTAATGTCCAATATAAATCTACTCTGCTCTAGTTTAAAACTATTGCCCTTTATCTTATCACCACAGGCCTTTATAAATAATCCCTCTCCAGCTTTCCTGTAGGCCCTATTCAGATACTGAAAAGCCAATATAAGGTCTCACTGGAGCCTTGTCTTCTCCAGGCCGAACAGTTCCAAGTTACTCAGCCTGCCCTCGTAGGAGAGGTCTTCATTTGATCAGAGCCATCTGATTAAATGAAGAGCCACAGACTGCTTTGCCACACCAGATTTCCATCCGATAAATCCCCATTGTACAGAACTTTACTAATATGGGACAGGTTTGAAGCTGCCTTCTTATCAAAGCAGAAAATTGCCTGCAAGTGTCACAGTCAGTATTCAAAGTTTGGTGTGCCTCGGTGAACAAGCGTCCCAGTACCATCCTTCCTTGGCTAAGCCCTTGCAAAGAGAGAATATTTCTCATAGCAAGAATCAACAGCATCATGAACAAACATGCTCATGATTCTATTATATTCAGCCCAGCCTGAATTCAGGTTCCAGGTGATGCTCACTGCATCTAATTTAAAAGAGTGAAATAAATAATGAGAGTGTAGCAAATGAAGTCCATAAGTAGCAGGAGCAATTTGATTTAGGGAAAAATAATCAAATAGGTGTATTTTCTGCAATCTTTTGTCCAAACATCATTCACTACAGTAACAGACCAGCAAGACAAAGCACCACAGAGTTATTATGGGCAGTGTGGACTAAAAACTTTTGTGTTCAGAGCTGGACACTGTGGCTTTGACAGCTAAAGTTCAGTGTGCTCTTTGACAGGCCAGAAGGCATACGTGGGAGTGGGGTAAATAACACACTCAGGTCACTCTAACAGGGCAGAGAAGAAAAATCTGGCCAGAAAATCAAAGTGGAAATTTAAGAGACACTCTAGGGGAGAGAAAATCTGGCAAATAAGCAAGTGTCTCTGCCACTATTTGACTCAAGGAGGCACAGCATTTGACCTGCTGTAAACTCCACCAGCACAGGCAAGCTGAGGAAGATGAGCAGAGCCAGCCTACGGCTTCACGCAGGGGTGCTGACACACTGGAAAGCTATGTGTGGGAGAGCAGTCCCACCCGCTGAGGGTTGGTACGCTGATGAGAACCACATGAGCCCTTCAGTGACTGCTCATTCCTGCATAATGTATCCGTTCTCCCGGGAACAGTGACCTGTCAAAGTCCATGTGAGCTAAGTGTGCTTGCCAGTAGTACTGGGGAGCCTCTGTCTTTCCTGAAGTGATGGTTCTGCTTCTCTGTGCAATTCATCAGCACCTAGACAAGCGTGTCCCAGAGCAGATCTGTTTCCCTTGCAGTGCACTTCTATCTCTGTGCACATGTAGCTGAGAAAGGTAGAGCAAGAAAGCAGTCTTGCTAGAGATGACTGCAAGGACATTTGGACTGTCTTTACATGGTCAGACATGAGATGTGGTTTCCATATCCCTGCCTCTATTCCTGCACATAAGCCTATGTACGTGCACATAAGCCTATGTATGTGCACATAAGCCTATGTGCATGCACATATGGCTTACTCTATGCTTAAGGGTTTTATGCCTCTGTCTGGGTATACCTCTGGGCTTTCACATCTGCCCCTGTGTGTGACTGACTGGATGTAAAGCACATCTGTACACTAACAGCCATAATCATCTTGCACACAGGGGAAATTCATGCTAATACTATTCTCTCTGAGACTAAGGTAAAAAGCAATGGAACTAATATGACACAAATCAGAACAAACACAACAGTTTCAGATGGGTCATGCTGAATTATCCCAGTGGAGAACCTGACTGAGCAGGCCTGATGTACCAACATCTAAGCAGCATTCAAATGCCAGGCTGGCAGACATTGTTGGGAAAGTAGAGTGGTGCAGTACAGAGAGCAGAACAAAGCCAAACAGGCACCTTTTCTACTTTATGCAGATCTGAGGGAGACGCTGACAAGTAATTAATTGCCTCCAGCCTACTTCCTGGGGTACTTTTCTTGATCTGAAACTGATCCTTTATTTTGCTTTTTCTTTTGATTCTGGGAGAAAACAAGTTATTTGACAGTGAGACAGTTGTATTTTCCTTGGTAAGAAGGAGCAGTGTGCTTTGACATTTTACAGGGAAGCACGCCTAAATGCACTGAACAAATAAGGAATTTGCACAATGCAACTGCAGGCAGTAATTAATTTTCACAGTATACTGCAGTTCTCTAGATAAGATTCGCAGGGGTAGTGATGGGCAGTTCTATGAATTGAAGTCTATCACAGTGGCTTGCTGCAAATGGAATCAGATTAAGACAGATGAGTTATCAACACTACACAAGAGTAATCTTGCACCCATGGTATTTGCTGTTACTTGAGCTTCACCTTTTTATTTAACCATGGCAAACAGCAAAACCTAGTAGGTTACTGCCATTCAAAGTGCTAGCACACTTACATAGCATTGTCGTGGCTCATATTAAAAACTAAGAAATCAATAGATTTCCTCAGAGTTTTGTTCTATTAAAACAGCTGCAGATTTTAATATTAAATGGTGGTACTTTCCCCCCCAACCTCTGCTTCAAAGCAAGTTCAGTACCGCTGCTAGCAGCCAGATTCTCAAAAGAGCTCAGCAGTTTGTATGGTTTAATAATCTCTCTTCTTCTTCTTCTTCTTTGTTTGTTTTTTATCTAACTCTTTTCCATAGCTCTGCTATGATGACAAATATAAAGCCAGTAAAGGGCAAGTAAAATGATCCATGTAATTTATGCTTGCTCCTGGATCAGCTAAGCCCTACCTGCCATACAGCTAAGCTGTGTTACAAGACATAATCCCTGCAGCTCTGCAAGAAGCCTTACCCATTCCTGCTTTGCTGCCATATCATTTCTTTTGATATGTCTAATCATTTTGTTCCCTCCTTCCATCCCTAAAAATCACCTAACACTCCATTCTCACACATCAGAGCGTGGAATAACAAGTTCAGCTTTCAGGCCTCAGTGCCAAATAGGTGCAAGAGGAGGCCTGAGATGGTTTTTTTTCGACGTTTTTTTCTATCTGGGCACTTTCCGTTCCCTCCTTGGACACCTTACCAGGAAATAGCAGCTGCATTAGAAGCAGCCACTGACCTTGGGCAGCTACAAAGGCTGGGTCCATATGTGCTGACGTCCTCTTGTCTTGCCCAGCTGTTCTCTGATCTCTGCAGGAAGAGATGAGTGCCATCTGTCTGTGATTCACATACTCCTCTCAGTTGTTTCATTTATTTCAGAATTAACCTTTGTGTCTATCCAGTTCCAGAGCAATTCCCCTTTCCTAGAGGACAAGGTGACCTCTCATGTTCCTTTTGGGTTCAATGGCAATCGGCTCTGTCATTTTGCCCACAGAAATCACTGCCATTTTCAAATGCATTCCCTTACGCATGTGATTGTTCATTCCCGTATTTGCAGTCTCCCACAGTTCTCATTCTGCAGACAGACTCTACCCAGCAGGATAGCAGGTACTCTCATCCCGGGTGCACTAGGGTGCATTCGCCCTTTGTTTAATAAAACAGCATCTTCCCCTTCCTCTCCAGCCGCTGCTGCCACAGCAGTTGGAAAATGAGAGGTTTGTGGTGTTTTGACCAGAGCTGCAACTCGGTTACTGACAGAGAGGGTGATGAAGCTACGAGCTAGGCTTGGCTGGCCACCCTGTTAGCAGACTTATAGCATCCTCTAGTGGTCAGACAGATCGCTGACATGGTGCCTTGCAGTGAGCTGAGAGCTCTTTCCCCAACCGTGAACTGAAATTGCCAAATGAAATGAGAATGCTTTTAAGATGGGAGACGAGGGAAGGGAAGCCTGTGCAGGAACCTGCGGAAGGGTTCCTAGACACTTCTGGCTAGTGAGACACAGACGGGAACTGGTTGTTCCCTGAGACTGCTGAGAACATCACCTTTCCTCACCTCATTTTTCAAAAGAGATACAGCAAAGTGGGCGGCAAAATGAAAAGCCACTTTGTCTATATAGCTAAGCTCTACCATCTAATTTTCTGACCTACTCCTTTCACTTTCTGGCTCAAATAGGCCATGGCTATAAATACCAACTTACTCTTCATGCAAACCCCTGTTAAAACTTCCTTGGCAGCTTCTCCAGAGACACCCATAGAAATTAATCCAAACTCCTGCAAGAAAATACAACACAGACTCAGTGTACTCCTTTCACTGATTTCCTCTATTTTAAATCTAAAATAAAAGGGTGAAAAACTTCCCATTTCACCCCAGGACTGGACTCCTGCAGCCTTGCCAGGGTGGAGTGCACGTCCAATTGTTATCTGAGCATTAGTCAGTGCCGTTCTTGAGCAATCCGACCTTTAACTCTGCATTTCCAGAGGGGTTAATGTTTGGTTTAAAAATAAAAATAAAATAAAATAAACTCTTCAAAACCTGATGTTTGGTACAATTATGTTTACTCCAGCTGAATCTTAACCTCATCATAGTGCAGTCCTTCCTGTGGGATTTAGCTAATATTTGCAAAGCATTTGATTTATGATGAACTCTTGAAACTTGTGTTTAAGGCTGCTATACAGCTGGAGGTTTGCTGATTTCTTATCATTATTATTGTCATAACATAATTTCTTACCTCAAAGACCCCTTGACAGTTTCCTTCCCCCATCCACACAGTCTTGCTTCCCAGCTTTCCCAGCAGTGGTAGCACTTGCTTGGGAAGTCGTACCACAATTGTCAAGAAGCAAGCAGAGAATGAGTTTATTTTCCCGCATTGGGTGCTGTTGTTCCAGTGATATCCTATTCATTACTCATCTGCGCAGTTTATTTCCCCTTTTGAGGTGCAGGGCTTTGCACTAATTAATACCAAATGTCTCCCAGTTTCATCCAGACCCTGTTGCTCACATCTTGTCAGGCTTCCCTTCTCCTGTGGCTCTTTCTGCTGCAAGGTCACCCCCAAACACTGTAAGACAATGCCAGAGACACCTCATCCATGAAAAGCATCACCCTAGGACATGTAAAGAAGCAAGTATGTGTTTAATTGATTTTAAAAGCTTCCAGTCACCGGCAGTCTTGGCTTGGTTTCCAAGAGTAAGGAGAGAGTAAGGGAAGGACATGCCATTTACAACAACAACTAACAAGCAAAAATGCAAAAATCTCACACCTAGGAATGTCAAGCATGTTTCAGCATGGAGGGGACTGGTGACAAGTTGGGGACAATGTGGTGGAGATATAAAGGAGGTTAGTGTGAGAGACGAGTTGAAACAGGCATCTACCACCATGAAATCTCCTTCATAACGATCGTTTTTCCCCTCCTTTGGCAGGTGATGGACAGCTCAATGCCCCTTATTGGAGAGCATGTGGAAGAGGATAGACAGCTTATAGCTGATTTGGTTGTTTCCAAGATGACTCAACTTGCTATCACAGCTGGATCTACACCGTCACCACTGAGGCCTTGGGTATGAGCTAAGAGAGACTTTATGGCCAAGTTGTTCTGCTGAACTCTTTTTCCTCTCCCTCTCATCCCTGTGGGTGTCAGTCAAACATCTCAGAGACCTGAACAGTCATGGACTCCTTGAAGTGGATGTTCCTAAGAAACATTTCTCTCTCTCCCTCTCTCCTTCCATGTCACTGTAGCACCACACTGGTAGGTAGTGTTGGCTATGCATCTACACATTCTGGCTTGCTCAATTCACAAATATACATTGAAGACAGTAATTTTTAGAAGTGCTTGTAATGACCAACCTCATTCCTCAGGATAGGTTCCATTCCAGTTTTTGCATCCCTGATTAAAATCCATACTTCTCAAAATGGAAAGTAGGAGTCTACACCAAGAGTGTCATTCCTTACTCCAGCCTTTCTTCTTTGGAGACGCCCTTTACTCCTTTCATCGGGAGCCTTAACCAATACTAAGTTCATTAAGAACCTGTCCTTTTTTCATTTAAACTGACCCCATGGTGCTTTTCAAGTACATTCATTTTGAGTATCAAATGCACCTAACCTTATTGTCATATTTCCCAGGGGCAGTTCTACATAATTGAAACCCACCAGAATGTAATCTGTGTCTCCAGGTGTATATGCTACACCTCTTTTGGTATCTAGCAGAAACCAAGCGTGAAGGTTTGAGGAAAACAGAAAAGATGGGGGAGAAAACAGGCTGAAGGATAATACTGACAGAAACACAGGAATCATTTCCATTTCCACTTGAGACAAAAATAGGAGAAAGCATTTTACAACTCTCTGCCCACTCCTGCTAAACCAGATCCCCATCATGAGGGGTATTCAGGGTAACTCAAAGTTTTACTTAGAGTGAGGGGGTAAACATTTAATAGGCACTAAGAATGTTTTGAGGCAGGGAAAGCAATACACAAGGGACAGGATTTACTCTGGCCGAAGTGGAATCAACAACTGCCATCTGAAATAGCCAACATATAGGGTGTATAAACTGAGAGCAAAGGAGAAGCCAACAGAAACTGAGAATATGGACAGATGCATTGGTTTCTATGCCTGTAATATACTGGTACAGAATTGGCTTGTATTACAGCAGCCCTTAAATTGGTCCAAAATAAGAATGTTCACACACAATAAAAAAAAAGGTCTTGAAGGCATAGGATATCTAAAAGAAGAGTTAAATAAGAAAAGGGTCTTCATCAAGAATATAACCTGCTATAACAGAACTGTAAGTCTGCAGAGAGAAGTATTTACATGGGAGGTAAATGAGATGCAAAACTACAGCTACAGGGAAGACTTCCACTGACTGAAGAAAAGTGACAATCCTGAACACAAAGACAGCAGTACTGAATACATACAAACATGAACTCTTGGAGTCCTATGGGTGTGCACAGAATATCTATACATGTTACTGGAACTGTCTGTACTAGTCTCTGGATCAAGAAAAACTGAGAAATTATGACACTGAGTGTTCAGTATTGACAGATGGAAGATGTAACAAGTCATAAAGATGTGAGTCTACAGCTACCACAAAGGAAGTCAAATAGGACACTGGGACACTGGGACTTCAGAAAGCATTCCTCATCTCTGTAGGTGTTTGCTTCCTGGAACTGCAAAATCAAAGTGCAATAGGCCACAACACCTTGGCCTAGCCTTAAGAAACATCTAGGTACAGAAAACAAGTATGTCCCTTTAGGTTTGATATCCTGATGTCCAAGGGACAGGTTCAACATAAAAAAATAACAATGTGAGACAAGCAGTTTAAAAATATGATTTTCATAAAGTGAGAAAATTAACCAACTCCCTTACACCAAAACTGTATGAACATTATTTGAGAGACCACTGGTTTATGGAATGCACAGATACTTTTCTGATCTGCTCCTGAACCAGGAACACAAGACATAAACTTCCAGAGTTAAGTGGCAAAGTGACAGAGGACATTCAATACAAACAGAAGAAAAGTATCATCCAGATTTGGAAATCTGACACTTAAGAAGATCTTTATGCAGCATCATACAAGTAATAAAAAGAAATATAAAAATGATAGAAATTGATTTTGAAGAGCAGATAGAGGGAGGAATGAAACAAATGGCATCCTGGCCTGTATCAGGAACAGTGTGGCCAGTAGGACGAGGGAGATTATTCTTCCCCTGTACTCAGCACTGGTCAGGCCACACCTTGGGTACTGTGTCCAGGTCTGGGTTCCTCAATTCAAGAGAGATGTTGAGGTGCTGAAACCTATCCACAGAAAGGCAACAAAGATGGTGAGAGGGCTGGAATATAGCCCTATGAGGAGAGGCTGAGGGAGCTGGGATTGTTTAGCCTGGAGAAGAGGAGGCTCAGGGCTGACCTTATTGCTGTCTACAACTACCTGAAGGGAGGCTGTAGCCAGGTGGGGGTTGGTCTCTTCTGCCAGGCAACCAGCAACAGAAAAAGGGGACATAGTCCCAAGTTGTGCCAGGGAAGGTCTAGGCTGGATGTTAGGAGGAAGTTCTTCCCAGAGAGAGTGATTGGCATTGGAATGGGCTGCCCAGGGAGGTGGTGGAGTCGCTGTCCCTGGAGGTGTTCAGGAGGAGACTGGGTGAGGCACTTAGTGCCGTGGTCTAGTTGGCTGGCTAGGGCTGGGTTATAGGTTGGACTGGATGATCTTGGAGGTCTCATCCAACCTGTTTTGATTCTGTAAGTAAATGAAATTCTTTGAGCTTATCAGAAGATACAACTCTGTCAAAAAATTGGTGGGCTTTATGGATCATCTGAAGGCAAGGGAGAAAGGAAGACATAAAAGACATTGCTGTGATTCTAGTAAATTTGATTGCTGAAAGTGAGGAACCTCTTTAACTAGATACAGCATTTCCTGATTGGAAAGAAGGGAGAGAACAAAACCAGTTTTAAAATCAGTAATGACTGATATTTAATTTTTTTTAAGCCTCCATACCCAGATGGCCACATCCAATAAACTGAACTTAGGAAGTGACTAAACTGCCAAGAAAAAGTGTGGAATTTCATTGAAATAGAGGACTGTTGTATGGAAATTACAAAATCTGTGTTTAAAAAGTTATAACAGTATTGTAGAAAAATGTAGACAAGCAACTGTGGACCTTAATGAATTATCTCATAGGGTAATGTAAGAATAATACAGAAGATTAATAACCCAACAGAACTACTACTTAAGAGCATCTAACACTTCTTTTTCCTTAAAAAAAAATGTTCCATACCTTCCCTTTTGATTCTTTCCCCTCATTTCTTTGAGAATTAGTTCATAAAGTGGTAGATAACAAGCAGTCAGTCAAAAGAATGGAGCTAGATTGTCAAAAAGCCTTAGGCAGGGTAGCAGATGATCTCTCAAGGAAAGCAAGCAGGCAGCAGCTAAAAGTTTCATTGTGGAACAGAAGCTGTCCTCTGACAAAAACCTTGCTATGAGAGACTTTAATTCTTGCCAACAGTTAGTAGAGAGGATACTTGAAGGATACTAAGAGTGACCATGTTGATAATTGGGCTGGCTGAGCCGAAGACAGGATGTTAAAGACAAACTTGCTTTCACACCTACAACATTAAATCTGGTTTCATGGTTACTTACAGCTGCAGTTGCCCCCTTGCCTCTGTGCCTCAACTCCATTCTTTCCCTGTAGTTTCCTTTTCAAAGGCAGAAGACCTTGGCTTGACCTTCACTCCTTCACCTCTCAGAAGCCTTGGCTGGCTTTAGGCAAAGGCCATAGAGATGAATATGAGATCTAATTCCTGTTCTTTGACTGGTTTAATCAGGATGTCCCAAAGCATTAGGACAGTAAATTTCCACCAACACCAAGGCAAGATTTAGTGCCTCAAGCAATGCAGGACTAGAGGCCATGAATGGAAAATTCCCAGATGTTCCTCTCTGTCCATTTGCAAGTCTTACATAAATAGTGTAAAACACAGGCTAGTAACCTCATTGTATTTGTGTTAGTCAGTAAAAACTCATTCCTACACTTCCAACTACGAAACATTTTTTCCCATTTCCAGAATCACTTAGGTCATTCTCCTGACCTTCCAGAAGCCTTGAAGACCCTTTTTATCATTGTATTCTACACATAAACAACCCAGCAAGTACCAGCCTATCTGCCTCCAGCTTCCCCTGCTTTCATAAACAATTTTGTTCAATAGGTTTACTCAGACTTCTGTTAACTTTGGACCAGCCTTTTGTGCAACAATTCTGTGTTGCTTAATCTGTTTATTAAAATAGCTGTCAAAAAGAATAAACCATGAGAGAGAAGAAAGTGCATATGGCACCAGCTTATTTGCACTAGTAAGGACCAGGGATGGCAGCGAAGAACATCTGACAGAACTATGTATGTTAAGTCACCACGACAGCAAATGAAACTCCATATAGAAGGCTGAAAGGTAAGCTAAGCTGAGGGTAGAGAGAGGGAGAACATAAACAAGATGTAGACCTTGCCAGTGGCACTAACCATTCCCCCTGAGAAAGACCGTTGCAGGCAGCCTAATGAAAACCATTGCTCAGCCTATGGCTGTGCTGATGAAAGAAGAAAGAAATTAGGATACAGCAGAAATGAGTTGGCAACGTGTACAGAAAACCCAGATACTGCTTTGTCTGGAATAATGTAAGCAGAACTGCCTCTGGCATCTGCAGAAGGAATCACAAAGCTGGGAAAGAGAAGTGGGTGATGAAAACAGTCAGGAACCTGGAAACATTCCCATGGAGGGACCAAAAGGATTGCATCTTTTGGCATCAGAATGGAGGTGAAGAACAGAGAGGGCAGGAAAAGTTTGCACAATAATGGTCTAGCAAGAGCAGGTTGTGAGAACGATTCTCAAAATCCAGAACAAAGCAATGGCTTTAAGAAATGGAAAATGCAGTGAGTTTGAGCACTGAGCAAGCCTTGAAGGGTCTGGGTGTAAATATCAAAACAAAATATGTGGAAACGTTGCAAAGATTTTGTGGAGCAGCTAATAAACTTCATGCTTCAGGACTGAAGCTGGCCCTTGCTTATTAGCAATCAAGAGATCCCTTAGGGCAAAGAGATGATTGTTCCATCTATGTTTCCATGCTTCACCCCTCCTTCCTTCAACACATCTGGTGCTGGCAACTGTCCAAAATAGGAGATGGGACTAAGAGACCCCCTCAGGCCTTATACATTCAATATTTCCCGATAGCCTAAAAACATTCTAAACCGTAACTTCATTGTTATTCCCTGGGAGGAAACAACTTCTGTGCACTTTATTACTCAGCTCTCCATTTTAGTCCCATAAGATTTTACCAGCCAGATGCTGCCTCTGTGTGTGTGTATTTAAGGAACACTTCATGACTCCACAGTTCCTGTATTACCTCAGGGCTTGTCTTTGGGGACTCTGTGTTAACCAGAATGTTTTTTTTTCCTCTAGCCTCCCCAGGTTCAGCCTGCGTCAATGAAATCTCAGACTGGACCTCAGCTTGGACAACTGTCCCAACCACGGCCTCCTCCCCAAGGTACAGTTATTTGGGTCCTATGACAGTATCAGCTTTGAGATCTATCAGTTTGGCTTTAAATAAAAGGTTACATTCATGTTCCAATTCACTGATGTGCAAATTCAGTGCGCTGTTAAAGCAGCTGCGGTCATATTCTACAGCAGCTCAAAAGCGGGATAAAAAATTGATACAGGTGCTGCTGATGTTGCTGGTAGAGCTTGGCTCAACAAAACGAGGACACTTGAACTGGTATTGGTGCAGGATTCTGGGCACAGAGAGTATTTGTGTTTGCACAAAGCTGTGCACAAGGGTTAAGAAGAGACAGGATGATAAAAGTGCTGTCAGGGCCAGACCAGACACCAAGGTGATCATTGAACCATCTGTCCAGGTATGCCCCTGTCAGCATAAGCAGGCACCTAGCTCCTCCTGACAGCAGAAACAGGTGTGACTCATGTGACTTGGCAGAACAACAGGTTGGGATTGTTGTCCTGATTTACAGTGAGGTAATGAAACCCATGGGTAGCTACACTGCATCAACCGCTCAGTTCACATAACCAATTAGACCTTTCTTGCCATCTTTGTTCCTTCCTTTCTCCATTTCAATCTCTTAGCAAATTGACACTCATCTTTAATTACATTTCCCTTGTTGGTCATGGTTTTGCTGTATCCAAAATTTAGTATTCCTGATACCAAAACCATCTATTGTAATCTTGATGTTACCTGGCATAACTGATATGAACCACTGGTCTTACAGAATCCTACATCCCATCTGTCTCCACTGCTCCTCTTCTACTCTTTCTGAAGCTTTTTCTCATGTAACTCTTGACCCTTGAGCTGTATCATGTGGCCTACTGAGGCCTTGGTGGCCTAAGATTGGGAGGGGGGCAGTTATAGCCTACTCTCAGGTCTGCTCAAGCTGTGACTGGGTAGGTTTAGACTGGACAGTAGGAAAAGTTTTCATGGAAAGTGTGGTCAGGCATTGGAATGAGCTGCCCATGGAAGTGGTCAAGTCACCAATCCTGGATTGTTTAAAGGTCATTTAGCTATGCTGCTTGGTGATATGGTTTAGGGTGAACCTTATAAATTAGGGGTATCAGTTGAACTCGGTGATCCTGAGGGTCTTTTCCAACTGGAATGGTTCTGTGATTCTGTGATCCTAGACGGATTTAGTCTGATAGACTTGGCTTAGCTTGCGGATGTATTCATTCTACCTGATTTGCCTTTTGCAATCAGGTACACTAGTAAATAGAATCTCTTTTTAAACTTCCAATCAGTGTGCAGTATCTTCATTCTTACTCTTTGTACAAATAAGAGTCATTTTTGTCATCCAGTCCTGGGTAGCTCATGGCCTCAAGCTCACTTGGCCCTTGACCACCTGTGAAATACAGCCAGTCCTCACAATAATACATGTGACTTTTGTCAGCTTCTCACACTGTTACCTGTCACATCCCATTGTTTTCCACATGCTCTTCAGTTTCCAGAATCTGCTACCAGTACAGCTAAAGCCATCTGCTGATACTGCTGGAACAGGTGTATGGATAGTACTAGATAGTTGCATGGAGTCACATCAAACTGCTGGGCATAAGGAGACACTGCTGACCTAAACCAGCAGATTCAGCTTTCATTTTCTGCAGAGCTGGTTCTTCAATGACCCTTCCTTTCCAATGCAGGAAGTGCTTGCCAAGGGTAAGAAATGTTAGTTACATAGAAGAGTACAGTACATTGAAATTACTCCCTTTAGGAAGGGTGGCAGATCTTCTTTTGTACTGAAGGAGGTAGAGAAATGGACAACAACTGTAGAGAGGTAGGCATGACACCAATTTTAGGCTTGTAGGAGAGGTTTTTCCATTATCCTTCTACATGAAGCAACTCTGAAGAGTCTCTCTCCTTAGCAAAACCCATTCTTCCATATAGATGCTCCCTGCTTGTTGTCCACCACTTGCAAGTCCTCTTGCTTATTTCTATGTATCCCTTTCAGGTGGACCACGCCAGCCTCAGGGATCTCAACCTCCACGGACAAATGCACCCCCACAGCAGCGGCTCTCTCCTCAAGGACAGCAGCCCCAGAGTCCCCAGTCCACTTCACCTCAGCAGCAAAGGTCCCCTGGATCTCCACAGCAAGTCCGATCAGCAACTGGATCCTCTCCAGTCCAAGCTTCCAAGGCAGGCGTTTTCCCTCCACAGCAACCTAGACCTCCTGCTCAAGGCCGAGCTCCCAACCAGCCAAGCCCCACTGAAACACCCAAGCAGCAAGCTACTCCACCCCCACATCTGAAGTAGGTGCTCTGTTAAACCGCTGACATCTGTAGGCATGAGAATAAGACTGTCAAAACCCTGAGCTAGCATGAAGAGCAGACTATCTCTTATCAGGCAGTAGTCTCCAGGGACAAAGGCCTGGACAGCTGTGGGCAAGGTCAGAGGTATACATGTCTAGGCATCACAGGCCACCACTGACCTGTTGTCAGGAAGAACCAGTTGTACTCTTCCATGTGCTTGTTATTAATTGTGTGGTCTACCCCAGGCACAGCAACACAGCCACTACCTTCCCAGCAGTGTTTATACTCCTGCTGTTATCAGCGCATTATTGGCCAGAAAGTTCAAAGAGAGGCATTCCTTCATGTTGCCTGAATGCCAGAGCCACACAAGGTCCTTTACCAGGCAATTTTTTGCAGTTGGTAGCAAAATGGTGCAGGGAGGCAATGTGTAGTGAAAGTGGCACTATTCATATATATAACATGCCCGATGGTGACTATTTTTATGCTTTCTTCTGGAGCAGAGCATAATTCAGATCTACCACTGAATTATTGCAGATTTTTTGTAGGAACCTTTTCTGCCACCCTTCATGTAACATCTCTCTCTGGCACCATGGCAGGAAAGATTCGCAAAAGAATGTTTGGTGTTGACAAAAGGTTGACACAAGAGCAAATTGGTATAAGCAGTCCAGAACAAAATATAGGGTAGGAATGAGAAGGCAGTTTCTATGCAGAAGAGAAGTAATGTTCTGGAGCAGGCCATCAGTGGTGATGTCTGCATTAGCAGGGCAAACCAAGAGCAGGGTACTTAAGGATCAAAATGTTAGTGGTAAGGGTACAGTTGCCACGCTACACATGTTTCAGGTTCTTTTAATTCAGAGTCTGGTCTTCAGCTGAATGCCTATTACCGACCAGGAGAAACCACTCAAGGACAAATAATGGTAAAAGGGAAAACTGGGAGATTTACTTCAAAAGCACAGTCCCAGTCTGATCTTAAAACGCTCACAGATGCAAACCAAATGGGAGCAGTGTGGCCAACCAAAAGAGCTGCATAACATAGCTGACAGTAAGGGCGGACATGCCAGGGAGGGCAAGCAACTGCACGCGTTGCAGGTGACCAGCTTGCTGAACCTCTCCTGCTGTCACATCTGAAAAGACAGGAGCATCGCTCATGGTGCTGGTGATGAGAGACAGCTGGCCCTCAGTATGAATCCATTCTCCTATATTAGTAGTGAAATTACTTAACTGTTCCTCACAACAGCATCACCAAATGGGAGCTGCGTACTTCTAGTCAGACATTTTCATAAACACTTAATAGTTGTACTGTGATATTGGAGCCACCTACCCATGTCCCATCCACATTCACCCCAACTGCCTCCTCCCATTCTGAGACATCTTAGCATATGGAGATTCTCCTCCCTAACCTTGCCTTTTATCCTTGAATTTGTTTGTGATGGAACACAAAGCCTCAGTAACCAGCTTTGAACTGCCACCTTCTCCTGCTGAGCCTGACCTCTGTTTTCCCTTTCAGCAAATCGCAGTCCCTGACAAACACATTCAGCATATCTGAGTCATCTCAGCGGGGAAATGCCAACGAGGATGAAGCAAAAGCAGAGACCATCCGCAACCTGAGGAAATCATTCGCTAGCCTGTTTTCTGATTAACAGCCCTGCAGCTGGATCTGTGCTTTTGCCAGGCCTCACTCGTCCCATCAACATAACTTATGTCATCCTGGAATACTCCCAGTGGTACCCAGAGATTTATAATTAACACCTGGGTAAAGGGAATTCAGAAAACTATAGTTGTTTTAATACAAAGAAAATATTCTAGTAACAGTCTGAAAACTGACTGTATAAAAGTGGCACTATTTTGTTGGGGTTTGTGCATCATCAGAATCACATCTACTCAAATGACTGAGTTGTAAAGCAAATCTTACTCTTGCTAACCCCTGTGCAGTCAACAGTTACAACAGTGTAAAATAGAATTCATTTTGATTCGTAGATAGTCAGTACAACTGCTAACTTCCAATTACTGATTCCTCATTGAGACTGAGCTAAACAAAATACAGGTATGTTTCAGAAACACATGTGCAAAGACAGAGTGAAGAGTATAGTATTCGTTGACTGATGAAGTGAGCATGTCTGAGCATGGAAACACAGTGAACTCTGGAACTTCACGATACCAACTCTGTAAGAAGTCACTTTTCAGAGCAAAACTACATTCAAATTAAATATAGTAACGGGCATTAGCAAGCACCAAAGATCACATGAGCAGGTCATCCAGATGGACTGCTGGTTTATTCCAGATCACTCTGCTCATAGCATCCCATTTCATGCCTTGTATTTATGTCCCATGCACATGATTCCTGAGTTCTGAGAGAAAAATATCATGTTCTAACCCTGTAGCCTTAGCTCAAAAATAACCTGAGAAATGAGCCTTCCACACAAAAAAAAAACTTATTCCCCTGCCCCTGGAAACACCAGAGTTCATGTTCACAGTTCACACAAATTCCAGATAAAACCTAGCTAAACTCTGAGCACTTTGGTGACTTGATCACATCTGGCTAAGTATGTCCCCCAGGAACAAGCTTAATTAATAGCAGAGCTGATGAAGTGCACAGACTTGTGTGCTGAGTGTTCCATAACACCAAGTGGACAGAGAGATGGAGCAAAATCCTGTCTTCCTTCTTGAACTCCCATGGACTTTCACTGGGGTGAGTGTCAAATGGGAGACACTAACCATGGACACCGAACCACAGAATGGTACATATGGGATTGTCCCAAGCAAGTAATGATCAGTATCAGTCCTCCCCAAGCACCCCCAAGAATTACTGTTCCAGAGAAGACAGAGATGGATCTTCACCACATGTGCTTTTTCTCTAAGCCTGCAACACAGAGTGAAGCTTGCACTGGGGCATGGCAAAACCCAGGAATGACACAAGGGGCATTCGCTATTGACATAATCGTCCTGGATATATCAGTCTCTCTGTGGCTATTTCTGCCAGCTGAGAACCTGCCTCTTCCACCCTGCTAGTTCTATTTATAAAACACTTAAAGCTGGCACCAGTTCTTATCCCACCTCCTTCACTTCTCTTCAAGTTTTCTCAAGTACTTCAGTCACAAGCCATGCATACAGCTTCAAGGCCAGACTTTTGGGTTTGTGCTTCCCTTAGCAACTTCACTTTGAAGACACTTAAGAATGCCCAAGGAGGCAGGCAGAGAGATCAGTAATATTTGAGTCAATAGCACAGATCTCTGCTGTTACTTAAACAGGCAGATCACAGGATCACAGGATGTCAGGGGTTGGAAGGCACCAAAGAGATCACCAAGTCCAACCTCCAACCTCAGATCCACAAAGCAGCAAAAGCAACAGCAGCATCTGCCATCTTAGGCCTCATGATTCACTAATGGGAATGAAGCCAAGCATAGAATTCCTTCCTGTATAGCACCTCTAATGAGTTTCTAAATCCAATGCAGTCATCTGGGCCTTGTAAGACCTACCCTTGAGCAGGCCATTACATATACAATGGCTTTTGTGACCTGTGCACTTTCAGGCAAGTAACAGCACAGCTTTTCCATGTTGGAAGGCTCTCAAGAGACTCATCTGGATCAATGATTTATACCTCAAGCTCAGTATTACAGAACCACCTTATTCCCTGATGATTTATCTTCTTCTCTCAGTTCTCTATTGTCTTTCCAGGTCTGCTAAACAGTTTACAATGTAGCATCATAAATACATGACATACAGAAGAAAAAACAGCCCCTGCTGTTTTGCAGTCTCCAGAAGCAATAAAAGAGTGACAAACGGCTCTGAGCAAGCACTGTCCCACTGGCAAAAACAATAGCAGATTAACAGGCTCCACTAGATGGAGAGAAGGCAATACAACCCTAGTGGGAGAGGATTTCCTTCTCTAACACTTCCCTCAGCATGGTTTATGCCTTTCTCTACTAAATGGTCACCAGAGATGCATAGACAGAAGTTTACTGCCCGAATCCTCAGTTGCTCTATCCTCTGAATCTTTTTACATCTCTCTTACTAGCACAACCTATAAAAACCTGTAAGTACCTATTGACTGCTAAGGGAAGGCCCCATAAATCAACCTTGGCTCATCCAGGAACCACACCAGTTGGATCTTTTGCTGATGCTGCATTTGAACACAGCAGGGCTGTTACCCAGTGGACCATAGTAACAGGATAGCAGTGTTGACTCGCTATCCAGCAGTGACTTAGATCTCTTCATTTGCCTGTAAGGTCCCAGCTGTCATCTTTTAAGGGACAAGCAAAGAGCATGCCACCTCCTCTCTTCCTAGCTCCAGCTTCCAAAAAAACAAGTAAAAGCAACAGGCACTCTTAGCTGAATTTGGTTACGCCTATAGTTCCCAAAAAGCATCTTCAGTTCTACCTCCAGAAGTGCTTTAATAAGAACAGATTTTATTTACCAAGTTAAAGTGATGAAACTCTATATTGTGTCCTATAAATGTTCCACAGTACAGGCTGTGGGTAACAGGAGATGCACAAATGCATCACCATCTATTCAGGTTATGACATTTGATGCAGGGTTTCTATTCCAGAGTACCTAAAATCTAAGAAAACAAGAGTGGGAATACGCAGGGCATACTCTCCACTTATGTGAATGGGGAACTAAGGTATACCAAAGAAGTATTTTGGTCCCTAAATAGAATAGCTGGAGTTAGGGACAGTAAAAAGAAAGAGAAATGTTGGTGACTATGTTACATTGAAATCACAGGGCCGATGTGCCATACACACTTTGGGATCCCTCTCACAGATGTGAAAAATGAGCACCTGGTCAGAGCTTCCATTTTGTCCTGCATGCTTTGATTTTCTTCACATGGAAGCCAGGAAACACGAGTACACTTGTGTTTGGATCCAGCCCCAAAAGAATGCTGGGACACACTTGAGACACCCAGTCATACCCACCACCTGGAGAATTAAGTTTACATTCTGCTTTTGGCTGACAGACATCGTGAGTTTCTTCTAATATCTAGATGGTGTTTCAAAATTAATATCATTATGTTCCCATGCAACTGGAAGTTTCATATAAAGCTAACAGTGAGAAGAGTATCACCGCTGCTCGTAACTGCAGCAGTGTTTTCTTCTCTTTCACTGATCACAGGCAGGTATGTAAGACCTTACACCTTGCACATGACTCCATTACCTCATCTACTTGGTTTGGGTTTCACAGGTAAGATGAAACAATGGATAGAAAAGCCAAGAGTTACCTGCTTCCAAGTGACTGTTACAAGCAAGTCTTAAAGAGTGCTACGAAAGAACAGTACAGTACAGAAGTATCACCAGGCATTTCATCTTTTGTGGTTTCTCTTCCATAGAGTACACACAAATACAGTAAGCAGATATTTGAAAACTATTTCCTCTTTTTCCTCTTCTAATGTTACACTGTTGGTCTTGAGATAGTCACTTCATATTTCATATCCCACTTTATGAATAAAGGGAACTCCTCTTTAAGGAACTTAACAGATCAGAGTAATTCGGGTTCCTTTATCTTTGGCTCACAATACCTTCACTACAACATGAATGAAAAATGAAGAGGGTTCAGGTCACTTAGCAGTTGACTGTAAAAAAGGTTGTTCATTTCTTCAAAAACAAACATTCAAATGATATGGAAACTGCTGTCACCAGACTACAAATGCACTCAGAGGCGTTTGAGTACATCAGGACTCGCAGCGGTATGCCCTTGCTGTTAAGTAGAAAAGAAACAAGCAATGCAAGTTTTAACAGCAAAATATTGTATTTTACTTCCACTGGAGTTAATAGCAGAACTTCCTGACCCTCCTGAAGTCAGCTGACTTTATACAAAACAAGATGAATCACTGGAAAAGCATGTAAGTATTACTGATACAGCTTGCGTTCAACAGGAACTGTCCCTGCATTTCCACTGTTGGAATGTCAAGATTTCAGAAAATATGATCAGCAGTCACAACAGCCATCAGTACCATTTGCTTTTACAGAAACACTGAAATCAACCTGTTCTATAAAATGATCTAAGAAATTTAAAGTTCTAGCAGTTCCATTGTTCTCGTCTTCCTTTCACTGAGCTCCAGCATCAGTCTGCACATCTCATCAAGACACTTTTAACAGTGATCTTGTTAGTGGCTCAATTTGTAAGAAAGGTGCTCATAACATGCTACAACACATTTCCTCTTGGCAAGGTGTACTTTGATATGTAAGTAAAGGAATTAATACTGCGGTAAAGAGAGAAATCATTCTGCTTCTCCTGCTACGATTCCATTTCCACTGCAACCAGCTCAGCTTATTTAGTTACTTCAGTTAGGCAGGAGAAAAGATTTATTTCTGCACCATTTTTTGTTCACACACAGCAAATGGAGCCACGTACTAAAACTCTTTATTTGAAAAGTCAACAAGACAAAAGCTTTGCTGCTAATTCTTTGTAAAATTGCTCTGCTTCCGTTCAGACTTCCGAGTTGCACTGTAGCATGACTTTACTCAGTTGTTGTAAAATGATTTGTGTTCCAGTATTCCCACTGTAAAGAAAATCCCTTCCCTGTATTATCTGTGTATTAAGTGACAATATAAAAAAATCTTTTTACTTAATAAAACATTAAAGAAATGTCATCTTTGGAAGTTTCTACTCTCTCATCTACTCTAACAGTAGTAAGATCCTGTTCTAAGTGGAACATGGTAGACTTTTTAAAGGTTATTAAGCCAGGTAGATTTGTAACAACTTTTTTCCTGGCACTTTAATAAAACTCTTCAAATACAGACAAATACACAGTTTGTATTTAAAGTGCTCTTTATCTGATGCAGCAAATATTTGGCTGGTATCCTTCTGGGCTCTAGTGCTTCACAGATGATCTTAATTGGGGTAAGGAGGAGGATATGTGTGCAGAACAAACTGTTTTAAGTTGTAGTTCTGTGCCACTGCCAGTTGCTACAGTACTATTAGAGCATAAAACAAACCCAGCCTTTGTGGTTGAAACATTACCATGCACACGTGTTCTTGCCCCAGTCTGAAGAGGCAGATGTTAGTGCCTG
Source organism: Tricholaema leucomelas (assembly GCA_013400475.1). NCBI lineage: Eukaryota > Metazoa > Chordata > Aves > Piciformes > Lybiidae > Tricholaema lacrymosa > Tricholaema leucomelas. The sequence goes on along the minus strand of WAAF01004838.1, from coordinate 661,100 downwards.
GGATTGCAATCTCCTGCTATTAGAAAGCACGCTCAGGACTAGAAAACTAATTGAAGGACAATCAGTAATCAAATGAATGCACGGCGAATGTCCATGGAGCGGCCCCGGCTAGGCCTGGGTGGAAACCTCTCACTGGGACCAGCTCGTCCTGGAAGTGTAGGGTTTGCTCCAGGTAAGGAACCAATTGGGTCAAAATGTGGTCTGAATGGAGGAAACTGGCCTGGTGCTTCTCCTGGGCCTGGAATGAGTGAGTTAATTGGGTCCCCAACATACGGAAGTGTTGGTCTCTCATCATATTCCCCACCAATGATCATTGGGGGATAGATGGGGTTTGATGGAAATGGGCTGGGAGGAAAAGGATTAGGGTAGAATGGGTTGGGATGAAAGGGGATTGGATGAGGTGTAGGGGGCAGAAACATTGTGTGCCTCCATCTCAGAGCCTCCTTCTTCTGTTTTAACTTTTTCTTGTATAGCTGCAAACAAACACAAAAAAAAGAGAACACATCACATTGTAAAGCTCTGCAAGTGCTTTGAGTTCCAGCTCCAGCAATTGCATTCAGTTCTGCAGCACTTCCCAGACCAGCACTCCTCACCAGACTAGAACCCAGAACAACAGCTTCCCTGTCAGCCAAAGACCAAATACACCATCTCTGGAAGACCTCTACCCCATGATTTGGGAACGCACCGCCTAACTTGTGGTGCTGTTCTCTTCTACTCCAACCAAAATAAACACACAGAATCCTACACTTTTCAATTAAAATTTAGCTCAATGCTACTGCCTTGCAAAGTCTGTGTTTTATCCCCAAATTAGCCAATGAAAACTAATCTCAGATTATATTTAAAAAGCCACCTACTTCTTTCCAGTCTGTGTCACGAGGTCTTGCAACAGGATCTACAACGAGAAGGAATAATTAGAGAGTAATCTATTTAAGGAGTATTTATGCCATTGATGCCCAGAGTTTTGTCAGAAGAATCAGGAAATTAAAAAAAAACAATACATCTCAATACATTTTTCATAGATAAAAAAATACAAATCTCCAGAACCATTCAATAGGCAATCCACTCTTATACCAATTCTATATAAAGCATCAACCCCAAAACTTACTAAGTGAATGGAGAAATCCCAGAAATACTATCCCCCTATCTGACTTCTAACAGAACTTCTCCAATTACCTTATTTCTTCAATCTCTTGAGAGATAATATCAGAAATGTCCTTTACCTCCACTTCCCAGTATGTACAGTAGTCAGTACACCAAGGCAGCCAGGCAAACAGATGAAAACAAGGGAAGTGGCTACACCATGGCAAGAACTATATGGCTCATGAGTAATGGCTCAGCAGATTATCATCATTTTCATAGCAGAAAGCTTTGTATCCACTTGAATGATACCTGATCAGCTGTGCTGGCTAATATTACAAATGACTGCATTGCCACACAGCATTTTAAAAAATCAGAAGCAGCTGCTTGAGGGGCTTCTTACCCAGATCTGTCAGATCTAATGCCTCTGCTCACACGAGAATGTAACCAGGGAAAAGAAGTATCTCTGCATTACCTCGGAAATCTCGCAGATACATAAACCTCCACAGAAGCTGGTCATTTGAGGCTGCATAGAGGTCATGGCAAACAGCAGAAAGAGAGAGGAGTGAACGAACATCCAGAAGTCTGAAAATCCGAAGCTTGAGCTCAAGAGGAAGAACCACTAACCCAAACACATCTGGCAAGTTCAGAGCTACAAATTGGAGAAAACAGAAGCTTTAGATCATTCTATATCTAAAGACCCTAGAAGAAAGGACAGACATTATAATCTTTCCTTTAAACCACTTCCCTTGCATGCCCAAGTCACATGTTTCTCAGAAAGCACTGTGATGCAACTTCTTGTAAAAGGGATCTCTTGAAACTATTGACAGTGCAAAAACCAGGGCAAATGGCATTTCATACTGACCACTTTTCGTCACTGTAAGCCTAAGAAACACTCCACACACCTAACTATATTTATAGGCTACAGAATAAAGGAATCGGCAAAGAAAAAGAGACCTGCCCAATTCCTTGAGCCCACAAAAACCAACATTAATTATAGTGCACATGCTTCACATAAAACCTTCCCTCACTGAAGTCTGGGGGAATTCCATTGGATAGTCTTCAGAATACAGATCTGAGACCTTTTATGGCAATACTTATATGGAAAGCATGGCTTCCTATGGCTCCACAAACACCAGCTTAGGTTACCTCCTACCATCCTATCCAAGCCCTCAATGACTGGTTACTGAGAAGATCATTCCTGGGATGACACTTCTAAATACAATGGTATGTAAATTTTTCTGCTCTGACAAAGAAATGGATTAAAACTACAGAACTACTGCAGCACAATTATTATGGTACCATTTTCTCATCACTACGTGTGGAAAACAGCTGTTCCAATCTCTTAAGTGACACTAATAAAAAATTAAATCATCTTTTTATTATTATCATTTTCTAAGATAGAAAGATTACTGTAATTTATTTAAAATGCACAAATTCCTTTATGCTTACTCTACACACCAATCACTGAACAGCTGTTTCTACAAGACTCTTCCTACAAGACACTAGTTAGGCCTCCTTCCTTCCATCCTCCAAAATGGAAGTACCATCTCTAATTGTAATTATTTTCTCTCACCTTGTCGGGCAGCAGCCAGAAGAGAGTAAACCAGCTGGTCTTTAAAGAGACGGGATAATTTCTGAAGGTCTTTGTAAACACTTGCAACCTTTTCTATCAAAAGAAAGAGGAGCAAAAGCCTTAATTTCAGATAATAATGTAGAAATTATAAAAGAGAGAAAAAATATTGTTTTCTTGTAAATAAAACTGTAATCTGCTTGTAATCTTGATGGGAGCAGCTCTGCAGCTAGAATGTAACAATCATGCAATAAGCAGTTCATCAGTGAAGACCTTTCACGGCCAGGCTACACTTCCATTTGGCATTAAAAAGCACCATTAAGAGGAATACTGGAGTTCTTAAAAAAAATAAAAACCTCTGAAGCTGTCAGAATTTCCTTTGTCAGATTTCAAAGCTCATGTGTAACATGCATCTATGCTGTAAAAGCCTGCAATAGTCATTTCTCTGCTAAGAATCTTTTCCCATTCTGTTCTCTGAAGATAGAAGCCAAAAGACTGATGTTTCATCAGACATTTCAGAGCTCAGCTAATTCTTCAAAATCCTCTTAGACTTATACATCAGTGGCTGGGGCTACCCAGGACACAGTGTGGGACAGAGTCAGCTTTAACTGCCAGAAAAACAGTTTGCATACTTCAGAGAACAAGAGCTATCTGTGCTCACAAGGATCCACAGCTACCAGCCCTCTCCTCTCCTGCCTTAATTTCATCTCTAGTTTTGGCATTCTGGAGAGAGATGAGTGGTAAGAAGACCTTTTCTGACAAAAAGAACACAACTACAGTGGCACAAAAGTGTAGGTACCACCAGCCTCTGAAGTCCTGAACTGCCAGGCAGAAAGAGGATATAATCCAGCACAGATGGCCAGGAATTCACACATGTGCTTAGCATCTCACAAGTAACAGGCATTTTGGCCAAAAGATGATTACAGCTTTGCAGGGCTCTTTCCATACACAGTTAATTAAATTCAAACAGCCTGAACAGCAAAAGGTGAGGAAATGTCTATACTCTTTCACCATAAAGCTACGAGTCACCTAAATGGTAACCATAGTGAGCTCTGGCAGGGGGATTTGTTTGGTTTCTCTGGTTTGGTTTTTGCTATTCTTCACTTATTTGGTCCTCTACTGAAGAATATCCTTACCCACTGTGTGACTTTCTTACTTTTCAGTTTACTGCTATGAATATCATAGGTTAGTCATACCTGGCTCCTGAAAGCAAACGAAGGATGCTGGCAATAGCTGTATCCTCTTAACACCTTTAATCTCTTTGTTTATCTTTAATGTTGCTGCAAACAAACAAAAACAATCCAAGCATTTCAAAATGTAAAACATTGAGAGAGATAACAAAGATCGCTTCATTATTATCTTTCAAAGGGGTTTTATTCTCACTCGTTATCATATTCCCTCAAGCAACAGACAACTATAGCAAGCAGCTAGACAAAACTTTGGGGAGTGGCATTTAAAATAGCAGGCAATAAGGACAGTCTTGGCGCCAGAAACCAAAACCAAGCTAAAACAGGTACCTAATGAGCCATTATTATAACCCAGACATTAAAGAAATATCTACTAGAGAAAGCCTCAACAAGCTTATTACATGAACATGACAGGCATGGTAGTTGTTAAACTGTCTAAAACTAACTTTAACTTGGTTAAAACTCTTAACCAGCGTGTATACACATTCCAAGAAAACTTAGGTGCTTGTAACTGTGATTGGCATCATCAGTTATAATTTCTACAAATAAATATAACATTTTTAATCAAAGATCTCTTTAAAATAGAATGAAGTCCAAATTGGTTCTGCAAAAATGTGGCATTTCTCACACATTAAAATACAAAAAAGTCCAAAACCAAACAAGAGAGACAAACAACATCATCAAAAAACCTAGCAACAACAACAAAAAAGAAACACCAATCAAAAAAACACCAAAAAACCCCAATCACCACGTGATATGGAAGTCATTTCAAAAAATGAGTTCTCTAAATTTTCTAGACTGAATAGTTTAAATAAATTTTGAGATCACAGTTAAAAAACTGTTGGTGCGCTGCATGAAACATCATACATGAAAAGCTACACAATACATAGTCTGGATATTGCTTGTAAGTCTTGCAAAGAACATGAGGCAAGACAAAACATTGTAGCTGGAGCAAATCCATCTGTTTTAAAGTTTGCCATCGTATACCAAAGCTCCTATGACAGGAGATAAGAAACAGATTTTTAAAACAGTGCAATGAAAAGGCAAGATGAAGCTCCTCAGGTTTGATCTGTTATGATCACAGAGACAGAAAGAGTACAAAGAAAGGAAACGCCAAGACTATTCATGAAGTGGCATCTCTTGCACATCAGCAATCTGGATAATCAAAGTGTCTGTCCTAAGAGAGTGCATAAGAGCATATTTAGGTTTTCCCTTGCTAAACAACGCTGGTATTTAGCAATGTGCATGCAGGATAAAAACTTGACTGACTTACCATTAATAGCAACAAGATCTCCTAAAGGCACACAAGTCAAACCAGCAGAACCTTCTTCACAAAGGGGATGTGTGTACTGTAGCTTGTAAACACCATTCCCTCTCCATTTCTCTGGCATAGACACTGTCTTAGCTTCTGTTCCCTAAAAATGTGAAGAGGTAACACACCGCAATGTTTTAACAATATACAAAGAATAAAGTATGAAGAAAAGAAGTTAGGAAATGCTAGAACGCTGCTTGCAAATGTTAGTCTATTCCCAGGGTGCATTACAATACAGACAATAACTGCCCAATTATATGCTATTTTTCTCAAGACTAACAGCAATACTAAGGAAAAGTTCAGTATTTTTTTTGTCCTGTCCCAGTTCCTGGCAGAAAAGGTTTAGTGAACAGACTCACACCCACCTCACACCCATTTCTTTGAGAGTTCATTCTCGTATTTACTCCAGCATTCTGACACCTCCTGCATGCATGTTAATTTACTGCATGAAAGACACATTACTGCATCTCACCTGTAAACCTGTGAGGTCTGGCATGGCTTGAAGAATCATAGACTTCTGAAGAGATTTCAAGCTCAGTGGACTAACAGTTTTTCAATTTCAGCATGAAAATGTTCAGATGGAATTTCACAGGGGGACACAACAATCACACAGTCTTTCCCCTTGAATTTGTGCAGCAATCATCTTTCTTGCTTTCAAGCTTACCCACTGACAAAAACTAACCTTCTTCCCAATGTCAACTGCTTTCTTCAGGTAGTATTTTGGGGCACGCTCAGCAATGCATAAGTAAACATACAGTGGAAGTGTGAAAATCTAAGGGGGAAAAGTGAATTCTTACATTGGACAGAGGTACTGCCACAGGTGTTCAAGTACAGTGCCTCCAAAGGTTAGTGGAACCAAAATCTAACGTAACACAGTTGAAGACAATACAGAACTGGAACCTGTATTTTGCCAGATCTAGGCCTTTGAACAGAATACAATTGAGATGACACTGATGCTTAAGGCAGTGCTATAATCTAAGCACATGTACATGAGTTTAACAATAGAAGTGAGAAACAGGTTATCAGCTGGGTCCCAGTGAGGCTGAGGACTGAAAACAGCACAAGGACAGCTCTCTTCTATCACACCTAAAAGCTGGTCCAGTCTTTTAGCATTAAGGCTAACTGGTCAGGTACTTCAGAGAAGCAGCCTCTGCTGCTGACATACAAAACCAAAAGCAGATCTTCAGATGCATCTTGTACCACAAATTCTCACGACATTCCACAGCTTTCTCACATTGACCAAAAGGTTTCCTGATCGGTTGTACACCTACCTGAGGCACGTAGCCTGCCTCCATCATGAGAAGGTGTGCAAGAACAATCAAGGCATCAGTAGCACTGGTACACTCAGCAGAAAGGTAGAGCATCTCTAAGGAATGTGGTATTTCACCATCAGCAGCTTCACTGCACAGCATGGGTTCAGAGGGATAGGAACCTGTACCTTCTTCCAAGTCAGCATCTTCTGGGACTAATCCAGAAGGAAATTCTAGGCTGGAGCCTGCCTTCAAAGGAAAGGAAAACATACTTTTTTTGAGAAAATTGTACCTCTATACACATCAATCAATCAATCAAGCCTAGGAGAAGGCTTCGAGGAGACCTTATAGTGGCCTTCCAGTATTTGAAGGGAGCCTACAGGAAAGCTGGGGAGGGACTATTTACACGGTCTAGTAATGTTAGGACGAGGGGGAATGGGTATAAGCTGGAAGGGGGGAAATTTAGACTGGATGTTAGGAGGAAGTTCTTTACAGTGAGGGTGGTAGGGCACTGGAATGGGTTGCCCAGGGAGGTGGTGGATGCTTCCTCCCTGGAGGTGTTTAAGGTCAGGCTGGATGAGGCCTTGGGCGAGCTGCTCTAGTGGGAGGTGTCCCTGCCTGTGGCAGGGGGTTGGAGCTGGATGATCCTTGAGGTCCCTTCCAACCTAAACCATTCTATGATTCTATGATTCTATGATTCTATTATTTGCCTGCTTATTCCAGTCCTTGCAGGCACCAAGTCTGCTCTGCTGGCTTCTCATGCAAGTTCTACATTTTCAAGCACTTTAGCTGAATTATACACAGTCTCTGGGATTTCTTGTATTTAGAACCCTTTTATGAAGGGCTTGCATTATATTATTTGACTACACATGCAACCACCCAACTACACTGTCTTTCATTCCTATTCTTTTTAGCCTAAATCTTAATTTTTATATGTTGAACTAATTTGCAAAGACCTCATAGAAATGTTGTATTAGGAAATATTTTCAATTTAAAATTCATTCCAAAACAAAAAAACTACTTGCTTTGAAAAGATGTTGGAAGACTATTTCCTCTTACCTTCTCAACCTCCTGCCTTTAATACACAGGATTATATATAATGAGATAGACCATGGCACTAGGCTGTACATGGAGAGCCTCATCTAGGGAGACTTCATCCACCAAAGGACCCAGAAGCTGCAGCTGGCACACACTGTTATCTGCTTTTCTATCGTATGTACTGTCACATGGAAAACAAAACACTGAGTAACAGGAAAAAATGTGCCTATAAGCTTCATGAAGCATACACATCATACAGATGTACACCTACAAAGCATCAGCAGAAGGCATCTCAGCAACACAACCTCCATGCACAAAACAAGCAGGTCTCACTCCATGGCAGGTTGCCCAAATCACAGGAAATTGTTATAACCCATCAGAAAAGCATTGTGCATTCTCTTGCAGTGGCATTTCTAACAGGTAGTGCCTCATAGGACTTCTTTAGTACCTACAATCGGCTTCATCAGGAAAATAGCATTGAGGCAGGTAAGAAACAACCCCCTAACTTCCTGACATAAAATGTATCTTCCAGAAAAAAACATTAAATCTCGCCAACATGTCAGATCTGAATGAAGTCAAGGTGTCTGAAATACCTTGCCACAGCTAGCAATGAATGGAGAGGTATTTCAAGTAACTGGCTACGTATCAGAGAAGTAGAAGTAACCAAATATTCTGAAGAGATTCTCTAAAGTATAGTACAGCAGCTGACACACAAGGTATCTTTGTAACCTTGTGTTTGCCATGGGTCAAGTTCAATCTGCTGCTGATATGCTGCCATCATACCATCACAGCTATAAAATAAAAGTGCTGGCTGATGAAAAGTTAAGATGGGGCTTGAAATTCAGATTGTAGCATAAGAGGATTCCTGTTCAGTTGCGGCTTCCAGTTTCCAGGTTTAGGGTGTTGTTTTGCTCTGCTGGGCACACTGCTTGGGTGGGGGGGAAATCCTTTTTATTGCTGGCTTCTGCTGCTGCTTTTGCTTTTCGCTGCATTTCTCTGCAAACCAGCTAACTATACAGCTGTATCATATCCAGTGAACTCAACTCAAAGGTGGGTTTTGTGTTACTCTCCTTCCCATCTGTGTGGGTGGAGCAGGTCTTGTGAGAGCAGGCTGTGGTAAACCAGTATAGTGCTGTACAGGACAAGTCACATACTTACTCTCTCATCACTCCTTTGAACTTCCACCTGAACTTTTTGGTTGTCAGGTTGCTCATTCTGCCCTTCTTTTGGACTCTTGGCCTGACTTTTGTTTGGGATCAAGGGGGACGGGTCATGACCATTGTGAAGTGGGGAAGGAGCAGAAGGAGGAAGAGGTAGGTTGGGTTGTCCATCTGGTTCTAGTAACAAACATATCAAATCACCAGAAACAATCCCATATGAAGCCAAGGTCTTCTCATCTTCTGTGAGAGCATCTTTTCTATTCAATGTTATTGAGAACTCAGTATCAGAACTGCAAAATAGAAAAGAAAAATACAGTAAACATGTTTGGCTACACCTGGGTACTAATAGAGGTAAAGCTAAGAAATACATACTGCATACCACAATGGTACTATGCCACAGGGCTGAATCTTTTAATATACAGTTAATTATTACCGAAAAAGTGAGGAAAAACATATGGCATGAAACTACTTCCCCTGTGTTTCTCCCCACATACATTTTAGGTAGCTATAGCTGTGTGGTTGGTACACCTTAACTCGCACTAACTACTTATAAGACAGTTCTGAAGGCTAGCAAACAAGCACCCTCCACACTAGAGACTATCACATCTAGCAAAACAAGTTTTAACTAACCTACTGGCCAAAATTATTTAAAAACAAGATAGTATTGCAGATCCAACCATCCTGCTGTTCAATCAAGCAAAATATTAGTTTCAAAAGGTCAGCAGCTGCCCTACAGCAAGCTAGCTGCAAATAAGGGCAGTAAGAATAGATGCTTCAGAGCAAGCATTTACCAAGAAAGACCAACCAGAAATATGCTGTTAAAATTAAAGCAGCTATCCACACAATTGCTGTGGCAAGACAAGCAGTAACTTTAGATTTCTCCAAGCCCGACTGCTGTGCTGCACTGCTATCAAATGTGAGTTTCACTCATACCTGACTCCGGGTTTGCAGTCACAACCCCGTTAAGGCTGCAGCAAGAAATGAACCTCTTCTGTAGCTGTTTCCCAAACTGATTTTACAGACCTTAATTCTCCTGTGAAGGCTGACCTAAATTCTTCATAGATAAAACATTTTAACCCAGAGATTCTCTGGACGACTGCAGGATTGCAGAACTGGCAACCTAAAAGCATTTTTGTAACGTAAAGCCCGCAGGTAAAAGTAATTCAGCTCTGACTGAGCTGCAATCCGCCTTTCACAGCCCAGCGTTTCCCAAAGTTTCACTTTCTCGTTCTGCCGCAAACAAGCCGGAAACAAAACCCTTTGAAGACGTCGAGACCTGCCCCCAGCGCTGCCACAGGGCCCGCGGGCCGGGGCTGAGCAGCGCCGCCACCAAACGCTGCATGAGCTTCCACAACGCGCCCTCGTGAACCGAGAAAAATCTCACGGTCGACCAGCTTTTAATCTCCCCGGGGCGGAGAACCAGTGACCCCACGCCCCTCTGCGGGACACCCCACATGAGCCTACCGGCCACTGCGCTCTCGCAGTGTAAGCCTTGCCACGAAGGCGGCGAGGCGCTGAGCGCCTTTCGCCCCACGCTGCCCTGTCCCCTGCTCTCAACACCTGCCCTCCGCGCCCTCCCGCTTGGCCGGAGCAGCGGCCGCCCCGCGACCCTACAAGGCCGCCAGCACCCGCCGCCCACCCAGCAGGCGGCAGCACTGCTAAGGCGGGGTAAGGGGGAACCAGGCCGCGCCGCTCTGCCCCTCCACCCGCACCGCGTGGTGAAGCCCCGTCGGTCCGAGCGCGCGCCGCCGCCCCCCGCCCCACACGGTACCTGTACCCCCAGGAAGGCAGCAGGGCCCGCCGCAGCTGCGCGCGCAGCTCCCCCAGCGTCGGCTCCGCCCCCTGCACCTCCAGCGGCGCCGTTCGCTTGTGCAGCCGCACACGGAGCTTCATGGCGGACGCGGCGGCAGCAGCTCTCCGCACCCACCTCGCGACCCCAGCAGACCCCGCCGGGTGGCGGCGATGGCGGTGGTAGTGGTAGACAGCAGGCGCAAGGGCTGCCGGGGTGTGGCGTTGTTTTGGTAGGCGCGGCACCGCCTCAGCTCTGCCGGCACCGCCCCCACGCGGCACCGCCCCCGGGGCTTGAGGCGTTTCTTGAGCGTGCCGCCTGCCCGGTCGCTGCCTTGGTGTGCTGCGCCGCGGCCTGCCTGCCGGCCTGCCAGGGCAGCCTCGCTCTTCTTCCGTCGATGGGAACATGGGTGCATGCTCCGGAAGGATCACACACAAACATCCAGGTTGGAAAAGCCCCTCAGGGATCCGGAAGTCCAGCCCTACTCAACAAGATTCGCCGTAAACCATATCCCTAAGCACCACATCCAAACGACCATTGAACGTGGCCAGGGGCGGTAACTCAACCATCACCCTGAGCAGCTCATTCCAGTGCCTGACCACTCCGTGAAAAACTTTTTCTTAGCGCCCGATGTAAACCTACCCAGCTTGGGGCCCATTCCCCCTTGCTCTGTCTCCAGTTACCTGTGAGAAGAGACCAGCAGCGGCCTCTCCAAAATGTCCCTTCAGGTAGTTGTAGACAGCAATAAGGTCTCCCCTCAGCCTCTTCTTTTTCAGACTAACTATCCTCAGCTCCCTCAGTCACTCCTCATAAGATTTATTCTCTAAGCCATTCACCAGCTTCATTGCCCCTCCTCTGGGCCTGCTCCAGCACCTCCACATCTCCTGTATTGTGGTGCCCAAAAATGAATGCAACACTCGAGGTATGGCCTCAACAAAGCTGAGTATGAGGGGGCAATCACCTCCCTGCTCTTGCTGGCCACAGCATTTTTAATCCGAGCCAGAATGCCATTGGCTGCCTTGGCCACCTGGGCACACTGCTGGCTCATATTCAGCTGCCTGTCTATTAAAACTCCCAGATTCCTTCTGCCAGGCAGCTCTCCCGTCTGTAGCATTGCTTGGGGTTGTTGTGACCCTAGTGCAGGACATGGAATTTGGCCTTGTTGAAACTCATCTCATTAATATTTGCACTCATGTACCTAGAGCTGTCAGTAGAGGAGAAGCAACAGTGGCCATTGCTCCTGCTCAGCTTATTTATTCGTATTGCTGACCCCCTGTTCAGCTATGGCTTGTATCCCTAGTGGCTTTTGTCCGATCTTTGCCTGCCTCAGTGTGGAGACATTTTGTTGGGCTGCTTCTCTTCCCTTCTGTGTATGGAACCATTTAGGTTGGAAAAGATTTAATATCATCTAAGGGTTAACCTAGCACAGCCAAATCCACTAGGTGCCACATCCACATGGAGGATGAGTAGAAAGAAGTGGCAAAGGCAGTGATAAAGCATAGAAAGAACACACGGGGAGGTATAAAGAGCACCATGCCTGTCAGAAACTCTGCTTTCCTCTCTCTTCAAGAGGGTTGAACCCAAAGTGAGTCATGCTGCTGCTTCAACATTATGACCATTTTCTACTGGCTATGGATGTCCTAATAATATTTTGAATGACTAGGGTCACACTGAAAGATGTGAGATATGGTGGGATAAGAAGGAGAAGGATATGAAAGATGGAGATCTGTGAAAGTCTGCAGTATTATTTAAAGTGTGCCATTGGAGGTTCAAACCAAAGCCAGTGGAAGGAGCCTCCTAAATTCTTGAAGCTTGATGGTGCTCAGCTTCACCCTCTTCAAATGTATTTTGAGCAAGTGCTTTGTAGCTAACACATTTGCAGATGACACCAAGCTGAGGGCTGATGTGGCTGGGTTGGAGGGCAGAAGGGCTCTGCAGTGGGACCTTGACCACCTGGACAGATGGGCAGAGTCCAATGGGATGGCGTTCAATGGCTCCAAGTGCCGAGTGCTGCACTTTGGCCACAACAACCCCATGCAGAGATACAGGCTGGGGTCGGAGTGGCTGGAGAGCAGCCAGACAGAGAGGGATCTGGGGGTGCTGATTGATACCCGCCTGAACATGAGCCAGCAGTGTGCCCAGGTGGCCAAGAGAGCCAATGGCATCCTGGCCTGCATCAGGAATGGTGTGGCCAGCAGGAGCAGGGAGGTCATTCTGCCCCTGTACTCTGCACTGGTTAGACCACACCTTGAGTACTGTGTTCAGTTCTGGGCCCCCCAGTTTAGAAGGGACATTGAAATGCTTGAGCGTGTCCAGAGAAGGGCGACGAGGCTGGTGAGAGGCCTCGAGCACAGCCCTACGAGGAGAGGCTGAGGGAGCTGGGATTGTTTAGCCTGGAGAAGAGGAGGCTCAGGGGTGACCTTATTGCTGTCTACAACTACCTGAGGGGTGGTTGTGGCCAGGGGGAGGTTGCTCTCTTCTCTCAGGTGGCCAGCGCCAGAACGAGAGGACACAGCCTCAGGCTGCGCCAGGGGAAGTTTAGGCTCGAGGTGAGGAGAAAGTTCTTCACTGAGAGAGTCATTGGCCACTGGAATGGGCTGCCCAGGGAGGTGGTGGAGTTGCAGTCCCTGGGGCTGTTCAAGGCAAGATTGGACGTGGCACTTGGTGCCATGGTCTAGCCTTGAGCTCTGTGGTGAAGGGTTGGACTTGATGATCTGTGAGGTCTCTTCCAACCCTGATGATACTATGATACTACTATGATACTATGATACATTTAGTTGAGCTCTGCTTTTCAGGTTAGCTGTCTGCAGCCAAGCATTCAGCAGTGTCTGAGGTTTGCTTATGTGGCTCTTCTCTGCTTCTAATTAAAACCTTGGTGACATGGAGCAAAGGACCTTTCAATAGGTTTTCTGGGGTTTGCCAGATAGCTTCAGACCTCCTTAGCTACCACCATATTTTCTTAGATTTTTTTCCAGTACTGAATTGCTGAGAGCTGTGTGCAGGACAGAAGTCTTTGAAGGGGCATATAAAAAAACAGAGTTTGACACCCTTGCGTTATCAAACCAAAATTACATGTCTCTGGGTAGTTAGAAGAGGCTTTGCCAATAGGGGAAAGATTCTCAGAAGAAGATTTCCTGTGTTTTGTGATGGACCAAAGGAGTCAGATTTTCTTTAGTGAGATTACTGTGTCCACCTTCTGGGAATCTGGTAACTTCTTACAGTATTTGAATATACATAAACCCAGGATAGATGCTGCATAAGTTGAGAGAGTGCCTCATGCTACTGTCAGCTCCATAACAGTAACTGAATGGCTGTGGAAGAGACTGAGTCAAACAACTGGAAGAAAAGCAGAGAAGAAAGCTTAGAACAGACTTCCACAAATGATGGGTTCTGATCTGAATCTGGGCAGATCACAAAACAATGCCTCCTGAATTCCTGTTCAAGATCTCAATATTTCTTACTTTTCCCCTGTGTCTTGGGGACCAGCTTAAAAGCACTCTTGCAGTTCATAGCTCTAAGGGTGGTGTGGAGTGGAGCACTAGAACAAGAACTCCATGGATGCAGTTTTTCATCAGCTCATCAGACAACTACCTCCCAACGTTGTTATTTGTTGTTAGCCAATGCTGGGTAGGCACTGCATCTGCATCTATGTTAGTTATTTTGCAGCCTGGCACAGATAAGTAGTTTTGACAACTCTGCTTCAAAGCTTTGAAAGCCTTTATGAAGGTCATCTATAAGCAAGCCATGCTTAGGAAAAACTCTGGTAGCCCAGTGCCTTTGCAGAGCCTCTGAAAGACTTGAAGGGTTCCAGACCTACTCACAAGTACAGTGTGTGAAGGTAGGGTTGGCCAGTGCCTCCTATGAATTCTGTGTGAGGATTTCATTGAGCTAGATCGCCTGCTGCCTCATGAGTTTGGAAGTGAATAGCATTGCTTTCCACACTGAATGGAGGAAACTATGAAAAGGAACTTATGATATTAGCAGTGGTTGTGGAGAAGTGATGATCACCTGCCTTTATGTAATTTAGCAAACTCCTGTCCATATAGTTTGTTGGTTTCTTTACACATTCCTGACAAACTCTCTCTCCTATGAACCATATCAAAGTAACATTCCTTTTCCCTCAGAGGTGATATTCCATATTGAATATCAGTGAATAGGAAGGGTTAAAATCATGAAGCTGTTGAGTTCTTTTTGATTTGGCATTGTTGAGTGAGCTGCAGAAAGCTCACCTGTTCTTGAGCATGCTGCAGAGCGCCTAGAAACAATGGAGCAAGTGAGACACTGAAATATCCAGTCCTGATCCTGTGGTAACAGCAGAGATATTTGCGAAATTACAGTGCTCTTTCTGGACTTCAGGTTGAGTAGATGCTGTATTTGTTGTCATGTTTGAGAAGTGTTTATCTTGGGTTTGCTAACTGTTGGTGTTTAATTTCTGGATTTTTCTAAGTGAAAGAAATTCTTCTGTGGGCTGCACAGAAGAGTTTTGTGTAGGACTAAGGAAAGACAAGCACAAAATTCTTTCTCAGAGATGATACTCTATGCCGTTTCAGTGGTTGGTCAGTTTAAGGTAATGTGGTTTATGGCTGTGTCAGACCTACACAAGACAATCATATTGACTTTTTCATCATCAGGAGCTTTCTTAGTTCTTAGGCAGATTTCAGCCATAATCTTTATTGCAAGTTTTATTGAAAGTTTTTGCAGGAGGAGAAACCAAATTTGGTATCTACAGACTGGTAAGTAGAGTACTTCACAAGGGTGAGATAGGTACACAAACCGAAACAAAGACGTTTTTCATCTCTGTTCCTCTACTTAAAGTACTTAAATGCACTATCTCTGAGAAGACAAAAGAATTGAGAATTATTTACATAAAGGAATTGGTCGATGTAGGTATCCCCAGTTGCTGAAGATTAGTCAGAGCAATTTGTCTGCCATCTATTGTCAACGACAATACAATTAGCAGCTGCGATTCAGACTATCAGGCAGCTGACAAGTTCCTTCGCCTTAGTTCTGTCTGTTTCAATCATCTGACTAACCTTGTACAATCAGTTTTAGCCTCTAACAAACGCTTGAGGCTTTGATGAAACCAAGAATATCAGCCTTGGTGTGCAAAAATGGTTTGAGAAAGTAATATGGAATTATACCATCTTTTATTTCCACAGCAATTCAGTTGGTTGTTATTTCAGTTTCACACCTGGCATAGATTTAAGATCTAAACAGGAGCATATTAAATACAAAGCACAGCAGTGACTAATATTGCTGCTTTCTGTTCCGCGGTGGAAATTAAATTCAATGAGAATGAAGTATCTCACCTCCATCAATGCTTCCAGCAGTCCTTATAGATGAATATCTAGTAAATATCTTTATACTTTAATTATAGAAACAGCTATCTTATACTGATTTTTAATTGACCCTTAATAATCAAGAGAGAAAGTGGAATGTTAACAGGAAAAGCTAACACACTTTTTTGCAAAAGGTTTAAGATTTGTATCTCAAGCTTTTTGTTCTGTACAATTTATTTTCTTTACAATTATTAAAGTAATAATTTATTTTGAGGTGCTTAAAATAGACAAAATTTAAAAGGTGTAAGAGTTAGAATGATCAATTAAAAGGATTTTCAAAGTTTCTTACAATGTGGGTTATGTTTTTAGAAGATGTTTTTATCTGAAACCACCTTTTTTTGCCTATTATCTTGGGTTAACTTTGTAAGGATTCCTCAGAGAACTGATATCAGTGCAATATTGATAATGCATTTTGCCCTTCTCATAGTTGAGACATCCATAGAAGAGCAGTGTTTTATGAAGTACTGGGTAGATTGTGGATTCACAAACATACAGAGTCTAACCTGATAATATTAATTCTAGCACAGAGGTAAGACTACCCAGGGGTGGTGAGTTTGGAGTTTTTATGGTGGATGGGAAGGTTTCTGGCTGATTGTAGAATAAATTGGCCAAAACAATACGGTACTGATTAGAAACTCAGGAATGACCTTTGAGGCTGGAATACTTGGGAAACTAATGAGACCTTTTTGCTACTTATTAATTAGCGTGGTTTTGTGCATAGGTAGGCAATGATTACAATCAGACATGTTAGAAAAGTATATGCCACTCCCGTCAGTGGTAAGGGCAGAGTAAAGATACCATAGGTCCCTAATAAATAACTTCCTAATGCATCACTGAGATTTGAAGATGTCTTCAGAAACAGTATTGTTATTTCTAAGAAACTGAACAGTGGCTTTCATTGATGTGAAAATCAGGCTCAATGCAAGAATTTTAAACAATGTAATCTGGCTTTTGTACTAGGAAAGCGTAACAGAAAGAAATAACTTGTCACAGTTTTTGCCTATCTGTGTCTTGAGGTTATGTCCTGCCACACAGTGGCTCACAGTCTGACTTTGCACTCTAAGACTCATAGACTGTGCTGCAGGCTTGTGCCAGGACACTCCTCTCTACTCCTGTGTGATCACCCTGTAATTCTTATGCGTGCTTTGTAATTTACCCTTGCATTCCCTTTTTGTGGGACCTGAATTAGTCAATCTCATGTGTCAGTGTTTGGATTAAAGCAAAGGTTTGTGTATAAAAGAGAGACAGGTTTCGTAGGCAGGCATACTGTATTTTAGTAGACCAGCTGATTTAGCTGGGAAACCTTTGGTCTCAGAAATTCAGTATATAAAATGTGCATATAAAATGATAGACCTGCACCTTCTTGGCTGGAAGTGCACTTTCATACTCACTTTGCAGGAGGTAGGACAGACATTAAAATAAACCAGCCATGATATGGGCATGGGGAAAGCAGAACCACTCAGGCTCATAAACAGGTAATGCCTGACGAAGCACTATCCAAGTCATCAGAAATCTCTGTCTGTTCTCACACCAACTGCTTCATACATATACATGTATATATACATGCACACATAGACATAGATATTTATAGACAAATACCTATATATGTGTATCATCATATATATACATATTTTCTACACATTATCATTACATTATTTTTATAGATATTTGTCTATAAATATCTGAGGAGTGGGTGTCAAGATGAAGGTGATAGTCTCTTTTTGGTGGTGTCCAGTGACAGGACAAGGAACAATGGGTACAAGTCACAAGACAGGAGATTCCACTTCAACACAAGGAGTCACTTCTTTACACTGAGTGTGATGGAGCACTGGAACAGGCTGCCGAGAGATGCTGTGAAGCCTCCTTGTCTGGAGGCTTCCAAAACCTGCCTAGATGGATTCCTGTGTGGTCTGCTTTAGGTGATCCTAATTTGGCACGGGGGTTGGATCTCTGAAGGTCCCTTTCAACCCTTAACATTTTGTGATTCTGTGATAAATGTTGTTAACAGGTCTCTGTGGCAAAGGTGAGAAGATGTCAAATACATGGTATTCTTTCCTGCTGTGTTGGCTGTCCTTGCGGATTGAGGCTAATCCTGGTCTTAAAGTGAGGATTACTGAGAAGGGGCTGGACTATGGTATGTCTAACACTGCCAGAAGTTAATTTATGATAAATACTCATAGCACAGACTATAGTTAATAAAGGTGCAATGTAGTAACAAGCTCCTTAAATATCAAAACAGAACAAATTCCTTTTGTCACATCTCATCAAGAACATCCTTTTTCTCTTCTTTATTTCCATATTTTTTGTGCACCTCAGGTGTGAATTTGTCCTTGCATTAGTGTGGTGGTTTGGGTTTCACAGCCTATGATCTAGTCCTTCTCACCAAAACATTCTAGCTAGGCTCAAACTAGCACAACTGGTGATTGCATTCTTCTACAGTCTAAGTGTTTCTACAATGTTCCTTTTATCTATCTTCTTTCTTAGAACCGGAACAAGAGGCACATGTAATTGCTTCTTTTCTAAAGGTGTCCAAAAACTGATTGAAATTGCAACATTTAATTGAAGATAATAAGACATAACTAGAAAAAAAACTTACCATTTTGAAACAACCACAGAGCTGCACACCTTTACTGCCATTCCTACATCCTGTGGGGGACAGCATCTGCATGTGTGAAAAAGAGTAACTGTCTGCCATAATTCTATTCCTTAATCGAGTGTCAAGAATTTCCACAATATATTTTCCTTACTTTCACTGTGTCTTACCTAAGACTTACTCATGGGTGTGGAGGCCATACAGTATAATTTCATGTGTTTACAGAATTAATATTAATAATAAAGGTTAACAAGGAACAAATTCAACAAATGCTGGGTCATGCTAAGAATCAGTCATTATTTATGTACTGAACATGCTGACAAGTAAACAATGGAATTGTGAGATGAAAAGTAGAAGCTCAGAGTTTATGCTTTAGACATGAAAGCAAAGATCAGGTCCACTTATTTTTCTGTATAAGCATTGTTTCAAAGGCTTTTGAGGAATTGAGAAATGCAGGGCAAACATCAGTCACCCAAACCAGAACTGATCTCTCCATATCTTTTTATAAAGCATACAGGAAAAATCATTCCCTAAGGATCTATTAGTGTTGTAGAAATAAGTCAGCCTGTTATTTCTTACTAATCCCAGCAGTTTTTGTGACCTTCAGCATGGCCTTCAAGTGCTGAATGAACAGACTTAAGTTTGCACACTCCTACATTAACAGTAAGAACAGACATTAACAGTGCACCTCCCAAGGGTGTCTCTCATATTTGAAGAGCATGGTTCCAGTTATGTTGTCTCCCTTAATGTGAGATTTGAAGGCTGCTGCAAGAACCTCAAGAGAAATTCCACATGGGATCACTGGCTGCCTTCACTGACAGTTGTTAAGAGAGCTTTAAGTTATTCCAGTCAGAGCCCAGATTTTGCTTTGAAGGCAGGAACTCCAGGGAATTGTACCTTACCTCTACTTCACAGTATCACAGTATCACAGTATCACCAAGGTTGGAAGAGACCTCACAGATGGGGAAAACCTTTAAAAGTGTTGTTCATAAACCTCAAATAACTTCGTGTACACAAGGAACTAGTAATTCTGATGCTTATATCACTTTTTTTTTTCTGTAAGTAAACATTACATATAGAAGTCATCCTGCTACTTCTTAGCTGGGTTTTCCATTCAACTACTGTGATGAAATTTGAGGTAATGGTAATGACCAAGTGTTTTCCAAGGCTTTCTACATTGTCAGTGAAGTATAACAGATTCAGAACCCTGACAACAGTTCTAAAATATGAAATACAACTCAGGGACAAGATGATCTTGGTTATTTGATTTGTTTGTGAGGCTAATGGAATTTATAAATAGGTAAGTAATTGGAAGAGTTTGAGAATTACACATTTTTATGAACTATACTAAAAATTATTAAATTCTTTGGCAATACATTTGGACCTTTGGGTGCCAGACTCCAATCTGCAAGACAGGTGATTTTCTCTGTTCCCTTGTAGGCAGGAAGATTGGGATGGAACTCCTGAAGCAAGCAGTATTGAAAGAGACCTTCCCAAGCTGGAGTGGGCAGGAGAATTTCTCAGTTGTTACAGTCAGCTATGTAATTTCAAGGTAAGTAAAGGAAATATATTTCCAAGTTTTAGCATGAAACATCTTACTGTATTGTTACTGCATAGTAATAATTATGCATCCTTTTTCCTTTGTTCGTGTAAAATTGTAATGGTCCATCTAACTCAGTTCCCACTGCCCAGATACTGATTTGTTATCTAAGTCCTTCCTTCTGAAGGACCACCTTGAGTATCTTTTTAGTCGGTTTGTCTTACAGTTTGGAGCAAGGCAGACATAAGCACAGTAGAGGAAGTCGATGGGAAGTGGGGAAGAATTGTTATTATTAACAATCTACTACTATGAAGCAGTGAATCAGCCACTACTGGAGCAGTGAAAGTAATTTGTGTTTGATGAGAAAAAGATAAGGAAGTGATAATATGAAAATATCTATGCTGATGTGGCAGGAAGATGACTTTTACGAAAGTAAATTGACATTTTGATTGGCCAGGGCTTGCTACCTATTTCCTGCTGAGGAAAGTAATTGTACAGGGAGCAGCCAGGAGTTTCCTACAATTTCTCCAAATAGGGAGACTAATATAAAAGGTTTTTCTATAACCTTCAATTCTGTATTTTAGTTCAAGCTTTTCAAATGGGCTATAAACAGACACCCAGCAACTCTGGTCTTTTAATATTGCTATCAAGACAAGTGCTGCTGCTGAGTAGCGTTCTGTTTCCTTTTACTTAAAAATGACATGGAGCAAGAAATACCAATCTGGGAGACCTCATGTACTTTCTGCTGGATGGGGCCTGCATCCTTTATCTAAACCTAATATTTCCAACAGACTTCACTGTATTATAGCACCCTTGCAACTTTAATCCCTACATCTGAGAGATCTGTGTTTGAATAGCCTGGAGAAGAAGAGGGTGGAGGTGCATGTATCCTGCTGCATGTCTCACTTTATCTGATGAGTGGTGTCAGATTCTTTTTAGAGGTGCACAGTGAAAGGATCATGGACAACTGAAACATGTCAAGAAAAGTTCATATTAGAAGTTAGGAAAAAATGCTAGGGAACATCAGAACAAGGGCCCAGAGAGGTTTGGGATTCTTAATCCTTGGACATGTTCAAAGCTCAGATGGGTAGGGGCCCTGAGTTGGCCCAGCTTTGAGTAGGAAGTGGAACAAAAAAAAATCTCCTGAGGTCTCATTTCAACCTCAATTATTATGTGATCTTCAAAACTCCATTCTCCCTACCATAGCTCTTTAAATTGGCAATCTTCCCAGTGGATAATCTGATTTTGGCTCACTGCAGACAAGATTTCTAAAGGCAACCTTAGTTCTGTCCAAGATGTTATTGGAAAATTATGGTAATTTTAACTAGAAGTAACTGGTGCCTTCTGCCCCAGGGAAAGTAGATTAAAGGCACTTGTTTTAGAGATCTCTGGAAGATATCAGGAAACAATGAAGAAGGTATACTATATGATAAGATTACAGCTGATATGTTTGCAATGACTAGCTCAATTCAACACACCCATTTGCAAGACAGTATCCTGGAGTATCAGAAACATTCGTTTTGGCAAAGAAATCTGCCAGTGAGATTTTGTTGAGAAAAAATGGATCCTCTTCAGAACCCTTTGCTGAGACAAGGGAGCAGAGTGGGCAAAGATGATGTTCTTCAGCAAATGCTAGCGTTCAGGCAGCCTATATTTATTTACAGATGCAGCATCTGGATTTAACACACTTTATTTCTCCCCATCAAGCACTCTTCATCTTAAGGACAAGTGTCTTTCTTTCCTAAAGTATACAAGAGTCAGTCATTTCTGATAAATTATTTTACTGAATTCTTTTTACCTTGCCCTTTAAAGCAGAAGGGTTTTCAGTGATTGGAACTTCTTACTCTTTTGACATGCAGTTTAATATCCCTCTTTCTGTATTGTGTAGGCTCAGAATTAACTCTGTAGATTTCCCAGAAACTTCTGCCTCGTTTATTCCTGGCACTGGCATTAGTCTGTCAGTGGCACATGCTTCTGCTACCATCAGTGCAGACTGGAGAATGAACACATGGCTGCTGTAAGTAATGTGCGGAGACATGCAGGTGTGTGTGTGTTTGTAAGTTCTGGGAGAGGAATTTCAAATGAAATTAAGACATTTACTTGGAAGTTATTATTTTTTGGGGTCAGATATGCTGTATTATTCAACAACAATCGATTTGAATAAACTTCTTGACATGGAAACATGTCCTGCCAACTAATGCTTTTTTGGCTTAAATTATTCTACCACACAGGCTGTCTCTTTGTGAAGTGTCACAACAGGCACCTATTAGTATGCTCGGTTTTTCTAGACTGTATATTCCATTATATCACATGAATATTCAGGACTACAGAGTTTGCAGTGGTTGTAAACTTTACTTTCTTTGCAGTATAACTGGAAGGTTGACACTATAGTTAATTATCTATTTGCTGCGGTACAGTGCATATTGTTTTCCAAAGTACTCCTATTAAAAGAAGGGCACTGTCACAATGCCAAGCATTCAGAACTTCAGAAACACTAGAATTCAGGTCACTATGGAAAACAGCCTGTACAGTATGAGATTGTCTTTAATAACATGATTGCATGCCGATTTCCCCCCTTTTTTCGCTCTGTTTTTGCTATGGAGTTTTAGTACAATATTCTAGATTTTCTTGAGGTCAGAGAAAGGCATAAAACTTCTGAGATCTCAGAAAAGTTTGCAAGGTGCTAATCTCTACAATTTGCATTAATGTAATAACTAACCGCAGTGTTGCTCTGTTTGCAAGCCAGATAGCACAGCAGGATGCATTACCAGGTGCCAAGTTTGACAGCATGTCCTGATTTCAAAGAAGCACAGACATGCAGTTCTGCATTCAGTTTCAGTACTGGTGGCTGGAAACTTCAGTTGCTCCCAACTTGTCTTGTTCTTTCAGTCATACCAGCATTGTGAGGAAAAGGATACTGTGTTCAGCAGGGCAAATCAGCTGTTCCCAAACACAAAGACACTTCTCCCTCTTGCTGAAGGCTAAGGACATGACTGTAATCTGGAGAAACCCCAGATGTATAAAACTCCAAAGACTTCACAGGCAGCAAGGGAGTCAAGGAGCTGACATGCAGAATTTGGCAGAGCAGGTCATGTTTTTCATGCATGGCTGCCAGTTTAGACAGATGCAGAATACGCTCTACTCTTTATCCACTCCATTCTCTGGTTCTATATATTGCTGTCAGCATAGCAGACTAAGAAGGCCCAGCTGAAAATGAGCTAAGGGAGACTACAGACTGCTGCTGATGCAGTCCCAGAGGCTTTCAGGGACATCTGTCATGAAGGCCTAGAATGGCTTGTGTTGCTGTGACATTGGCAGACGTCAAATCCTGCACAAGTCTGGAAAATTCATTACCTGAAAACTCTGGTTTTGAATGCCAGGCATCTCTTTAATTTAATATCTAGAAAACCTATTCTGCATTCTAGATGATAGCAGCAAAAAGTCCTTTCAAACTTGATTTACCGGTAGTTTCTTAAACTTTTCCCTTAAAGCAGATGCTTCTTTTACTGAGTGGTTTTTTTTTTCTTTTTCTTTTCTCTGAGCAGGAATGACCACGGAGGAATTACTGTCTCCATCTCAGGACTATTTATTACAGTTGTCTTCAAAGTGTCAAGGGACAGCGCAGGCCACCTGTGCGTTTTACTACACGATTGCCAGCTGACCATTAAGAGTGTAAAAGTTGAGTTAAATGGAGGATCTAGGTAGGTACAGCAGATCTTCTATTTACTCTGTGAGAAGTAGCAGGGTTGTAGCCTAAAGGCAGCTTTTCAAATTCTGACTTTCAGGTATCCAATTACAGGATACAACCATCGAAGACTATGTAAACAGATTTTTTAAAGGTCTGTTTTCAAAGCTAGACTCCTTTGCAGAGTGCATGGAGTGTGGTTAATCTGCATTTCTTTGTGCATGTGCCAACAAATGAGCTGACTAAACATAGAGCATATGTTAAAAACGCCATTTGGCAATATTAAAAAATACAAACTTGCAAATCATAGAATCATAGAATGGTTTAGGTTGGAAGGGACCTCAAGGATCATCCAGCTCCAACCCCCTGCCATAGGCAGGGACACCTCCCACTAGAGCAGGTTGCCCAAGGCCTCATCCAGCCTGGCCTTAAATGCCTCCAGGGAGGAAGCATCCACAACCTCCCTGGGCAACCCATTCCAGTGTCTTACCACCCTCACTGTAAAGAACTTCCTCCTAACATCCAGTCTAAATCTCCTCTCTTCCAGTTTAAACCCATTACCCCTCATCCTGACATTACTAGACCTTGTAAATAGTCCCTCCCCAGCCTTTCTGTAGGCTCCCTTCAGGTACTGAATGGAGATTTGCAGATATGAAGGTGGTCCAGACTGATTATGCCTTTTGAGAAGACAACTTACAATTTCAGAATAAAAATTTCTGTGCTAGTTTGAAGCTAGATAGAATGTTTTAGTGAGAACTAGATTACAGGATGTGAAAGGGAAACAGTGATGATGTCTACTTCACTCATAGGCTTGCTGAGAGGTACAAGAACAAGAATCCAAACATAAATAAGGCACTTCTTCTTGGGGCATTGCGTGAGCTGCACTTCTCTCTAGCCTCTCTGCCATCTCTCTGATTAATCCACTTTGCTTCCTAACCCCCTGGCTGAACCTCCATTCTTCCTTGGGTCTGGGGTAAGGTTGAGAGGGGTGGGAGAAGGTGTAAGGGTGGTTGGGAGCCCCTCCTGGGGACTCAGGTTTCTGGGAGGGGAGTTGTGTTCTTGTATTACCTTTTACCTTGTATATTTCTGTATATAACTGTATACACTGTAAATATCTGCTTGTATATTGTGCTAGCTGCAAATATAAGCTGCATTCAAATTTCCAGAGCCATCTCAGTCTAGTCTGAGTGATTTCCAAAGTGTGGAGAAGGAGAAGGAGAATATGAAACGATGCTTATAGTTTTCCTCACTTTGATTTTCTGATATTTTTACTTTCTCATAGACAAAATGTGGCTAACTGAGCATCAACATGTTAGCATGAACATTCACTGCTTTGCAGATTGCCTTTTAAATATCTCTTATGACACTGAGAATTTCTGGCATTTGACTGAGACTCACAAGCTAATAAAAACAGTCATTGGCACAATCTAACAACATCGCTGTAATCAGGTCTCATTAATATAAATTACATTAATGTCCCTGTCTGCCAGATATATGTTTCAGAGGTTTCAACCTGTGGTAAAAGGTCATCATGTTTATTTCCTTTCTTCCAGCTGGATCTACAGCTTTCTATCTGGTTATCTTGAGAAGCCCATTCACACCAAACTGGATCAAAATGTGAGTTTGCAAAGATGGTGTCAGCTCGTGAAGGGAAGAGTTGAAATACAGCCCTTACATTACTGACTTATCTCTCTCTTCATTTAGCTGTGCCAAAACATCAAGTACAAAATCCAGATGATGGATGCACATATAAGAAAGCAGAAAGGTGAGTTGGTGATAATAGAGTTTAAGTAATCTTTATATTGCTCAAATCATAGCCTTTTTTATTAGGTGCCAAAGCATTCCTATGTTCATGGTACAAAAGAAAAAAAGAAGAAAATATAGCCATTGTTCTGCACCTTAACCTATTCCAGATCTCTTGCATGTACCTTATATACAATATCCAGATTTCTTCTGCATCTGGAGCAGGTCACTTGAGTTTTTCAACCTGTTGTAGCTGATCTGTGTTGTTTACTTTGATTTTTGACATGAATGGTTTTGTGCTGGTTCTGTATGGTTTTGGTACTGTGGACATATGAAAACCTGAGTTAGCAGTAATCCACTTAAAAAATGGGAAACAATGCTGTCAGATCTCATAAATTTAGCACATCTTGTATTGAAATTGAGATCAGTGAGATAACAGGAAGCTGCAGGAGGATGGTGTCACTCCAAGCATGTTTCTCTTTACACCAATAACAATTCTGTGTCACTCTTACAGAGACATGAAAACAATAGATATCTATGTCTAATATATATATATATATAAAAGATTTTTAGTTCTATAATAAATACCACAAGCTTTTTTTTACCCCCTTGTTGTTGTTGCTATATTTGTTGTGGGTTTTTTTCTAAGAATATTTGTAGTTTTTACCAATTCAAATTAATGTAATTTGCCTAAGTCATATAATTCAGGTCAGAGAGTTTGTTCCTACTCTCCATATTGCATTGTGGATATTTCTGTTATGTGCTCTACTATTCAGAAGCCAACTTCTATTTTTCTGAAAGAGCCTGTGCCAAGCAATGGCAAATGTTAAGTGAAAATCACGGTGATAAAAACATTTTCTTGTGCAGCACATACCTAAACACTTCAGGCTCAAGAGCACTCCAAGCTGTGCTAGTATACTGAAGGAGTTCATGATCTCTGTGAAATCACCATTTCTCTGTAAAACCATGTCATTTTTACACAGTATGAACAGAGCTTACAGTCCATTAAAAAGTAACAAGCAAACTAAAGTTGCATGAGTGCCTTGCATAGAAAGTCTTGAATCATATTGTCCAATAAAGTGCCCTCTATTGTTGTGAACAAATGTCCCTTGTCTTCAACACTGCTATGTTTAAGAATGTGCTAATGTCATGGTAGTATTTTAGCAGCATTTCCCTAATCATATAGGACAGTTTAGCTCTCTGGTGCAAACATATAACAAAAAGGGGACTCTGCCCTAGAATCCCCTTTCACCACACAGGAGAGATTTCCAAGGACGATGTTCATTTATGAACAAGAGGACAATCAGGCCTAAAACAGGAGGAATTGGTGACTTCTGCAGAGGGAATACTCTCACTTCTATCCCTTACAACAAGTTGTGGGTTTTTTTCTTCTTCCTTCTCTCACCATTCTTCTTCAGATTCATAATTTCTATAATGCCTTTGCTTTTAACTAAACAATAACTGCTTGTGATATGTTTTTATAATAACAGCTGGTTTGTTTTTATCCATCACTCTTCTAGTCTTAACCCAGATCGATGCCTTTGCACAAATAGACTATTCCCTAGTTAGTTCTCCAGATGTCTTCAAATCACACATTAACTTGGATTTGAAGGTAATTCATGTTTAATGTCAATTTGCTTTCTAAGACTTCTCCAGTTCTCTTTTGTGTTGATTCATTTTCTTTCACAACAATCTTAATTCAGCTTCTCCAATGTTTAATTAGAAAAGCAATGAGACATTTGGACATTTTGGACTATATATAAACAATTGTTTAATAAGTTAACTTCATTTGTTAATAAACCAAAGCTATTATTTAGAATTAAATTATTTCACAGTTGAAATCTTTCAGAGGTGCTTTATAAACAGAAGTGATTTTTAAACACACAGCTCTTCTACCGCTCCTTGATCTTGACTTGTTACCACTGATACCTAATCCATGATGACTACCAATGTGATTGCAATCCAAAGCATTTGTTTTGAGATGAGTCAGCATCTTTTATATATGCAGGTCACACCCAAAGAAAACTTCTACAGACAGTCCTTGAGCAGCACACAGCAGTTTCTTTCTTATCTGTTTCCACCTTTGTTGACAAAAGATATCTCAGTGACGCTCAGCTTTTCCAGCAGCTTCATCAGCCCTGGCAATTCAGAGCATCCCTGTGGCTCTCAGAACTGCCCAGTTAAGAACAATGTGCTAGAACTGTGGTTGAAGCTTTCTCTC
Source organism: Tricholaema leucomelas (assembly GCA_013400475.1). NCBI lineage: Eukaryota > Metazoa > Chordata > Aves > Piciformes > Lybiidae > Tricholaema lacrymosa > Tricholaema leucomelas. The sequence continues at coordinate 633,593 of WAAF01004838.1, read as the reverse complement.
TCAGTTATTTTATTCAAGCAATTTCTACCATGCATAAAAAGCACTCTAAAATCAGGATATACGTAGCTTAAAAGTACTAAGCAATTATTTATCAGCTCCTATAGCTAACTAGATCTGACAAGCTAAGCTTTAACATGCTGACATCCCAATGAGATACTGGATTAGTCTTTGTAAGTCAGTTCAGGAAGGTAGTGGTCTTCAGTGCTTCTTGGAACAGGCTGGTTCTCGGTGGCTGTGACTTCTAACTCATAACTTTTTTCTTAGGCTTTTATAACTTTCCATGGCAGTATTTTTCATCTTGAATCTTTCACCTATTAACTGTTACAGTGTCAGTAATTACACTGCTTACTGTCTGTTCTTACTTTCCTTGCCTTGAGCCCACATACTTTCTCACATTTGAAGAATTATTTTCTTAGTATAACTAAGCAAAGATCCCTCACCTGTGCGGAACCCAAACTGGGTCTTGAGGACTGGCTGCTGGATCAAAGCTAAGAGCTGGGTGGTTTGAAAGAGTTCTTTGTGTCCCTTGCCTAAGCAACTTCCAGTGCTTTTGGGGCGTGCCTGAAGACTGTCCTGTCATGTCATCCTTAGAATTAAATCACTGAATGTGCCTTTGCCACCAGGGAAAGAAAGCTGTGGTCCAGAGTGTGTTTCTTATAGCTGCAGTTCAGAATAGTCACTCAAATGCTCCAATTGAGACTGTGAAAGGATGGAGGCCAGGTTTTTTCTGCATCTTTCCAAAAGAGCTGAATTTGGTGATTTTTCAGGGCATATTTGCTTACTTTAGTTTTTCCTTTAATGTCAACCTATTCAGATTAGGAAGAATTCTTTCTGTTCAACCACTGCTAATGCATTCTAATATACAAAAGAGTTTACAACTAGAAATACTTGACAATGACTCTTTGCAGGGCACAGTCTATCCAGTAGGAAACCACACAGACCCTCCCTTTGTGCCAGCTCCATTTGCTCTCCCAAACCAGGATGATTCCATGGTATATCTGGGAGTCTCCAGTTATTTTCTTAAGTCTGCTTCACTGGCTTACTACAGAGCAGGGGCCTTTAGCATCACCATCTCTGAAGAGGTAAGTATAATTTGCATGTAAGAGAATGACAAATCTCAGCATTCAGGAAAGGAGGCTAACACATTATGTTTGATGTTTCACACAGATTTAGGTCACATATCTAACACTTGTAGGAGGCATTTGTGACATCCTTTCTTTACATCATCATTTAAAATAGTCCAAGTCTCCCTCAAACCTAAGTCTTAACTTCTTGGCAGCTCTAGGCAAGGAATGATGGATGTGAACATCACAGAGGCAATGTGCAAGGAGTGGCAGAAAAAAAAACAAACAAAAAACTATTGTCCCTCCATGGATTTCTCTTAGGAAAGGGCAAGACAGGAAAAAGTGTACTGAAGCCACAGGCTGCTGCAGAGAAATCAATTACAAGTGTATTGGCTATGCTGAGAGCAAGAATAAACCCTCAGGCTTTACAGAGCAGCAAAATGGGGCAAGAAGAGGGTACAAGGAAACTAAGCTTTTAGCTGTGGGTGAAGGACATGAAAACTTCTCTCAGAAATGCTGTTTCCACACTGGCATTACAAGTTTTGCTAACTGAAGCAGTGCTAAGGTCTCTATAAAAATCAGTAACATATATGCAGGTGATAAACATCATCACAGTGGTCAGCAACAGAAGGGCAAATGAGATTTCTGAGCCTTGCCTCTGACAGATTCAGTGTATTCATCTAAGAAAGTCCAAAGGCACGAAAGAAAGGAAGATATCACATCAATTCTTTCAAAGAATAATGCTTGTTCACTGTTGAGTGCTTCAAAACACGTCCATGAAAAATCTGTCTCTTCTGTTGTAAACAAGTTTGGGTTTCTTAGGAATCACTCTGGGACAAGGAAATGTTAGATTATCTAAAATAAAGTCAAACACACATGTTGTGTTTTTTCTCAAGGAAAGCCTAATGTTCACGCTGATATAACAATCTCATTTATTTCATTTGTTTACAGCTTGCTACTACTTTTAACCTAAATATTGGCTTATTCAAAGATTTTGTTCCTGAGGTGGGTACTTTTACCTGTACAGACCTTTTAAGAAAAAGCAGTGGTTAATGTTTCTTATGGGTATTAGCTATGCACTAGCTGATTCGCAAAAGTATACAGAAGACAAGGAAGCTGGCTTATGGTTCATGCAAAACAGACATAGTTGTTCTTAACCGTATCACACTATTTTTTAGTCATTCTCTATCCCTCTGAGTGCTGGTTTTGCTGTCAGCCTCTGAGAGTTATAAAAACCAAGTGGCAGACATCCATGAATTCAGTCTCCTTTTATTCCTAGTGGTAATGGTGTCTCTACTATTGGTAGTATTCTCTGTGCAAAGCTATATGATATACGACTGCTGGATATTATATACAATGAGAAGTAACAGTCATGAGTAGCTAAATTGTGCTAGTTTGAAGCTAGCTAGAATGTTTTGGTGAGAAGGATTTGATCACAGGCTGTGAAAGGGAAACAGGATGATGTCTACTTCACTGATAGGCTTGCTGAGATGTATAAGAACAAGAATCAAACATAGATAAGGCACTACTTCTGCTGGGGAGCTGAGCTGCACTTCTCTCTAGCCTCTCTGCCATCTCTCTGATTAATCCACTTTGCTTCCTAACCCCCTGGCCCAACCTCCATTCTTCCTTGGGACTGGGGAAAGGTTGAGAGGGGTGGGAGAAGGTGAAAGGGCAGTTGGGAGCCGCCCCTGGGCACTCAGGTTTCTGTGAGGGGAGTTGTGTTTCTGTATTACCTTTTACTTGTATATTTCTGTATGTAACTGTATATACTGTAAATATCTGCGTGTATATTCTGCAAGCTGTAAATGTAAGCTTCATTCAAATTTCCAGAGCTGGCTGAGTCTAGTCTGGGTGATTTCCAAAGTGTGTGGGGGGGGTGGGGAACACATAGATTTATAAATGTCATACAAGAAATTAAGATACAATTAGATGCTTTAAAAATTCCTAATACAGCAACATTTATTATAAAATGATGAAATCTGAAATCCCTGATATGGCAACATCTACTTATAAAAGTATGACATTTGGAATCCATGGCATTGCAAACTAAAGCTTTGTTTTCTAATAGTATTTCTAGTTTTCAAAAGATGAGCTCTTTTAGCAGGCTGCCTCTTTTCCACGTTCTTTATATTGTTAGGGTCAACATTGGTCAGGCCACACCTTGAGTACTGTGTCCAGTTCTGGGCTCCTCAATTCAAGAGAGATGTTGAGATACTGGAATGTGTCCAGAGAAGGGCAACAAGGCTGGTGAGAGGCCTGGAACACAAACCCTATGAGGAGAGGCTGAGGGAGCTGGGGGTGTTTAGCCTGGAGAAGAGGAGGCTCAGGGGTGACCTCATTGCTGTCTACAACTACCTGAAGGGAGGTTGTAGCCAGATGGGGGTTGGTCTCTTCTCCCAGACAACCAGCAACAGAACAAGGGGACACAGTCTCAGGTTGTGCCGGGGGAAGTATAGGTTGGATGTTAGGAGGAAGTTCTTGCCAGAGAGAGTGATTGGCATTGGAATGGGCTGCCCAGGGAGGTGGTGGAGTCACCGTCCCTGGAGGTGTTCAAGAAAGGACTGGATGGGGCACTTAGTGCCATGGTCTAGTTGACTGGATAGGGCTGGGTGCTAGGTTGGACTGATGATCTTGGAGGTCTCTTCCAACCTGGTCTATTCTATTCTATTCTATTCTATTCTATTCTATTCTATTCTAAATAGGCTCCTTCTCTAATATGCAGTGCTAATCCTCTCCTTACAAAATACTTTTTTTTTAAGGAACAAACTTTAAGTTATTTCTATATCAGGAGGTTTAAAATTTCATCATTTTTTCTGTGGACTCTAAGAGTATTTTGCAATGCTCATTTTGTCATTTCAGTTGGTGTAATTAACATGAGGCATTTTTAATATAGGTTAGTTAACAACACTATATAACATTCTATTGTGATGCAGCCACAGAAGTGTAGCTTAGGAAAAGCTTAGCATTGCATTCATTTTTTTTTTCCTCTTTGAAATTCCAGATTGCTCTGAGTTACATAGTATCGTGCCCAGTGCTGCTGAAGCTGATGGCTACATCACCACCTGCAGTCAGTTTAAATGCAGACGAATGCATCCTACAGATCACTGGCTGTGTAGAAGTGTTTGCTGTTCTGCCAAATTCAACCACCCAGTACATCTTTGCAGGGAATCTAGTAAGTAATGTGAGCTAGATGCTAACATTCAGTGCTGGGGCTGAACAAATCACACAGTAATCTTCCAGATCAGTATAAAGTAGCACATACAGGTCTGCCACAGATAGGCATACTCTTCTTTTGCATTTCACAGGGAGCAAACATGCACCACATACTGTAGAATTTAATAGGAAGTTGCAGAGAATGACTTGTTAAAGTCTTTTTTCCCATGTGGGAGGTTGAATGATTATTCAAGAATCAAGTGTAATGTATGAAAAAAGATATTATCTTATGCCCAGTCTTCCCAACTTGTTTGTTATAAAATAGTTCTATGTGACCCCAGACATCTTTTCAGTAGGCTGGAAGTGAACCAGTTATGTCAGTCATGCAAGGACTTAGATGATCTTAATGATAAGGAGGCAATCAGGGCAGTATTATCACTTCATTCATGCAATCTTATTTGCTAGCAGAAAGCAGCAAATTCACAAATTACTTCACTATCTACAAGTATTGGCCAAATAAAAAGTTTAGGCATTGTGTTTCCAATCACAAAAGCAATTGCATTTGTGCCTTTATCTAAGACAGCATCTATCTGTGTATAGAGTCACAGAAGACCGTTTTTTTTTCTCCCTGCAGACAGCCAGTACCAGAGCCAATTTGACAATAAGCAAACAGAAGTTGATTATCTCATTACTTCTGAAAAGGTAACCAAGCAAAATTCAGAAAGCAACCTTAACAATAACAACATTAGAACGCAACAGAACTGCATTGTGTCCACCTGACAATGCTTGTTTCACCATTTAAGAAAAGGAAAATTAGTTACCTGTTTTCTCACAAGGACTTTTGTGAAACAAGATACTTTCAACTGGTTGGTCTAAATCTTGCAGATGAAATACAGTAATACTGTGAAGTAGCCATGTCTCTTGTGCAACATGGTAGTACCTCTCTCCATAGGTTAAATACCTTTCCAGATGACAATGTTCCATTTATTGGTTATCTAAAAAGCATCTGTTTTAGTCTGTTGGAGAGAGTAAGTTGGAGCATGAAGTCCAGTAGTTTACTTGAAACCCTGTAAATGTTGCTGTAAAAAGATTGCCATATCTGAGCATCATTAACAGAGCTGCCAGAGCGCAAATGCTGCACTGGATCACTGTAACTAGCTCTCTGTGTGCCTTCACGTGAGGGGAGGAAAAAAGTGAGATTACAAAGCCCGTGCTTCAACAGCAGACACTGTGCCATCAGACAAATGGGACTAGACAGGTGTCTGTAGTTTGAAGCAAAGCTCAGAGCCTTTTACATTTTGCTTTGATCTCGCTGGCTTTATGGTTACTTACAGTTACAGGTGTTCTCAGCTGTATTACAGCAAATTTCATTCACACTTCACGCTGGGCTAAGTTCACAGCCCCTTTCTTCCTAAGTGCACCAGGTGGGTATAAGGACAGGCTTTCAGGCAAGTAGCCCACATCAGTATTTCTTTTTGTTAGCACTGTGCTCCAAGTTGGGGCAGAATTCCAGAATATAAGGTATTTTTTAACATCTAACATTTTCATTAATTAAAAATGTGAGCAGCCTTTTCTTAATTTTGGTCACTGGACATTTTTAGTAGCAAAAGAGGACTTAGAATGATCAGAGCCTGTCAATACAAGTTTAAACCTATTGACACAAGAATGTGTTCTGTTCTTCAAATTGCTGGGTTTCCCCAGGATTATATTTGCAGTGATCTGAGGATACATTGCACATATTTTAGTGGAAAAAGTTAGAAAATCATAATGGTTAGGAATTTATATGAGTTTATTCAAGCCATAATGAACATTTGAGCAATATGTAGCTCACCCATTGCAGGAAATGGCAATTCCAGAAAAATCTGATCTCCCAAGTCACAGCCCAGGACTTCAACAGGAGATGAGTATCAGAAAGATCTCAGTGCATCTAGAACTCTGGTCAGCCTGATCTAGGGTAGGGTGTCCCTGCCCATGGCAGGGGGGTTGGAACTAGATGATCCTTGTGGTCCCTTCCAACCCTGACTGATTCTATGATTCTAACTCACTTGTAGTTGTGCAGTTTGAATTAAAAGCTGTTGATAATTAAAGAGTCCTTGGCAAAGTTAATTGTTTGAATCAGCACAAAATCAGTATGAAATTCCACAAATTGACCTTCAAGCAGTATGCATAACTTGTGCTTTTCCTCAGGCTCCAGTTCTCCCTACTGCACTCCACTCTTCGCTCCTCTGAGGTACGGTCATGGTTACAGTGCTCAGGAAAGGTAGCTGAGCGCTTCAGAGATTAAAGAAATTCATCTGAACTTGTTGCTGGTCTCTCTTGGGGATATCATCTGCCACTACTCTTTGTAAAATACTCTTTGAAATAGTATGTTCTCTGGATTTTGGGAGGTTGGGGTTTTTTTTCATGTTTGGTTGGTTAATTTTTCCAGTAAGAGGAAATACCTCTTGCAGTAGTGGGGGTCTCAACAGAGGCTCAAAATGTTGTGGAGGTGTTACTGTATAATATTGCTTGAAACAAAGAGAAATGTCTGCCTGGATGTGCATGACTTAGCAAGCCATCATAGTTGATCCTGCTCACTTCTATATCCAACAGCACGAAGGCAGACATGAGGCCAGCATCGCTTCTAGGTGTTTCTGACAGCCAGCCTGAATTCACAGCTGGACAAAGTAGGCGTAGCAGTTGCAGGGAGTACAAAGTCAGGCTTAAGCTCAGTTTTAGGAAGTATCTTGAATCACTTCAACCAAATGTCATAAACAGAAAAGTCAAAAATATGGAATGAAAGAAACACCATGCCACTGCTTAGAATAATCACAGTAGAATGAGAAATGGTCAGTGAGACTCTGCAGCAGCTCAGCCCAACCTACAACTTCAAGTGAAGGGAGGAGGGCACTAATCACAGTGGCATAAGAGAGAGCACCAGGGCAGGGCAGTTTTTGCCACACAGAAGACAGTTCACTGCTGAGGACTGAATCCTGGCAGCTGAAATGAGGTTGAAGAGGTCTCATTCCTAAAATCAAGGTTTAACCCAGATACCTAATATAAATTAAAAATAAAAGCAGGTTACAATTTTTAAAACCCCCAACAACAAACCAACTTCAAGAGGGACATAGACCTGCTTAAAGGTGTCCAGACACAGAGCCACAAAGATGATTAAGGGAATGAAATTATTAAGGGAATGATTAAGAGAAGGGAATTTTACCAGGAGAGACTGAGGGAGCTGGGGCTCTTCAGCTTGGAGAAAAGGAGACTGAGAGGTGACCTCATTAATGTTTATAAATATGTAAGTGGTGAGTGCCAGGAGGCTGGAGCCAGGCTCTGCCCAGTGATGCCCAATGACAGGACAAAGGACAGTGAGTTGAAGTTGAGGCCTAGGAAGTTTCATGTAAACATGAGGAGGAATTTTTTCCCTGTGAGGGTGACGGAACACTGGAACAGGCTGCCCAGGGAAGTCTTCCTCTCTGGAGATACTCAAAACCCTTCTGGCTGCATTCCTGTGTGATCTGGTATGGGAGTTGGACTAGATGACCTTTTGAGGTCCCTTCCAGCCCCTGACATTCTGTGATTCTGTGATTCAATTTAACTTACTATGAGAAAAATTGACACCTTTATTTTACATTGTTCAGCTGCAATTTAAACCACAAGACTTTCTAAAGATCTTTTTCTCTTCCAAGCTCTGTTCTGATCTTGTTACATGTCACTCCACTTCTAACCCTTCGTCTTCCCTGTCAAGTTGAAATCCTATAGGCATTAACCACCAAGTATGTTTCCCCCCCTCACAGCGTATGTCACTGGTGGAGAATTTTCTGTCTTATGCTTTGTGGAATACAGTGATCCCAGTAATCAATGGTAAGGACTGTGGGCAGTGGGTAGCATCTCTAACTTCATCACTTCCACCTGCATTCATGCTTCACCTGCTGCCCCAGGCAGAACAAAGTAGAAAACCATCTCAGCGGGATGCTAGAGTGAGGGATGATGAAGAAAGAGATGAAGGTGGAAGGAAGCAAATGATGGAGTACAGAAGGTGCCTGTGAGGTAAACAGAGGTGAGGAGACCTCTGGGAAAGGAAATGAGCTTTTGATGAGGAGAAAGGGAAGAGACAAAGTGAGGGATGCAAAAGTCAGGTGTTTGGAAAAGCAAAAGAGAATAGAGTTGGGGCTTGATCCAGGAAACCAGGCATAGATGTGAATGAGAGTGACTGACAGCACTAGAGGATTGGGTAGAGAAGAAAATGTAAGGAAGATGGAGAATGAGTCAGACTGGGAAACAGCAGAAGCCAGATCTTGTAGAGCAGATATGTGGAGAGAAGCAAAGGCAGACAGATTGCAGTGTCAGACAGATAAGAGATTTTAAGAGGTCTGTATGCAACTTTTTCACAGGATTTTTTGCCTCTTAACACATATGAATAATAGCTCCCTTGAGAGGCAACAGGATGCCCCATGAAAGGGAAATTGCAAACCAGACTGAGTTCCTTGAGAAAGATGCTTCTGAAATGAATTTTATTATTACATTCAAATGCAATTATTTTTGTCCCTTCCAAAGATAAACTAGGAAAAGGATTTCCTCTAAACTTGGCCCATACTATCCTGACTGGATCTGTAATAAAAATGAATCAGGTGAGAAGCCAGATTTCTTGTTAAAGAATATTCCTTCTTGTTCAGGCCCGTGCATTTGTGCAGGCCTGCACATCCTGTCTTAAGTAGTCCTAAATGTTGCTAACAGTAAAGCTGTAGCTCTACACTAGATACAAAATCCAGACTCTGGATCAAAAATGAGTCCTCCATCATCCCCACCACCCCCACTCATGACAGTTATAGGTTATAAAGAGTACCCTAGCCCTTCAGAGTGTGCCAGCAGGGGGACACCATAAGGGCAGTTCTGCTATCCCCAGCAGGGCTTAGGAGCAATGAGTTTCTGAGGCCTCACTATTCCAGGAAGGCTCACAGGCAACCTGAGTGTCTCTGTGATGTTCTTCAGCCTTTTGGAGAGTCGCATTAACTTACCTCAGAGCTCATTCCTACTCTAAAGTTAATCGAAGTTCAGAAGCCATAAACCCTTTAGTAGCCCTGCCCTCCTGAAGGGCTTACCATGGGCTAGTCCCACATTACTGACCCTAATTATGTCCATCTGAAATTTCATGTTCTTCCTTCCTCAGGATCACCTGGTGATTTCCACTGATGTTCACTACAAACATGAGGAAAAGAGAGATGAAGACCTTCACAGCCACTCCTGATGGCCCTTTTAAACATAATAAGAGAAAAATGTAGTCTTTCTTCTGTTGGCTTGTAGGGAGTACATGCTTTAATTGTACAACCATGGCTTTGCTAACTTTTGATGACAGCTTTATCTAAACTGGGTGGTACTCCATTAGAAGAAACATATAATGTGAAAAGAATATGATGAGGATAAGCTGAGGTAGTAAATTTTGGAGGTCTATATGGATGGAAACAGTGGAGCTTTTCATGATTTGAAGGAACTGCAGAACTTGTGCAAAAAAAAAAATTAAAGGAGAGGTTTATGTAACTGAGGCTGTGATTTTTAGTCATCCTCAGTTGCCAGAGATACAAATAATGAAATTATTATACATGTGACTCCCTGCCATGAATGTTAAATGTGTGTAAAGTTTGAGTCTTTGTTGACTGACTGACAAATGTCTCTACCCTTTTATATTCATGGATTGCACAATGAAGTGACTCAGGTTGTCCAGCAAAGTGCTCCATGCCTGAAGGAATTTTCTTGGTTTAAATGCAAGCTAATTGATTAAATCACCTCTTTGACAAGGCCAGTAGTTCTGGTTAACTAAAGTACTGGTCAACTGCATAAGAAAGCAGAAGAAATAGAAAGTATTGACTGCAAGAACTAGATGCTATATATTTGCACCATAAATGCACACCATAGTATATATAAATGATAATAAATGCTATATAATTTCTGGGTTTCTGTATACCGAGCAATTTGAGAACAGATGGGCCTAAACAGTTGTTTTCCGTCTCTTCTTCCTAGTAATGAGGCATCCATTTCTTTCTTTCATAATACAGATCTGTCGATGTGTATCAGTGCTGTGGCACTAGTGGAACAGAATCTCCACTGGGGTTTCCTCTCAGGTTCATTTGAAAAGTCAGTGCTGAAATGGTATGCTTCAAAGGCAGCATGTCACTCCAAGATCAGCATCCCAGCACTTGAGCACCCCTCCCAACAGTTTACAATGCCTTCTGCCTATCCCCTAAACTAAATTAGTGATAGATTTAACCTAGGACACCCAAAATAGTCTGGGACTTGATTAGCGGAGAGGCCACTCCCTGTGTGAATGATACTGCTGAAGGTGGTAGCAATTGGCTCTCTTCAGCGTCATAGATCTTTCCCTTAAAAGGAGTAGTTGTGGCTGCAGAGGGTTTTCTTGCGAGCATCATCCCTAGCCTTGTGATCTGCCACAGCAAAAGTCTTCTATTCAGCTTTTGGAGAAGAGGTATGGTAACAAATATGTTGTGATTACTCTTTGTTGTTGGGAAGAGCTAGATGTGGCTGAATCTGGTGCAATTTTGAGATTTTAAGTTAAAAGAGCTATATGTATGTTGAAAGCACATTTCCTTCCAGTACCTTGTTTTCATTCTACAGGGGAAAACTGTTTTAACATAGATGGAATGTATCCCTTTCCACTTTAAAGATTACTGTTTTAGATTAGAGACCTGACTTTTGAATGGCTCTAAGTAGCAAGAAACAGTTCCACACAATGATACTGGGGAAAGGCAAGCTTCTATCAGTTATAAATATCTGGGATTTTTGTCCTGAACATTAAGTTATTGTCCCAGACTGTCAGGATCCACTTGAACTTTCCTAAGAGGAGGTATTAGTAAAGGCCTCTATGTTACCTCTATTAATTTGTTGTTACAAAATACTTTGAACGTTGAAATCCCTACATGTGAATGGAGAGCTAGGCTATGGTTCTCCATGGGCAAAAAGGGAGTTTAATGGGAATGAAAAAGGCAAAAATATGCATTTGATCATGAAATTTGCAAGAAGATTTCTTTTTAATTAACTTAAATACATTTATTAACACACAAATACATTGTCTGTTGGCACAAAATTATTTCCTGCTGTTGACTGCTGTAAGTGAACACAAAGCCCTTCTCCAAGTTGTTGCTAAGAGCTTAAAAAGTGGTTCCTGAAGTGGAGGTATCCATGTCTGTGGCTAAATGAGCTCATCAGCTCTTCCAAAGTGCTAAGACCCAGTAATATCTGATGAATTACCAAGAGCTCTGTATATTTGGGGGGAAATAAACTACTTATTTCACTAACTAGAGAAAGATAAAACGAAATTACAGACTGAAAATTCAGAGCCATTTCCCTTTCAACAGGATTTGTCCAGAAGGATGTAGCCCAAGTGCTTTCTCTACTGCCTGAATTTTCCCCTTTACCCCAAGGAGCTCTGTTTCTCTAACAGGCTGTACAGAACAGGTCCTTTCTTCCATGGTTGTGGAGCTTTTCACTTTTTCCATTCTGGAGGCAAAGCTGGTGTCAGATTGGCTGACTGCAGGAAAAGAAAAGGGATAACAGCCACCACATGACACAGAATGAACTTCTACTGTCATCTTAAATGTTTATTAACAGGTCCTGTGAAAAATAAGGAAGATGGTGAAGATTTGCTGTTATCTACTCCTCTTAAGTTTTCTCAACGGGCAACTCAACGGCAACCCTGGACTCAAAGTGAGGATCACTCAGAAGGGGTTGGAATATGGTATGTGTCATGTTTTCAGAATCTGGTGGTGGGATTGCATTCAGTTCTTGCATGACAGACATCTTGGGAAACAACAGCAGTGGAAGGAAATTACCTGATCACAAGCTATAAAGAAAAGGCATGTCTAAGAGCACAGTATAGCAGATCCAGTAAGCTGCTTGACAGCAGTGTACATCATATTGAGGTTCATTTGATTTCAGATACTGAATCAGTAATTTCAAGTCTTGCCATGACTAGAAGTGAGATCTGAAATAGCACTGGGATCATAAATTAGATAGCCTCTTCTTTCTGACTCTACTCATACCATCTACTATGCTAGAAGCATGTAACTATAAACTCCTAGGCAGTATCAGAGGCAACTAAACTGATCATTGTTTTCCTTTAGCCAAGGAGATTGGGCTGGAAATCCTGAAGCAGAATATGGTGAAGGAGCGTTTTCCTGATTTGAGTGGCCATGAGAAATATGGGCTTGGTAATGTCAAATACAACATCTCAGGGTAAGTATTCTCTCCAGGGGCAATTTGTGCTTGACTGCAATTTGAATCTTCTTTTGTGCTCACCTTGACTTGTAAAATACAAATTTCTCCTTATCTTCTCTCCCTCTTATCTTCCTTATCCTCTAGTATACACGTCACTGCTGTTGAAATCCCCAGGGCCTCCATCTCCCTCATACCTGGGACTGGGATAAAACTGGTGATTGGAAATGCTTCTCTAACCATTGATACAAACTGGAACATAAGGACCTGGATCTTGTATGTACAGCCTCATGTGTTCTGGGATGTTTCTTGATGGAAATGCTAAAGAGAAAAATGCAAAGTTTAGTTTTTCTTGTAACTTCTTCATGGCAAAGATGCAGTAACCTAGGAGTACAAACTGGTCTTTTTCAACACGGCTGCTGGTGGCAGACAAGCCCTAGCCCCTCAGCCATGAGCACTAATAAAAAGCCTATGGTCAAGAAGCCCTTCTATGAAGAGTAAAGGATTGAAGCAGTAGCAGAATGCTGTCGTCGCCCACCCTGCTAGCTAATGACACATTTAGAGAAACTGTAGTATGATAGATCACAATCCAGTATAATAAACCCTCCAGTGCAGCCACACTGCTAGAAACCCTATGTTATGTCTTCAAGAGATACAGTTCAAAAGCTGATGGAAAAATGAACAAGAAAATGGCCATATCTTTAGAGCAATCCCATACTTTTCTTGTCCCAGGCTGTTTCAGATGAAAGGAATCCCTCTCCTCTTCACAGCTTACATTATCTGTATTACTAAACTGACTGAATTACAGCAAGTCCCTGATTTGCACTTGTGGCCTAGAGACCCCCAGTTAGGCTTTTCATAGCTCTTTCTCACAACCAAGCTATGAACATGATCCAAAATAGCACAACTTCACATTATTGAGCATGGGCTGCCAAACATCTAGAAGTGGGGAGGAGAGCACAGAGCCCATTGGGGCACTCCAGGTCCTGACATGGGTTTGCATTGACCCTTCTCATATCTATACACTAGATCCCAGTGCAGCTCTCTTGCCCTATCTTGTGTCAGGAATGTGCCAGTTCCTGCTGCTGTGGGCACAGGTCTGGGAGACAGAATAAAACACTTCACAATGGTGAATTATCTGCTTTCCCAAATCCATCATTTTCCAAAACACCTAGCAAGGAACACTTGATTCTTTGTAGACGTATTAGAATCTATTTTGATTACAAGCAATGAAGTAAAAAGTATTCAGATAAGCAACTTCATCTTTAGTGAACAGAAAAGAGTCTGTTTAAGAATTAATGTTTTGAACATTCATTAAAAGTAAAGGGGTTGTTACTTATTTTTACTTTATGCAGCAAAGACAATGGAAGAAGCACAGTTTACATTTCAAAGGTGTTTGTTACTGCAATCTTTTCAACAACCCTGGATAATACAGGCCATACATCACTATCACTTACCAGCTGCCGGACAACTTCTGGTGACATAGACATCAAGTTGAATGGAAAAAGTGGGTAAGTGGATGAGATCTGTATACAGTCTGGGAGAAAATAACTGTCAATGAATGACATAGAGATAACTTCTCAAAACAGGACACCTAGAATGGCTTTTAGACATCTATAGGCACCACAAATGAAAATCAGTGCCCCACTCTATTGTTTAAACTAGCCAAATTTGACCTCTTTGTATTTGTGTGCACTGCAACTTGAGGATAAAGTCAGGCTCAAACAATCCCTTCAGCACTCAGGTCTTTCCAAATACTGCTCTAATCTTCAGCTCTAGGTAGAAGCACTTGTACTACGCTTCAAGTGCTCCTAGTCACAGTGCTATAAAAACTGAACAGAACCCTGTTGCACTTCTGGTTACAGCCCTGTGTAGCATTATTTCATTGTTTTATTGTACTGCTTTCACTGTCTGGATTCAGCTCTGGCTTTGTGTTGGTTTGTTTGTTTATTACTTGTATTGGAAATTCTTAATGCAGAGACTACTAATGTATTCTGTGTTTGTATATATGTGATGGTAGTAAGATGAAGAATTCCTTATTCATAGAGTCTAATCTACCACAGATAATTGCTGAGATGCCTAGTGGTAAAAATATCTCTTCTTAAATGGTGTCTCTCTGATAGTTGTTGCATTTCAGAAAGCTCCCTTGTGCATTAGAATATCATACTCAGAGTCCATTAAAGTCATGTTCTGCACAGATATCTTATTTCCTGTTAATGACTGTAGTACTTGACCCATGAATTGCTTTATTCCTTGCCTCTAGCTTCCTGCATAACTTCTTTATCAAGTATCTGAAGAAGCCCATTCACAGGAGCTTGGTCACTAATGTAAGCCTTTCAAATTGTGTAGGGGAGGGGTCTGAAGAGTATGATTTTCACAAGTCATTGCTATGAACTTGGCAAAAGGAGAACTAGAAAAAGTCATATAGTCCTATTCTGATCTGATCAGCACAGTCAGCATTCTGCCAGCTAGAAACACTTCCAGATAAAGTGCCAAGATCAAGGCCACAACTAGGTTCCACCAGCAGGAGGGCTGGAAAATGTCATTATTTCCCTATTCCAGTGCAGATTAAGTCTCTCACTGTGTCCCTAAAGGCATGCTGGGTTTGGAGTTATTTTTATACTCAGGGGACAGAGCTTGAGATGGCTGTGGTTCTGCCCCAGGATTGGTATCTCTCCTTTGAGATCAACGTCAGATCTGTCACCTTCTTATGCTGTCAAGGCTGTGGTTTTGTCTCCCCCATCTGGCTGCCCTTGACAACTTCTCACTTTGTTGCCTAAAGGCAGTTCTGACATAGGATGTGCTTCCAGTGCACCAAGTAGGAACGTTGGGGAACCAGTTAGCTAAAGAAAGGCTAAGTCAGGCATTATCAAAAACATGCTGTAACATAAGGAGAAGGATTTGCTAGCACACAGCAAAGAGGTGCTTGCAGGTCCATGCTAATCAGGCTGTAACTTGAATGTGCTTTTACACAGTCATGTCCCAACATCAGATCTGGGATCCAGCTGATTGATGAAGACCTCCGATCACTGAATGGTTAGTCACTAGTGATAGCTTTTTGTTATGCTTTCTCCTGTTCTGAGAAATTCTGCAGCTTTCTTAACAGCAGCTGGTCAGCAAAACCTCCAGGAGCAGTATCAGACCTTCTGATCTGTTACCTCATTTATAGGACCACCATAAAATAAAGGGTGTAGTACTTGGACACAAAAGGATATTTCCAAGAAGTCAAGAACTTGGAAGCTAGTTTTAACTTTCAGATGGGGCAGTGTGCATTTATGTTGTCTGAAATGCCATTTAGAAGCCACACAGCACTGATGCTAAGGCAATTTTCCCTTCTCATGCACCGAGTCCTCCTGCACACACAGCATTTTACAAGCTGAAGCTTGCTCTCATAGCCTGCCTGGAAATTTAAGTAAACCTTGCTTATCTGTCAGACTTGCCAAAGGTAAAATGAAAAGCTTCTTTGTAAAAAAGCCTCTCTTTCTAACCATTTTGGGTTAGGTTTGCAGGTGTTTAAGGTTCCCAAAGTGCTGGGCAAGTACCATGTGCAAAGCACAAGTATCTAAGCAGATCAGGCTCCAACCTTTCTGGGAAAGTATTTGCAGGCTAGAGGCACTCTGCATGCTTCCAGAGCTGCTTGACAAATATCCAAACACCTCCTTGTACCCTGGAGCACTGGTATGGCCATTTCTTTTTGGGTTTTGAGTTCTGATTGTTGGTGGGTGTGTGTGTGTGTTTGTTTGGAGGTTGAGTTAGATCAGATTTACTTCTCCACAATGAAAAAGACACTAGGCAAATTAAAGAAGGTGCTTTAAAGTAGGTGCCAGTAGAAACATCAAGCTTTAGATCAGAATGCATATTAGGAGGTCCCTGGTGGTGTTATGCCCTATGCTTTGAAAAAATTATTCTCTCTCAGGAAGTAGTTTTAAGTATATAAAAAATTCTTTCTGTGTTCTTTTTAATATTGGTATTTTGCCTTATCTATCACTCTTACAGTCTTGATACCAATTGATGATTTGGCCAAAGTAGACTATTCCTTGAGTAGCTTTCCAGCAGTGTTACAACCATTCATTAACCTGGACTTAAAGGTAATTGCCTGCAGTGCTATTGGCTGAAATTGCTGGGGGGGTTATTATTTCTATAACAAACATGATTGCATTTTTGGGACATTTGACCTGGGCATCTGGGTTGATGAAAAGCTCAACATGAGCCGACAATGTGCACATGCAGCCCAGACAGCCAACCATGTGCTGGGCTGCATCAAGAGCAGTGTGGCCAGCAGGGCAAGGGAGGTGATTCTCCCCCTTTACTCTGCTCTCGTCAGACCCCACCTGGAGTACTGTGTGCAGTTCTGGAGCCCCCAATACAAGAAGGATATGGAACTGCTGGAGCGAGTCCAGAGGAGAGCCACGAAGATGATCAGAGGGCTGCAGCACCTCTGCTATGAGGACAGGCTGAGAGAGTTGGGGCTCTTCAGCCTGGAGAAAAGAAGGCTTTGAGCAGACCTTATAGTGGCTTTCCAGTATCTGAAGGGAGCCTACAGGAAGGCTGGGGACGGACTATTGACAAGGTCTGGTAATGTCAGGATGAGGGGGAATGGGTTTAAGCTGGAGGAGGGGAGATTTAGACTGGATGTTAGGAGGAAGTTCTTTACAGTGAGGGTGGTAAGACACTGGAACAGGTTGCCCAGGGAGGTTGTGGATGCTTCCTCCCTGGAGGCGTTTAAGGCCAGGCTGGATGAGGCCTTGAGCAGCCTGCTCTAGTGGGAGGTGTCCCTGCCTATGGCAGGGGGTTGGAGCTGGATGATCCTTGAGGTCCCTTCCAACCTAAACCATTCTATGATTCTATGATTCCATGATTCTATGATTCAGACTTAGTATTTGAGAAGACAGATATATCAGAGCACTACTGTATTTGTTACTGTAATAATTTTTAACAATCCTGTTGTAAAATTATTTAAAAGCCACATCTTTTTTAATTGCTGGTGAGCTCTAGCAGATAGAGAGTAATAAAAGCTGAATAAGCAAGTTAGAAAAAGAAAAGGAAGGGAAAGGAGAGGCAAAAGGTATTCAACTTCACCTTTCTCTGGTTGTTGATTAATATCTGGGACTTCTTTGTTCAGTCAGGGGAAGATTTCTATACACTACACTGACTAGATAAGGCTGCTGTCAGATGAGGGAGCAAGACTATATAAACAAGAATTTAGTCTCTGGCACTTTGAGTGGGAAGACAGAAGACTCTTAAAAAGCATGGGAGCCTAAGGAGTGCTGCTGAGTTTGAAGACCTGAAAAATTCTTTCCAAAAAAAAGGAAAAAGTCTCTTTGTGTATTGAAACTAAAATCAGAGCAGTGTCTAATTCTCGAATAACTCAGTTGTCATTCTGTGTGAGGTGATTTGGTTGAGGGTAAGAGACATCAGGGAAATGAGAGGCAGGAACACAAAGGACCACTAATTCAGTGTCAATCTGTATAGTAGACCCTGGTCTCAGCATTCCAGCTCTGCAGCTTCTGTCAAGCTCTCCTAGGTATTGTAGCAAATAGATTTAAAGCAAGGATTCAAGGCAGACTAAAGAGGTAATGCCATGGCTGTTTACAGGGCTCATCCCCACATTGTGTCATAGAGGAAACATAAGCAAGTGACTGTTACATCCAGCAAGTGAGGATTGAATGGGAGGGTCATAGGCAAAGCAACTCAGCACTTTTTTGATAGTCTTCAAAAGGCAACACGAAATTTATACAGAGATGGGGAGGAGCTGAGAAAGCAAAGACACAAAAAATACATTTCAGATTAAATAGAAAGGGGGAATTAATCTTAATCTCCAAGTACATTCCTCACTTCAGGTCAGTTTTACCCTTTCATTTCTTTTGGAAGTACTAGATCTGCAAGCTTTGACTAATATCATGGGTAGTGCAAAAGATAACATAGGTATTTTTAGGATTGTCTGGCATAACTCTCTCATAGACATTTTTTTGACTGCACAAGTTGCCAGCTTGGTTCTGGGCAGAATAAGGTACTGGTTCTGACTTAGAAAGACCTCTGGTTTTATGATCCATCTTGTGATTGAGACCACTGAATAGCTCTAGGTGGCAGTTCTCATATTCAAATTCTTACAGATGGGGAAAGGAGAAAGCTTTTCAATAAGGAGGAGCCTTAGTCATGCTCCTCATGCAGTAAGTAGACCTTTGATTCAGAACTTTTGTTTTCTGAAGTGGTAAACTGTCTCCAGTAGCTGGTCAGCATCTCAAAATACAGATCTCAGATGTTAGCTGTGAAGATGTCAAATCTCTGGAACTTGTGTTGAGCACCTGCTTGAAAGCAGCGAGGCTTCAGGATATACTACAAAGTCTATGTACTCATTAGTACACCAAATTAATATCTTGAGCAGGGGGAAATGCAGTAGTATTAATTTTCTGCAGTAATTTTAAAGTCATATTTTGATGCTGGGTTTTTGTTTGTTTGTTTTTTAATCTCTGGCAATCATTTTCAGGGGACAGTCTACCCATCTGGAAACCATACTGGCCCTTCCTATGTGGCAGCTCCCTTTGTTATCCCAGACCAAAGTGATTCCATGCTCTATCTTGCCTTCTCTGAGTATTTCTTTCAAACCTCCTCATTTGCTTACTACACTGCAGGGGCCTTCAACATCACCATTGCAGAGGAGGTAAGTAGGATGCAGAAGAATGGGGTCAGAGAGGCAAGACATCATGCAAGACAAGGCTTTGACCTGCCAGTCATCAGTACATGGCATAAAAACTGCTAAGTGTAAAGTTGCTAACTGTGAAGTCCTAAGACAGTAGATCAGAAACACTAGGGTACTATTATGTTCTGTACAGATGCTTCAACCCACAGGCAGGGTGCCTGGTTCCACTGAACAAGGTACCAAATACTGGCAACTTTACTACAAGAAAGGTTTATGTAGATCTGAGGCATAAACTCTTCTGAGATGGACAAAGGATCCACTCTGCAGAATTTAGCAGCCTCAGCAGCTGTTTTCTAAGGAGTCTTTACAAGCTGAAAGTACTGTAGAGACCACAGAAACCAACCAAGCAAATGTCAAAGCACAATGGCTGTGGCTTGGAGGCTAGCAAACTTGCCTAGAATGTCTCCAGAAGGTTCAATAAATTAAAAAATCTATAGATCTATAGATTGTGGCCCAATTATAATGATATTAAGCATTTGCTTTCCCAGGGAGTATATTGAGAACCAGTTTTAACTATTCTGAGTCCCTTAAGAATATTTCAGAGAGGTGCAAAACCAAAGATTCATTGAAATGACATTAATAATGTATTTAGAGGGAGAAAAAAATGACCATAGATGTCAAATCTGGTAAAATGATTTGTTTTATTTCTCTCTTTTTTTGTTTGTTTTGTGGTTTTGTTGTGGGTTTTGTTGTTGTTGTTGTTGTTGTTTTGGTGGTGGTGTTGGTTTGGTTTAATTTGGTTTGGGTGTTTTGTTTTGTCTCCAGACTTGTAGCTACTTTAATATAAGCACAGAGATATTTGGAAGTATCATTCCTGAGGTGAGTATCATTACTTCCACAAACTCTGTGACACCCACACCAGGTGGTTTCCTAACACACCTCACTGCTGGTGTGTCCTAAAGGCTTGTAGGGTCAGCAGGACTCTTTCACTATAGAAGTGGGCAAATGTACACCTCATAACAACAAAGCAAGTGGGACTTGTTATCTCCCATCCCAAAATGAGCTAGATGATTTGCACTGTTACCAAATTTGGCCCATAGTCTTGCACATCAGTCTTCACTCTGGGCATTGTACCCAAGCTACAGCTGTTCCCACCAAAAAACAGCTCTAATCAGGAAAAAGCTTCCAGTCATGAATCCTGCTTGGAGACTTGTGGGAGGGCCTCAGCTCAGAAATAACACTTTCTCCTGCCCAAACCTGTGTAATTGGTTTTGCTCCACTGCTGGCCCGTGTCTGACTAGCAGACCTTACCTAAAGACCTAAGGAAGGACTATATAATGGCCACACGCAGGAATCTTAGCTAACAGATGAGCAGGAAATACTGCATCTATAGAACAGACAAGGCAGATGCACAGGATTTCCATTCATTTTAGGCAGAGAGAATGAATATAACAGGACAGACTGTGTAAGCACCACCAGGTTTTGCACAAAGAATGAGAAGCCAAAAATGAGCATAAGAGACCCCAGGCTATGAATGCCTAGGCTGAATGAACTTGAACTCGTGGTTTGAAGAACTTCACATACTTCTTTGCTTCTCAGATGTAATTATGTTCTTCCTTCAGCAATCTAAGAATGCTTCAAGGGCAGTTATCTTATGATCTTCTCTGTAAGATGCCATGATTGTTGATACTAATATTACACCTTCTCTGTTCTAAGTAATGAACTTGGTAGGCCTATTCACTCTTCAGACAGTGGATAGGGTGAGGCTCCTCTGAGGACAGTACAGAGCAATAACCTGTCTCATGAGATGGATCAATCTCAAAGTGAATGACTCTGGAAATCTTTCATTGTGTGACTTAAATATCATATTCACGTTCCATTCCTTTCTTGTGTGAATATGAATGACATTTATGTTTGTATAAATGAATATTTAATGTCTCTCAAAGAGATATAGGAGAAATTCTACTCCTAGAGTGGGAGGAACTTTCCACTGCATTCCCAGTGTGCCCAAGACTGGTAAAATATCACCACAGAAAAACTGCTTCCTGCTTGCTTGAAAGAATATTAACAGCTGTCCATAGCCTAATCTTAGGGAACTGCTTCAAAATGATTGCTTCAAGAACAAGAAAATGCAGTATTCTGATCTGGTTTACAAGAAACACATTTTTTCTGTCTGTTTTGGTCCTGGAACCTTACAGGTAGGAGAATATTCAGTTACACCCTACCCAGTGATGTTGAAGCTAATGGCTACTGAAATACCTATCATCAGCTTACAGCAAGACTCCTTCACAGTAGAGATTCAGGGCTCCATGGAGGTGTTTGCTGTTCTGCCAGACTCATCCACCCAGTCCTTGTTCACAATAAACATGGTAAGTACAACAAACAAGGTGACATTAAACTGTTTGATCATTCCTTCTGGTAAAACTCTGTACAAGAAACAAAGTGCCAAATTTCTAGTACTTAAACGTGCAAATTCATCTCAGTCATAGATGATGCCCATGTGGCCTCACTTAGTCTACAGGACACTTCTATAGCAAAGAACATTTTCCAATAGATGGGCAAAACTGCAAACATAAAATGACTCTATTCTCTGGAATGACTGTTCTGTAGGCATGAATTATGCCTCTTGGCAACTCTTTCATTTAACTGATCAGGGAAATCTTGTTACCCACATTTCAGCTTTTGTCAGTGCCACTCAGAGCAGATACTTACTGTATGAAGCCTGACATGGGCCATGAGCTAGGGAGAAAGTTGCATCTATGTGAAACAGCTTCTGTATGTAACTTGAAAGACAGTATTCCTGCATTTGTGACAAATATACAGCAAGAGTCCTTGAGGTTTTGTCTGGCAACTCATGTTTTCTTTCTTCTGCAGGCAGCCAACACCAGCATTGCTCCAAATATATTTGACCAGAAACTGATGGGCTCACTGTGTTTGAACAGGTAACTCAAGGTGGGCTGGAAAGCGTTTGCAGCTATTTGGGAGTGTTAGGCCTCCTGACATTAGCAGTTTAAGCACATGATAGGATAACAATAACTTAATGAATATGAGTTTTACTGTATTAGATGTCCTAATCCTCTGTATGGCTGCACTCTACAGTTTAGAGGACTCAGGAAGCTTTTCTGGAACAGCTACCACAGTCCCCAAGGGCTGTGGATTGCTGCAGGGCAGTGGTTTCATTGGACTTCTCTGCTCCTGACATTACTTACCCCTCTGAGCTAGCTAAATGAAGTGTTTAGGGCAGTTATGATGACCATGAATGAGTTGAGAGCTTCTCTCATCCCTTTCCAGTGGACAGAAGTGCTTTCTAGCACACCTGTGCCACTAGTAAAGTGCAAAGGGGCCCATGACTCTGGATTTCTGCTGTTCCCCTACACTGACATTCCTGTAGCAGAGATTCCCCAGCTAAGGCACTGCAGCTCCAAAGGGTCAGAAAGCTGGAAACCATAGACTTGAGAGTTTAGACATCTAATGCATCACATCTGTATAGAGAGAAGCTCTGTATACTTGGACTGCACAGCTGGGAACTGAGCCATTGGTTTCACAAAAGTATTTTGGGTTAATAATATGCAGTTTGTCAGGGCACAGAGATGTGAGGAATTTGAGGGTAGTGCTGTTAGCATTTTTTTGCAGTGACATTGAAAGAAAAAAACCTAGAGTGTGCTGAAAGGTGGGGTGTTGGTACTGTGGAAACTCAGAAATCTTGTTTTAAATGCATTTGGATACTTAAGGTGTACTGGATAAGTATCTGAATTTGGAAACAGAGACACTAGCAACACAGCCATCGGCAGCAGTACCATACAATGAGCAGAATTTTTGTTCCCACTCAGGTAAAGCTGACATAAAAGCATTATGTTGATGTACCAAAATCCTTGCAAAATATCTGAGAGCCTGCAAGTCCTTGATGCTAGCCCTAGTACAGTAAATTGTCAGTAGGATACAGAAGGAAAAGTGTGCTTACACTGCTGGCTACAGTCCTTCTAGCATACTCTTGCATGTGTGCTCAGTAATGCCCTAAGAAAAACTCTTGTTTATAAGGCTGTATGCATTGTGTAAAATATATTGCTTCCAAAACAAGTATGTTTTCTAAGGCCTGGAGCTCTACAGCAGTGACTGCACATGACTAGAATAATATGCGTTTACCCCTTGTAGTGACTTCTCTTGACTCACCTCCTTCCTTCAGGCTCCATTTCTCCCTGGCCCACTCCAATGTTGGCTTTTTTGAGGTAAGTGGATAGTTTAAGCATATAGGAAATGCAAACCAGGGATATCAGTGATATCAAGGCCAAAAACTAAGCAGCTAAATTTTATTTGGACTTCTGTATCATTTGCCTTCATTCCTGGGTGGCTCTTTTCCTGTGTTCTGTCAGCGACCTCTGTGCTGTGGCCTTAAAAGTATATCCTTTGGGACAACTTAGTGCTCTAAAAATACAATATTTTGTAGTTTCCCTCACTGATGTATCATATTTAATCAGTAATCACAGAAATCCCTTGAGCCGTAACAGCAAAATGCACAGCAGCAACCTGAACTGTAGCAGCAAAGCATTGTGCCAAGACATCATACACAGGACCAAGGCAGAGGCACTCCATGTAGTGCACTGGTTCTCGTCACAGATGCTCAGAATTACAGCATGGTATGGGAGCCAAAATACTGGTCTCAGATGTCTAAAATAGTGTAGTTGTAGCCTCGCAGAGAGAAACCCTACCTGTGCAGAGAGTCATTTAATTCTAAGTATATAAATGAGGTGAGTATAATAAATGAGGTCCAAGTAGCTAAGATGAAATGATTAAAACTGTTCTGGTCTTTGCTATTGTGATAAATTATCTCACAATTAAAGGAAACAGACTGGTTTTAATGTCAGGCTCATTTGCATTTTCACATCATCATTCAAAAGACTTAAGATCCAAAGGTCACTTTAGCTTATGACTCTTCAGTGCCATATGAAAGCTGTAAGTTGAAGATGAGCCTAGCTCTATCTGGGATGAAGGCATGACAGTTTCTGCTGCTATCAGGAAGTGATGGCTAACTCGGTTTTCATGTTTGTGACAGATCTCTCTGCTGGAGAACATCCTGTCTTATATTTTACAGACTGAAGTTATTCCATCAGCTAATGGTAAGGCTGTTATTTCAATGCAGCAGCTGAAAGTTTCCAGCAGAGTGGGCTATTCTAGGAATGCCAACTGACTGCTTAAGATTTCAGTTCCTATTAACTTAAGTGAAAAATTACTATCAGCCAGTAAGCAGTGAAAGGGAGAGACTGATCTGTAAGAGTTCGTGTAACTGTCCTCTCACTGACACTGTTCTGTAAAAAGGGTTTGGAAACTCGTAACTCTGCCTCATCTGCTTATGCCTCACTCAAGGTAGCCCTGATGCTTCAGCATCTTCCTTGTCCACATACCTGCCTGAAGCTACAGTGTGTGAAATGTATTCCTCTCTTCCCTCCCATAAATCTTCTTTAAGGCTCCGGAGAGAGACATAACTTTGTCCCAGTCCTCTGTACTGGGATGAACTTTGCCTTCCTTAATCAATGGAGACAAATGGGAACAAGTTCTAACAATGCTAGAGCTGTATTAATCCCTGGGATCATTAGGGACATATCACTGAGTATATAGTGTTGATGTAATGAACTTAAAATGCTTTGGTTTGCAACCCTCTGCCAGGAGAAAAGCATCTGTAACTCTTCTTTCCTATATCTAAATGGGCATTGTATCTACCTCTTGGAGCTGCTTGTGAAGACTAAGAGGTTAATTTTTGTAAATGCCCTAAAAATCTCTGCATGAAACAGTGTTATCAAAGAGCAGGTGTTTATTCTTTCCAATGCATACCTAAATCATTATGTTTGTCCTTCTTTTTATTTTTTTTTTAAGCTAAACTGTCAAAAGGATTCCCTCTTCCCAGTCTGGCCAATATCACCCTCATGAGACCTCACATTACAATTGTACAGGTGAGATTTTGACACTCACATCAAAAAGTTATTAATCCTTTTTTTTTTTTTCCTAGGCATTTATTCACTTTCTGTTTGTACCAGAAACTTTCTGGATTCAAGCAAGTTAAGCAGCAATAAGCTTCTTAAAATGGGTTTAAAATAAGATTTGTAATGATGTTAAAATCCTACTAGAAACAAGTTTCTCTTCTTGGGTTTTTAGAAGAAAGGCTGTAACTGCATTATACTCAGAACCATGGAGTGATCAAATGCACAGCTTGCTCAGCCTTTAAAGTTGCAATGAACTGTGAAAAGAAGCTTAACATTTCCTTCAAGTTTGTCTAGTCAGATCACTGGAATAGGCTGCCCAGGGAGGTGGTATAAGCCCCATCCCTGGATGTTTTCAAGGCCAGGCTGGATGGGGCTCTGAGCAACCTGATCTAGTATGATGTATCCCTGCCCATGGCAGGGGGAGTGGAGCTAGATGACCCTCGAGGTCCCTTCCAGCCCTGACAATTCTATTATTCTAAAATATAGAAGCTAATTACATTTCTCCACTTATTTACCAATTTCTTAGTGATTTTCAGCTTTGCATAGATAGTCTCAAATCTTTGTGATTAGGCACAAAGCACAACTCAGGAAAGGAAACACAAAGGAGCTATTTTAATCTTTCATTGTATTCCACATACCTGGCAGCAGCCAGCTAGGCAGTCCCTAAAAAACAGAATTGCTTGGAAACTGCTTTCAGTGGCACCAGTTGCCAACAACCTTATAGGCCAATAATGAATGAAGCATTTCAGTGCTTCTGTGGGGTCCATTCCTCACTTTGCTTTCTCTAATCAATCTTCTCATCACTAAATAGGAATGAGAGAGGACACAGGAGAATTGCTATATTCTTTTAACATAAATGGGATTCCTGTTTAAAAGGTAGTTCAATAGTGTCCACTTCCAGTCCCATCCTATTGGCTATGGTGAATAGGAAGAGGAAGAAAGACAACTCTTCCAAATTACCACAGATTACCAGACCTGGGGGTACTGGTAGATAGTAGCTGAAGATGAGCCAGCAGTGTGCCC
>WAAF01004838.1:537718-607440 GCA_013400475.1 Tricholaema leucomelas | reverse complement strand
GAAAAGACTGGCTGAGGCACTTAGTGCCATGGTCTAGTTGACTGGATAGGGCTGGGTGCTAGGTTGGACTGGATGATCTTGGAGGTCTCTTCCAACCTGGTTGATTCTATGCTATTCTATGATTCAACTAGCCTGTGATGGACTGCTCTCTGAAGGCTTATTGCTCTGTATGCACTGAAATAAAAAACAAAAAGCAAACAAAACCCCCCACCAAAACCAGCAGCACAAAACCCATCAACTAACCAACCAAACCCACTTTCATTTTATAATTCATAGCACTTCAGTGACTGTTTTTCTCTCCACAGGGGTACATGTTGATTTCTTCTGATATCCACTACAAACACTAAAGAGAACATTTTGTTAAGCATGAACTTCAAATCAATGTTTCTCTGAAGGCTAAAAGCTCTCTCATTCTCTGGAAATGTGTATCCTGAACCCTAACAAGGGCAATGTCATTCTGGCTGGGGACAAGGAATAATGTGAGAGGTATAAAAAGCTGGTGATTCCACCATCAGCTGTAAAATATTAGGCTGTATAATGGTAGTAACAAGAAGACCCAGAAGAGAACTTAGAACATTTTTAATAAATAATGGTTGGCATTATTTATTCTGGAGTTCAACTGATGCAAAAATGTTTTGGGTTTTTTTTTAAGATTAATGCCTTTATTGAAATAGTTTTCTCTACACACTTCCAGAAAGGTGCTGTAGTCTTTAAAAAGAAAGTAAATTTTCAAGATGCTGCTAGGGCAGGCGTGTCTGCTAATCTGATTCTACTGAAATGATCTTTAAATGATTTCCTTCTGAACACAATGCACAGAGGATGAAGTGAGTCCTCTCCAGAACCAATCAGACTGCAAACTGTCCCAGTTACTCTAGGAACTAAGAGCTTAGCACTGTCTTAACTAAACTTTAAACATAAATCTTAACAAAGATGCCCTACTACTGATTGGACAGTCACTCTTCCCTATGGGTCTTCAAATCCCTATGTCTGTCTTGTCTCCTCTTTATCATTGCTTAGCAAGGCTAGATACATTTAACTCCGTGTGTGTTTCTGTGTCTTACAAGTCTAACCTTTATCAGTATTTTTCTGGATTGAAATACTTACAGTATGTCTTACTTCATTTTGGTATGTTGTGTTACAGTCTTTATCTTTTCCTTTCTCTTAACTTTTATTAGCTGGCAAATGTGAACAGAGTTATGCAGAAGGATATGCCAGCCCCAGAATGCTTAGGTGGTGTTCTTTGTCCAAGCCTAGATAGGAAATAGGCTCATGCATTCCAAACCAGTAGGGAGAGAGGAGAGGATGCCATGTTTTACTATATTCTGCTGCTTTTGGGGCCCAAACTCTGAAGCACAGCCCCATCCATCCAGCCCATACCATAGCCATCCCCACACCTCACTCAACAGGAGCCCATTTCAACACAAGATGATACAGCAAAAGGCTGTGTTGCTCATGCTGAGAAAGGAAATTGAGGTGCAAACAACTTTTGCCTAACTGCTGCAGTTGAGCGAAGTCCACCCATCTACCTGCAGCAGAGTGCTACCTAAATACCCGGCAGGCCAAAACTAACCTGCCCTGCCCCAGGGGGGCAGCACACACAGACACACGTTTCCCTTTAGCCACAGGTAGAGGAATAAAACACTTGTTCCTCTTGCAAAAACAGATCAGAAGTGCGCAGTGTGAGTGAGGGGGTGACCAGGCCAAGTTCCCTCACACCAGTGCGGTCCCGGCCTGTGCTCGCCTTCACGCCCTCACCGGACAGGTGCCCGCTACCTCTCCAGCCTGCCCCAGCATCTCCAGTGCTGTGGCCGATGACCCTGTGGCCATCTTAACGAGACGAAACTGGGGTCTGCCCTGCGCTGGGGACGGGACTCGACGCTGCATTTCTGCCAGGCTGGACCGTCTCCAGGCCTCATCGTGTCGAGTCTGGCTCGTCTTGAGGCAGGGGTGAGGGAGCGACAGGGCATAAACAAGCCGGTTGACTAAAGAAGGTCTCTGCCCACCCGTGGCGAAGCACGCGAGCGGCCACCCTGCACATGTCCCACTCAGTCCGGACGGGCGAAACCGACTACGGAAGCGCCCTGGTAGCGTAAACGCCTCTCCGCGGTAGGACGCCAGGGGGCGATGGTAGCTGCCAGCTCTCGCGCCGACTCCCGCCGAGGATGTTTGACCCTAGGCGGTTCCCGTCCGCTCTCTGAGGATGTGAGGCGTCATGACCCTCGGCGGCCGCCGTCGAGCCGTGCCATCGAGCGAGTGCTGGTTTCCGCGCTGACGCGGAGTTGTCGACCGGGACTGTCGCCACCATGAGCCGAAGCTACAACGATGAGCTGCAGTACCTGGACAAGATCGACAAGAATTGCTGGCGGATCAAGAAGGGCTTCGTGCCGAATATGCATGTGCGTGGTGGGAAGACTGAGGTCAACCAGGAGCCCCGTGAGGGGTCGGGTGGTGAGGGGTGGTCCATCTGAAGGGGGCAGGAGGGCTGCCCGGCAAGGCGCCGACTGCAGCCCTGAACAGGTCTGGTGCAGGCCTCCCTGACAGGTCTTCCCGCAGGTGGAAGGCGTTTTCTACGTGAACGACCCGTTGGAGAAGCTGATGTTCGAGGAGCTGCGCAATGCCTGCCGCGGTGGAGGTGCGTCCAGTGGAGGGGAGTGGGTTGGGAGCCATCTGACCCAGAGAGTGTCCCCACACGCTCCTTGACGTAGTCTCGAAGCTCTTACTAAGCGCCCATGTTCACACCACCCTTTCTGTGGGCCTTGAAGGAATCAGTACGGAGCAGGGGCATCGGGATCGACCCAAGATACGATCCAGCTGGTAGGCTTGGAGAAGCAGTGAACAGCAACTCTTTATTTTCTGCCTTGCCAGCCACTGTGGCCTGGTGACCGTGCACAGGGCTGTCGTCTGCAGGTGGATCATGTCCTCTGCCCAGATCAGATGGACAGGTACAGCCTTGCCAGTAGCCCTTTGTGCACTCCCTGAATACTTGCTCTAAGAATTTAGTAGGGGGTTGTAACCCAGGTGTCTGTTTTCATAGAATCATAGAATGGTTTAGGTCGGAAGGGACCTCAAGGATCATCCAGCTCCAACCCCCTGCCATAGGCAGGGACACCTCCCACTAGAGCAGGCTGCTCAAGGCCTCATCCAGCCTGGCTTTAAACACCTCCAGGGAGGAAGCATCCACAACCTCCCTGGGCAACCCATTCCAGTGCCTTACCACCCTCACTGTAAAGAACTTCCTCCTAACATCCAGTCGGAATCTCCCCTCTTCCAGCTTAAACCCATTCCCCCTCGTCCTAACATTACTAGACTGTGTAAAGAGTCCCTCCCCAGCTTTCTTGTAGGCTCCCTTCAAATACTGGAAAGCCACTATAAGGTCTCCTCGAAGCCTTCTCTTCTCCAGGCTGAAGAGCCCCAACTCTCTCAGCCTGTCCTCATAGCAGAGGTGCTCCAGCCCTCTGATCATCTTCGTGGCTCTCCTCTGGACCCACTCCAGCAGTTCCATATCCTTCTTGTATTGGGGGCTCCAGAACTGCACACAGTACTCCAGGTGGGGTCTGACAAGAGCAGAGCAAAGGGGGAGAATCACCTCCCTTGCCCTGCTGGCCACACTTCTCTTGATGCAGCCCAGCACACGGTTGGCTGTCTGGGCTGCATGTGCACACTGCCGGCTCATGTTGAGCTTCTTGTCGACCCAGACGAGAGCAGCACTAGAGCACAGGGCTGGATCCAGACCTGACATATGGGCTGGGATAACACACTTCTGCACACTTCTGCTGTTACCACAGATTGTTCTACATTGGTACTAACGCAGCAGAAGTTGGACTTAAACCTTATAACTCATAACTAGATCATGCATAATGCCAGGCACTTTATATCAAGAATACTTGCTGATGATGCTTTTGAGTTGCCAGAGTTTTGAGGAACCTCTTCAGAAAGTGCTTCACTGTGGTTACCATAGTAAATTATCAGATTAATTATTTTCATTTCCTCTTGCCTTTTCAGGTGCAGGTGGCTTTTTGCCTGCTATGAAACAAATTGGGAATGTGGCTGCATTACCTGGCATTGTGCATGTGAGTAACTGCTCTGAAAACTTGCTCCTCTTCTATTCCTGTTTACCAGGAACAAATGCCTTACAAATGGGAGCTCTGTTGTGAGAAAGGATCTAGACCAATATTCTTTCCAAGACAGGCTGTGTTAGGAGCCTGTTTCTGATAAAGGACCGTTTGCAATGGTAGGTGATTAAGGTGTCAGAAAAGGAAATAGCCACTTAAAATTAACTGCCTTTCTACTGAAGCTTTTGTAGCGTTGCTTTCTGCTCTTTCAGTTTGCTTAAACCACCTTTCCCCCATGGCTCATACAGACTGTTGGTTTTGAGTTGCCTCTGCTAACCTGGAATGCTTGGGGAAGTGAGGAGAGCACAGGAAGATCTCTTGTGTGCACTCGCATTGCTGCCCTAATGTTGGTAGTAGCCTTCCTGTGCACTCAAACTCTTATCCCTCGCCTCGTGCATTTTTGAAAGCGAAACATCAGATATGATGATATGTGAGGGAAATAGCAGACTGGGTCACTTTTCAAGAAGTGCTAAGTATGATGTGGACATAATCTTTTTCTTGTTCAATATTGCATACATTAATAAGTGACAACGAATTTTCTTTTTTCTGTTTCTCTTGGTGGCAGAATTTTTGTCTGTAATTAAAGCATTGCATCATGCTGTTAAAATGCCTCGGTGGTCAACCAAAACAGGGAGTAAGCTAGACTGATAACCATTTAAAATGAGAATTTTGGCTGTTAGTTCTTAGGAGAGATCATCAGTCTATTCACATCTTCATGTTTTATTTCCAAATAAAAGATTTCTTGGTGATGGGGAGGGGAGGCAGAAGAACATAATCCCACTGCCAAGTATTGTTCTTTTTAACGTACGGTGACAGTTTCACACATACTGAAAAGCTCCAGTTTCTGACAGCTTTCCATGTGTTTAGGGTTTTTATTTTTGTTGTTTGCTTGAATAGATTGTGGAGTGCTGTTAGTGGTGTCCTAATCTAAAATTGCCAGGCTAGATACATTTTGGACTTGTGGAACTGGGTAGAAGCATGCTCTTAATTTCTTTAAAAGTAATAAGAAAAGGATCAATAAAAAGAATTCTTGTATAAACTATCTTGTCCTGTCCTCTCAGGATATCATCCTAGAAGAATGACTTCTTTCTGCCTGCAGGGTGCAATCTTTGGTCAAGGTTTGATGACACAGCTATGAAGAGAAAATGCTGACTGTTTTACGATTACATTTCATATCACTGAACTCTTCCCTTGTTACATTTACAATATTTAAATATTGCAGACATCTCTAGGTGGAACTTGATAAACTCATCTTCACTCTTATGCCTCTGCTTTATGCTACTCATAATTAGCATAAAGTAGTTATCTTGAATCCAAGAAAAACGTAGGTTAGAATTCAGTTTGAGATTGTATTTCTACATTTAAGTGTTTTCAGCATCTGATCTAGTCAGTAGAGCCAAGGGGGCTTCTGTGATGGTTTGGGTGTTACCCACCCCACCACACTTTGGAAATCACCCAGACTAGACTCAGCAGGCTCTGGAAATTGAATGAAGCTTATTATTTACAGCTTAGCACAATATACAAGCAGATATTTACAGTACATACAATTATAGACAGAAATATACAAGGTAAAAGGTAAAACAGAAACACAACAGCCCTCCCAGAAACCTGAGTCCCCAGGAGGGGCTCTCAGCCACGCTTTCACCTTCCTCCTGCCCCTCTCAACCTTACCCCAGTCCCAAGAATGGAAGTTCGGCCAGGGGGTTAGGAAGCAAAGTGGATTAGAAAAGAAATGGCAGAGAGAGACAAAAGATGCAGCTCAGCCAGTTCCCCAGCAGAATCAAAACTGGTTAATATATGTTTTGCTTTTTTTGTTCTTATACGTCTCAGCAAGCCTATGAGCAAAGTAGACATCACCTCTGTTTTCCTCCTACAGCCTGTAATCTAATTCTTCTCACCAAAACATTCTAGCTAGCTTCAAACTAGCACAGCTTCTCAGCTGACTAGTCACTAGGTGCTTGCTTCCACATGAGATACAGAATCATAGAATGGTCTGGATTAGAAGGGACCTCTGAAAGTCATCTAGTCCAACCTCCTCTGCAGTAAGCAGTGGCATCCTCAACTAGATCAGGTTGCCCAGAGCCCTGTCAAGCCTCACTTCAAATGTCTCCAGGGATGTGTCCCCAGACACCTCACCAGGTGACCTACTCCAGTGTTCCACTACCTTCACGGTAAGGAATCTGTTCTAGCATCCAACCTAAATCTGCTTCTCTCTAGTTTGAAGCCATTGCCCCTTGTCCTGTCACTACAGACCTTTGTAAACGGTCTCTGCTTTCTGCTCTTTGCTTTCTTTGTCTGTCTATCCTGTAGGTGCAGGAGTTGAGGTACCTGAATTGATGTATTTACTTCATCTATGTCTGAACATCCATTCTCTTGTAATACATTTGTTTGCAAGGCAGAGCATAACCAAGGTGACCCTGTGCAGCGTAGAGGTTCATAAAACTTTTTAACATTGCCTTCATTCTCTTTCAGAGATCAATAGGACTTCCAGATGTCCATTCTGGCTATGGGTTTGCCATTGGCAACATGGCTGCCTTTGATATGAATGATCCTGAAGCAGTGGTTTCACCGGGTAAGGAAGACTGACATAACCAGCACTGAGAAATACCTGAGGTGGCATAAAAATACTTTCTGAAGTGGCAGGTGTTTACTTTATAGACAGAACCAAAGTAAAACCAACCCCAACAGAACATGAGAATTATAGGTAGTTAAAATGTGCTTAACTTGTGCACTCAAAATCCTTATGGAGCAGGTGGTTAAACTGAAAACATCTAAACAGTAATGAGAATTGCCCTTGTGGTTTTGACTTGGGCTTATAATACCTGTCAGCTTTTAAAAGAGAGCAAAAGACTTTGAACTTTGTTTTTACCAGGTTGATAAAGAACCAGTGGTTTCCTTTGAACAATGCTTGAAAGCATGTTTTCCACACTTTATTAAAAATCCCACCTTAAAATCTGTTTGTCTTTTTAATGAACACTTGGGTCTTTATTTACTGATGGTCTGGAGATGCTATTGTGGTTGTTGTGATGCATGATGTTTGCATTTCATGTTTCCTTCAGGCAGTTCCAGTGTTCCATATTGACTCTCATGCATTATCTCTTAATCTGGGATCCCTGCTCTAACACTAATTAATACCAGAATCTTCACTAGTAAATGTGGCATGATTGGTCTTTCACGTTAGACCTTGCCCTGCAGTATTTATGTGATACCTAAGAGTTAAGTTAAACACTAAGCAGAGAACTTTAGTATTCTCTGTAAGTATTTATCACTTACCATTATCACTAATTACCATTCAAAAGGGACTTTCTCTGTAGAGAAAAAGATTCAAAAGGGACATTCTCTGTAGAACATCTTGGATCGGGGAGCCATGCTTATACCTAGCACTTTTCTTCTGACCTTAGGCAGAACAAGAATGTCCTCTGTACTTTCTGTGGACAGTGTACTTTATAGTTATGTCTCTTTGTCTGCTTGCTGGAGCAACTTTGTTAACACAGATCTCTGTAGGCAATTGTATAGCTTTGCCTGCAGAGCATAGGCTCAAAACTGAAAAACTGTTTTTTCAAGAGCTTTCAATTTTTTCTCTGCAAGACCACATTTTTGGCTGTCTTGAAATCCGTGGCTTGGAGTAAATCCATTTATAATGACGTTTGATGCACTTCTGTCTAGTGTCAGAAAGAAGGTGTAAGTTCACAGCAATTCTCCCTGTCAGCAAAGACACTGATTTAAGATGAGTATTCAGCAAGTGCTCACCAGTAGCACATGCTTTTCTTACTAACTCCATGGCTTTTTCCCCACATCTAGGTGGTGTCGGATTTGACATCAACTGTGGTGTCCGCTTACTGCGTACAAATTTGGATGAAAGTGATGTGCAGCCTGTGAAGGAGCAGCTTGCCCAGGCTATGTTTGATCACATTCCTGTTGGTGTTGGCTCCAAAGGTGTCATCCCCATGAATGCCAAGTAAGAGAATGACTTTTTGTGCACATGACTAGAGAAGACATCACTGGATCTTTATTTTGATGACAGATTCATCAGTGGCAGACTTTAAGAAAGGAAAAATAATTCCAAACCTTTGCATACTTCCTGTGTATGTGCTTCACCAGGGGGATTGGCATAGTCATCAGTGCACAAAGTCGACTATTTAAAACCCTGAAATAACCAAAAATTGTTCTGACAGAAAACCTTGAATGTAAAGGTATCTTTTGTTGAAAGGGATGAGAGAGAAAATACATTTACATTTTCCCAGAAGGAAGAGGAAAAAGTAATGGCCTATCTAGAGTGAATATATTTGTAGAACTTGATGTTCATCTTGTATTAAGAAACTGGACTTGTTAGGGGAGTTGGGGGCTGATCGTAAGATCGAGGAATAATACAGGTTGGATGGTTTCTCTTGGTCATCTTGGCCAACTCCTCACAGGAAGTAAGGCTAAGTCTGAAGGTAGGTCTAGCAGAAATGTTAGATCAGGTTCTCATGGCCATATCCAATGGTGTTTTAAGCATATCCAAAGATAACCACCTTAACATAGCTGTGTGATAACTGCAGGGATTTGGAAGAGGCACTAGAGATGGGTGTGGACTGGTCTCTCCGGGAAGGCTATGCCTGGGCAGAGGACAAGGAGCACTGTGAAGAATATGGAAGAATGCTGCAGGCTGACCCCAATAAGGTCTCCTCAAGAGCAAAGAAGAGAGGCCTGCCTCAGGTAATGTTATCTTTCAGCAGTGCTGATTGTTCCCACAGTTCCATTTGTCCATATTGCCATAGCTTTCCCCAGGGCTGCCTTGCTAGCATTGTATGATTGTTGTGTTGTGATTGGCAGCTGGGAACCCTGGGAGCAGGAAATCATTACGCTGAGATCCAGGTTGTGGATGACATTTACAACGAGTATGCTGCCAGGAAGATGGGCATCGACCACAAAGGGCAGGTGTGCGTGATGATCCACAGTGGCAGCAGAGGTCTGGGCCACCAGGTTGCCACAGGTATGATCTGACTGGTGTAGATACCTGGAGTGAAGCAAACTCCTCAGTTTGGTGGGCTTGTTGGCATTTCTTGGGGTGTAACTGTTGAGCCTATTCTGAGTTCTCTTGACATGGCTTGCCTTGAGTTTTGTCTACTCGAGCTCTCGGCAATGTAACTTTAAAACCAATGGCTTAATTGTCTTTGTTCATGCAGAATATTGACCTTGCTTTTATTCATCTGCACTATGGTAGCATAAGAGATGGCAGACTTATGCTAGAACGTGGGAGATTTCAGTTAGGTACTAAAATTTTCATGTGTTTTTTAACCATGAAAGTATTCAAATGCTGTAACAAATTGAGAGGTTGTAGAACCAGCATCCTTGGAGATACTCAAAACTTAACTGAATCAGACCCTAAGCAACCTCAACATTGCTTTGAGCAAGTGGTAGGATTACACAACTTCCAAAAGTCCCTTCTAAACCAAATACTATTCTGTGATGAAAGAGTATGCAGATTTTCACTGAATCCTCTGGTGGTAGGCCTGTCTTTCTATGTATTTGCTTAGGACAGTAAGTCCATAATCTCTGGTGTAACAGCAGCAGGCATTGCTGCAAGCAGAAAAAGAAAAGACTCTTCTTGGGTCACAAAAAGGATTTTACATCTGCTTTTCTTATTTTGAACCCGAATGAAGTGCCTGCATTATTAAAACGTATCACTAGATTGAACTGCTTTTGTCTAAGCACAGAATATTTTTGAGTCTCTCAGAATATTTGAGGCTCTTTTCACAGTATCACAGTATCACAGTATTACCAAGGTTGGAAGAGACCTCATAGATCATCAAGTCCAACCTGTTACCACAGAGCTCAAGGCTAGACCATGGCACCCTTCTACAAATAGTGTTAGGGAATGCTGTATGCAAACAACTGATGCTCTTCTGCCACTTGCTCACTTCTGCGTTTGAGAAGAAGCCATAGGTTTGACCGTTGGATGGATGCGTTCAGGTTTAGAATGTAAATTATAGTCCACAGTGGCAATCTCACATGCTGAAACAACGTGAAGAGCTCACTTAGACTTGCATTTATTTCCCAGATGCTTTGGTGGCTATGGAAAAAGCCATGAAACGGGACAAAATCATAGTGAATGATCGCCAGCTGGCATGTGCCAGGATCGCCTCCGCAGAGGGACAGGATTATTTGAAGGGAATGGCAGCTGCTGGAAACTACGCCTGGGTCAACCGCTCTTCTATGACTTTTCTAACCAGACAGGTACGAGTGGAGTTGTCTCTGCAGATATGTTGGTACACATCTGCTTTATCACAGAACACAGAATAGCTGCAGTATTTAACATAATTCTCTTTTTTTTTGTGCTGCTTAAACATTGTTTTTTGGAGAGACTTACATAAAGCTGCAGTCATGCCAATCTCATCTAAAAACTCTCAGCATCACTGGATTTTTGAAAATGCCTTGAACTGGAAGAAGAGGATACAAGAAAATTGTTCTTATGCTCCTGAATCCATCTTTTGAAAGTTGCAAGAATTTGCCTGGCTAATACCTGATTGAAATCCAGTGTTAAAACTGCCAGTGAGCAGATAAACAATCTAGGTTCTCCAGTCCTGTCACATTCAGCACTGTGGTTTGTATTCAATTCTGTTGTGGCTAAGTTAGATTGAAATATCAGTTTAGGTCACCGACTTACCGGTAAGAAACACTTCCAAGTAGATTTGTTGCTTTTGATTCCTAAAAAGATGTAAGTCTTCCACAGGTATGCAACAGTTATCTTCTTGTATTTCAAGTGCTGGTTTGCTTTCATTTTAGGCCTTTGCCAAAGTCTTCAACACAACCCCAGATGACCTTGATATGCATGTTATCTATGATGTGTCTCACAACATTGCCAAAGTGGAGCAGCATGTAGTGGATGGAAAGGAGCGCACTCTGCTAGTGCACAGGAAGGGATCAACCAGGGCCTTCCCTCCACACCATCCTCTTATTGCTGTTGATTATCAAGTAAGTTTACCTGCGTGATAAGGAAGTCAGAAGAGAATTCTGGATTAATTGGGCAGTTGTAGGGTCTCTAACAGAGAGACAAATCCTGTGAGTTCTCTTCTTTTTTGACTAACAGCACTGAACACCTAGTGGGATGGTGATACTCTGATTTTTGGTGTGTTCAGTGTAGGACACAAAGCTCTCCTGCTCCACACCCACAGTGGTTCTAAGATCACAAAAGGAAGGAAACGTTTCATACCTAGGGCAGGCTTCAGTGTTTGCCTTGTCTGTGTTGGACACATCTTTAGATCTGCTGGTCTGCATCTTTTTCAGTGCAGTTGTTCTCCAGAATTCTTGATACCAGGCACCTGAGGCAAACAGGGATTGCTCTGAGGGAATGGCAATGTGGCCTCATTTTCTGGAGATGTGGTTCCTCTCAGACTTTTATTAAGAATGAGTTCTTTAGGCTTTTTCTAGGTGAATTAATTGTCATTTGCATCCACAGCTGACTGGACAGCCTGTTTTGATTGGTGGGACTATGGGCACCTGTAGCTATGTTCTTACTGGCACAGAGCAAGGCATGACTGAGACCTTCGGAACTACCTGCCATGGAGCCGTAAGTCAAAAAGTCATTTCAGGAAGGGATTGTATTTGGACTGTCATCCAGAGGAGAGGATTGTTCAATGATGTCTAGCATATGATTCATCTGTTGGTTATGCAAGTAGAGAGCAGCCTTGCCACAGTAATTCAAGTCCAGGGTGACTGCAGGCTGAAGTCCTCTTTGTCCATTGCTGAACAGTTTTAACTACTGCAGAAGATTTAGGGGATGCTCTTTTGTACAAGATGAGGGTTAGGGTGAAGATGTGGAGAATGAGCTCCTTTTACCAAATTTTGCTATCTTTGAGCTAACAAGAAAGCTTAACTATGCTGAGACTCTCCATCAGTACTTAGAAGATGTTCATTCCTGTGTGAGACGAGAATGATAAATGGCTTTCAGTAAAGCTCTTAACTCCTGAACACTGACAAGTGGTTTGGGTAAAAAGACATTTGCAGACTTGCACATTATACACATAGAACTTTCCTAGCCATCATACCATAGCAGATCTTGCAGGAGTCCATCAATTAAAGTCTAAATCAATTTCCTGTTTTCTGGATTGCTGTAGTTTGTGCCCTCAGACATTCTATGATTGCTTTATAATGTAGTAATGTTTTTCTTTAATACAAAAAAGTTCTGGTTTTCCAAACAGCTACAAAAAATAGGACTAACAAAACTTCTGTCTAGGGTCGTGCCCTGTCTCGAGCCAAATCTCGACGCAACTTGGACTTCCAGGATGTGCTGGACAAGTTGGCTGATATGGGCATTGCCATCCGTGTTGCTTCTCCTAAACTGGTCATGGAAGAAGTGAGTTGAATACTTTAGTATGTGGGAGGGAAAAGGGGGTCTTGCTGTTTGGTTGAATGACCCTCTTTGCAGTGGTAGGTGATCAGTAGTGTTCTGTAAGTATACAGCCTCTGTAATTCACAGTAGTGCTACCCAGTGCAGCCTTCCCAGTCCCTAAAGTCTTGCTGAAAGGGGACATGTCTGTTTGACAGATGTGGGGGTGGTATGGGTTTTTTTATGCTTCTTCCTAGTGATAGGAATCAACCCTGGAAAATCTTTGTGAGCATCACAAAAGTAGTTAGGCTTTATAGATTCTCTTCTTAAATGATGCTCTCCAAGCTCTAAACATTTTTTTACCGTGCAGCTGTCCTGTCGATTATTAGCAGTATATGAGAGATCCACCTCTTTTAAGATAAATTCCTATATTTGTTCTAGAAGAGAACTCTAAATGGCTAGAAAACTTAAAATATTATGACTTCCAGCTCCTCTGTATTAACAAAATGTAATGTCTTTTCTGTTCTCAACCTCCCTCATAGAAGGGTGTTAATCATTTGGAACTATGCTGTTATGTGTGTTGACATTGTGCAGACATGTTGATCCCATTAAAGTCAAGAGCAGCTTCCTTATCAGAATGCTGGAGGGGGAATCTCTAGAGTTAAGCTCTAAGGAGCAGTGAAAATAAATCTTGAAGGCAATCTTTAAGGAGGAAGTTGGAGTGACTTCCTGCCAGACCGTGAGGCTTGGCATTCTCACGTGCTGATGGACTATAGGGAAAACTGAACCGAAATAGCTAGTATTTTATCTCAAATACACTGAATGGTTATTTGGAAAGCTAAGTGTCTCATAGGCTTCTTAGATACATAATTTGGCTAGATTCTCAATATATTCACCTGCTTCTGCACCCTCAATTTATGTGATTTTTGCAAAGAGAAGAGGGAATATCAAAAGCCTGCATCTAACACCCTATGCCTTTGGGTTGTTTATAGTTTTGTTGTTGTGTTTTTTTCCTCTCTTCTCCCTCCAGGCACCAGAGTCTTACAAGAATGTGACAGATGTGGTTAACACCTGCCATGCAGCTGGTATCAGCAAGAAAGCCATTAAGTTGAGACCTATTGCTGTTATAAAAGGCTAGGAACTGGAAGGCAGCAGAAATGCACCAGCATCTTCAGGCCTTACACAAAACTGGCTAGAACCATCATCTTCCCTCACCTCTTGGACTCTATAGGATACTCAGATGTCACATCCTTGTTCTGGAAACATAACTGAGGAAACCCCTGCTGTTAACACCTCATAGGCATAATTAATGCCCCACCACTCCTTGTTGTTGTATGGTGTTATTTTCTTGTGAGGAAAGGGCAAAAGTTAGTAAGTCTTGGTTTTTACATGCAGTTCCTTCTCATTTGTCT
This sequence comes from Tricholaema leucomelas, assembly GCA_013400475.1. NCBI lineage: Eukaryota > Metazoa > Chordata > Aves > Piciformes > Lybiidae > Tricholaema lacrymosa > Tricholaema leucomelas. Next base: position 593,605 of record WAAF01004838.1, on the reverse strand, counting down.
GATGATTCCACAGGCAGAACTTGAGGCTTGCTGAGCTGTCACTAATTGCTGTGCTGCAAAACCACTTCCATCAGCAAAGATGATGTATGAATCAGATCTGCCATCCCCACACCTGAGTGCCTGGACCTCTTTCTACATAGAGAAGTACTCTGATAGGGCATAGTGCTTCTGGACAAGGAGAGGTGCTCTGTTTGCAGAGACCTTTATGCATAGTCTATAATGCTGTATGTTTTCTGGCAATCAGGTAAAAGATCTGGAGTTGGGAGTAGTGTCCTGCTTGGGTTGAGAGAGACTAGGCTTGAGGCACAGACCTCCCTTCTTCCCCCATCCTCTCCTGTTTAACACAGCACCTGGTATACTTGGCTCAGTGCAATCAGGTGTTCCACAGTCTTGTGGAAATGCTAGTGGGACTGAGTATATTGCCTTGAGAGGTTTTGTTTGCCCAAGAAACGGTGTGACTTAAATGAAAGATGTACTAATCCAACGTTTCACAAAGTCCTAAGCGTGTTAAAGTTGGATTGAGTAATACCTGCTTGCTTTCCTGCAGCTCTGATTTAAGCAGGTCCAGTTGCAGGGTCAGGCCCAGTACTATGTGACTTCTGATGTTACTTTTACATACTTTAACCAAGACTGGAGGAGAAGCTGACCATCTCCGCCGAATTATTTTGAGGATTACAGATAAAATGGTGAGATGGACATTGCACTGTGTCTGTGTCATGTTTATTCTGTGGGTAAAATGTCTCTTGTCCAACCTTTAAGTACGTACCTGAGCTTGAAAACCATCACATTTTGTGACTTAAGATGATGGATTTTGCAAGGAAGTGTGCAGACGGCAAAACTTCTGGTAGGGTACAAGAGAAGGACAATGCAATGCTGTTGTCTCAACTTGGTTATGACCAGAAAATGATAGCTACAATTTGCAGGCTTACAGGCAAGCTCCACCGGTTAGGAGGTGGAGCTTGCCTGTAAGCCTGCAATGCGGACACCAGAGGGCATCGGAAGGAAAATGAAACCTCAAAGCAAGAGTGGAGCCCTGCCAGAGACTCATGTAAAAGGAGCAGGTAATGATTGATGGACTCCAGTGCCTTCTGATGAAACAGCCTTTTAAGTTTAGGATCTTAGCTGAAACCTGTTGATCTCAGGAGGCATAATGGCATTTTACTGACTTAACTGCTTTGTGCTTTTTTGATTTCTTAAGTTCAAATACTGTATTTGCTGCAGGTTCAGAAGCAGCATATGCAGTAATAGTCACTGATGTGAATCCTTGTGGCTCTGACTTTACAGACAGTTTCCTTTTTCTCCCTGTTTTTTCCCAGTGGAGTTGTTCCAGATTGCCATCTCTGAGGTCTGAGACAGGGTTTCTGAATTTAAAACAAAAATCACTTTACTTAGGAATATGAATTAGCCTCCACTGCCTGAAAGAGAAATTGTTGGTCTGAAATATTCTGCTGAAGAGGATGTTCCATGCAGAAGTTTCTGTCTATAAATATTTCAGACTCTGATGTGGAATGCTAGGGAACCCTTAAAATATTCATAATTAAAAACCAGCATTTCTTAAAACACAATTAACTATTGCTGTTGAGAGACAGACATGAGTTTTTCACAACAAGCAGAACTCACGTACAGTGGCAGTGCATCCATGTGTATGCCTTAAGTCATCTAATCATCAGTGTTCATGCATTGGCATGCAAGAAGTGCTATCAGTTCTGGTTTCCTCTTGCAAAGCTAGTACTAAGTTTATATGTTATGCTGTATTGAGAAGAGTGCTGGTTTCCTAACCAGCTAAAAAGGTAGAAGTGAAAAACTTAGCTCCTAGCTCTCCAAGTTAGAAAAAAAATCCAAGTTTAAGCATATCTGTCTCTTTTCTCCAAATAGCTCTTCTTCCCTTTCCCCTCCTCCCATCTGTTCTCCCCTCTCAAGCCAGGCAGAGAAGTTGTGCCTTGGAGGTGCCAGAGCAGAAACAAAGAAATGAGCCAAAAGGGCCCCGAGGAGCCCTGACAAGAAGCTGTGCTCCATGCTACAGAGGAAAAGAAGCAAATTCTAGGAGTCTAGAAAGCTTCTTTCCTCTAGATGTGGGGTACGAGGCCCACCTTTGTGGAACACAAGCAGCAGGCACCTGGCCGGAATGGCCCATGAGAGGCCTGCTAAGGGGCCATGCTGCAGAGGGAGGCTAGACCATCCTTGGGGGGGAAAAAGCCTCCCCACATCTGCAGTGGAGCCTTCCTCTGTGAGTTAAGGAAGCATGAGCCTGTTCTTTGTCCGAAATGCCTGGTGGATTCTAGCTCCAAAAGCACTTCCTAAAGGACATGATGTACTTAAAATACAAACGAGAACAGGATTTTATCTTAGGGGAAAGAACAACCTGATGTACCAGTATAGGTTGGGGACTAAGCTGTTGGAGAGTAGTGCAAGGGAAAGAGACCTGGGGGTCCTGGATGACCACGAGCCAGCAATGTGCCCTTGTGGCTAAGAAGGCCAATAGCATCCTGGGTTGTATTAGAAGGGTTGTTGAGAGAGGTACTCCTCAGCCTCCACTCTGCCTTGCTGAGGATGCATCTGAATAATTGTGTCCAATTTTGGGTCCCTCAGTTCAAGAAAGACCTCAGGGAACTGCCTAAAAAAGTCCAGTGTAGAGCCACAAAGATGACTAAGGGAGTGGAACATCTGCCATACGAGGAAAGCTGAGGAACCTGGATGTCTTCAGCTTGGAAAAGAGGAGACTGAGGGGTGGCCTCGTTCATGTTTATAACGACGTAATGGATGCTTGTCAGGAGGATGGAGCTAGGCTCCTCTCGGTGATACCTAATGATAGGGCAAGGAGCATCATCAGATGCTCCAGTTGGAGATGGGAGGTTCCACATAAACATAAGGAAGAAGTGTTTCACTGTGAGGGTGACAGAGCACTGGAATAGGCTGCCCAAAGAGGTAGCAGAGTCTCTTTCTCTGGAGACATTCAAAACCTGCTTGGATACATTCTTGTGTGAGCAGCTCTAGGTGGTCCTGGTCTGGCAGGCGGATTGGACTAGATGATCAATCTCTAACATTCTGTGATCTCTGATGGGGGCTTCAGTGGCACCTTCCTTGTCTCTCTGCTCACAGGACTTGCTACAGGGCCTGCTGCTGTGCAGGGACAGCAAGCTGGGCCAGTGCTTCATCTCTTGCACCTAACTGAGTGCTCCTGGTGCCCTCAGGGGTTTGTGCAGGTGTGGTTCCTGTCACTGTCAGCACATCATTAAATAGCACGCAGAAAAGCATTCAGGTTTATGTTGCTGGTGGGTGCTCTTTCATGAAGTCCTCTAAATGCACCCTCATGCTGGGGAGTGCCATTTGCCGGTGTGAAGTGTGAGGTAGTAGGGGCTGTGTGAGACCCCTCCAGGAAGGCAGCCTCCCTGCAGCGTGTTTCATTTGTCATAATAGATGGCAGAACTGGAGTGCAGCTGATGGCCTCCTCTTTGCATTGGTTAAACTTTGCGTGCTCCTGGGCTCTCTAACTCTCCTAACTCAGCCTCCCGCAAGGGAAACTGGGACCTAGCAAGATAGATATTTGCAGTGCTGTCTGCTGTGGCATATGTGTGCTGTCTGGCACATCCCAGTGCTTGGGAGCCTGGTGTCTGCCTGTTTACCACCATCCTAAGGCCTGGGAGGTTTTTTTTTTTCCTCTTCTCTAACTTCCCTCTCCCTGCTTCCTCCTCCGCTGGTGGTCCCAGGCTGGTGTTCTGGCCCAGGAGGAACAAGTGATCTCTGACACATCTCTGGCGCAGGCACCCCCACCCTCTCCTCTGCTGTCCTTTGTTCCTCTCAAACATAAACACACTTAACTGGCCTCTTCTCCCTCCACCCGCCAGTCTTCAAAGCGATCAGACTAAGCCGTATCCCTCCCGCAGCATGTGCCAACACGCTCCCCTGCTTGCAGAAGGAAGGCTGCGGTTAAGCAGAGGGCCCTGACTGTGCCTGACATTTGCTTTGCTCTCTTGAGCTCTGTCCTAGCACCTCTGGGTTTCTATCTGGTGACAGTGAGAGGTGCATGGTAGAAAAGCAGGAGCTCTGCAGCTGCCCAGCCAGGGCAACGCTGGGCGCAGCTGCTTCATCCTCGGCACTGTGGGAGAGAGCAGAAGATGGTAACCTGGCACCTGCAAAATGCCAATAATTATGTGGTTTCTGGTGGTATGGCTTGGTTTGGGTTGGTTGCAATACATAACAGGAGGATAGGGGTCGTTCAGTGCAGTAAGGGCAGTGCTGAGAGGTGAGATGGGAGGGGAGAGGAGAGGGCACAGAAAAGCCTCCAGGCAGATAAACAGCTTGTCCTCCTCAAGCACCAACCAAGCAATCCCCAGTCTGAGATGCTGCTGATCCTGGCTTTTTATGGTGCAGAGCACATCCCCATCTTACTGCACCCTTGCTCCCAGATCCCAGGAGACTGCTTTGGCCCACACTGTGTATAAAATTTAGAAATCAAAATAAGCACTAGTCTTAATTGCAGAGATTAAGACTAGGAAAGGGAAACAGAGTCATCTGGCAGCACTTAATCTGACATTTACTAGCTTAGCAGAAGACATGCAGGGGCTGGGCTGCCCTCACATTGTGAGGTGTTTGAATCAGCCTTTTGTGATGGAGTCTGTTACTAAAGAGAGGTGATAGGGATAGCCTGGATTTCTGCCCCTCCCCACTCCATTCCTCCACCCCAGCTGAACTACAGACATCACTCTGCTGTCTGCTTAGGCTCAGTTTTGCCCTGCAGGTGGATGGAAGTGGGGAAAACAGTTTCCTCCTTTCTTCCTTCCCTTGCTGCCTGATGAAACTGAGGCACTGATCCCTTTTTTTCTACCCCTATGCAAGCTGTGCCTCATGCTGGAGAGATGAAGTGGGAGCCCAGGCTCTTTCCCTTCCTGTTCTTAGCCTGCACGTGTTGTCAAGTAGGTTGGGCTTTCTGCACTTCTCTCTGAAGCGTGAGCCCAAAGAACCTGTTCCCATGCCAAGTGTCAGGAAGGGAAGATGAAATAGATGGGGAGGGGGCCCCCCAGGCACCCAAGGGGAGAGAGGGGTGCAGCTCCTGCAGGGGAAGATGTGGCAGTGGGTGCACGTGTGATAAGGTCCAAGCCCTGATGTGTTAGAGCAGCACCTTATTACTTGAATCAATTAAGTGATAGGAGATCCTCAACCTGAGCACCCTTGTAGGGAAGAGCCACCCAGGGAGAACAGCAGCCTGCCAGCAGATGTGAATACACACACTTGAGGACAAGGACAAGACATTAGGGCTTTATGACAAAATTTAAGGGGGAAAGGAGGGAAATGAAAAGCAAGCTAATAGAGTGCTTGAAATGACGGAAGAGGATCTGGATCTTTGAACCCTACCTATCCTGCAGTGTATGAGAGATTGCATAGACCTCAGCCTTAATTTCTCTGTGTTAGCACAAGCACCCAAATGTGCTTCTGTCCCTAAATTGTTGCTCTTCAGTGCCTATGGCAGAGGGAAGGATATAGACCAGTTACCAAAACCTCCCTAGACCCTGTGGCAAGCACCTGCCTGTGACAAGCAACTATGAGCCCTTCAGGTTGCAGCAGTTAGTCTTCAGATACCAGCACTGTGCTTTGTTTCTGTTCTGGTCCTCAGGTAGGTTATAGTAACAAAACCCAATAGCATTCCCTAACTTTGTTTACAGTTCTAAGCAGAAGGGCGAGGTGGGTTTCCTAGCCTTACTGATAAGTCACCTGGTTACAAAGTCTTTGGCTTTTGTGCTTCTAATCTCCTTAAAAAAAAACAAAAAAGCAAACTGTTTGTTTTACTTTTGACTACTGCTTATTATTGTTGGGATATAAATTTGTGGCATTCACACAAGTTATCATGCTTTAAAATCATAGGTAGGCTGATCGGTTCTTCCACTGTTGCCCTGCCAAATCCTTAACCACTTCTTGGATGAGGAAGAAGAAAGTACAACTATAAATCATTTTTTTCCCTCGAGAGTACTTACAGTGTAGCTGTTGCTAAAGGGAATTTCTCCATTCACATCTAATAGTGCTTTATATCAGTCAGATTCAGAAAGGATTGTGATGAGCACTTTCTTCTCTGTTTTGACTTTGAGTATTTGAGGTATTTTCTTCTCTATTTTGATTTTGAGTAGTTGGGGTATTTTCTTCTCTATTTTGAGTATTTGTATATTTTGAGTCTAGCCCAGAAAGGGATTTTGTCCACCTCCTTGCTGACATAACCCTCTATGTGTCTGCAGGGCTGAACCCATCTGTGGTGAGGAAAGTGAGCTCTAGGGCAGAGGAGAACCTTCTCCACCAGTGGAAACCTCTTTGCCCAGCCCATGATGCACACAGGGTTGTGCTGGCAGGAAGGTAACTTTGGGTGCAGACAGGGCAGTACAGGCAGCACCATGTGCACTCCTCCCCATGCAACCCCAGTGGGCACTTCCATGGAACAGAATCACCCCCGCCATGGAAGAGGTCTCAGGCAGGGTTGCAGTGCCCATAGGACAGCCAGCTGGGCCTCGGAGGGACAAGAAGAGAGAGAGACCCTTGCTCACAGGCATGTAGCATGCCAGGATCTACACACTGCACTGGAGAGGGCTTGTTCCTCCTATCCTTCCCTGCCTCAGACACAAGGCTGCGGTCAACCTGGGCAAGGCCTCTGCAAACCCTGTTAGTTCAGGAGACGTGCAGGCTTCTGGATGCTCCTGCCAGACCCCTCAAGCTCTTCCTTTAATGGTCAGTGGATAATACAGAAGTTTTATCTTGACTGAGAAACATGAAGCTTGTTTGTGAGACAAATATTCGTTTCCTTGTCTCTCGGGCAGGAATTCAAACTATTTGATGATTACTAATAGCAGCCAAGAGCACCATCAATGTCTTCTTTCCTCCCTGTTCCTCTGGCAGAAAGTGAATTCTCTGTCACAGACTCATTCCTGAAAAGTTCAGTGCAAGGCTGAGGCATTGGGATACATCCCCAAAGACAGCTTTCAGCTTACCCATCTCAGACCTGTCCAGCCTGTGCCAAGTCACTTCATTTTCTTACATCTTGATGTCCTGTCCACAAATGATGATAAAAGTCACTTCATTTAGTCTCACTTTTTATTGGTATTTCCTATCTAAGCACCAAGATTTGATTCAGGGATCACGCCCTCTGTGTTCTGAGGATACAGGACCTAGAGTTGTGTGAAGTGCTTAACACACCTTGCGTTTGCTATCTTCATGTGTTCATGTGCTAAGGGACAGAAGCTGAAAGAGCATCTTGATGCTCAAGGGGATGTTTGGGTCCCAGTGTCTCCAACACAAAGGTGAAGATACAACCTCTCATTCGCCACATACAGAGCCCCACTGAGTGGCTCAATCTAGATGCAGCTGGACTTCCCTTTGCAAGAGGAGATGACAGCATGGGAGCAGGCTAAAGCTGGCAAAGGAGTGAGACATAGATAAGAAGTGCTGGGGGGACGACCTGGGATACCAGAATTGCTCTCTGCAACCTGAAGTCATCCCATGCAGTGCCCAGGAGCTGACCGATCTCCTGAGGAAAGGAAGTGCCCTGCTGAGCATCCAGGCTGTGCTGCTGCCCAAAAAAAACAGCCATGAGGAAAGTAGTTCCGCAAAGGACATATTCGAGCTCATACCTGAGTTAGCCTTAATATTAATGCACATTGCAGAGGCAGGGAAGTCTTCCAGGGATCTTCTCACCATAATTCCACAAGCCTGTCTCAGCAGGGACCAGTGTCACTCAGTGCAGGATATTTATGAAAAGGGGCTAGGACAGTCCTGTAGGATTTGAATCCTCCTTTACCTAGTCTCTGGACATGTTCTGCATGTGAAGCAAGTTACAAAGTTCTCTGACATCTTCAGTTGTGTAGACAGCCAGCAAATGCTCTTGGAAGGCTTCTCCTGAATGTCCTAGTGCTACCCCTGTCCCCCTGACCTGTAAGAGTAATGTCTAGCGTGGAGGAGTGGTGGCTGTGCTGGGTGCTGAGGTGCAAAACTAATCTGATGCAATAAAAAGGCATGCACTGTACAAGAAAATAATCTGGTGGCAGCTTCTGGACAGCTCCAGTTCCCACTGAAGAAAGGGTTTAAAAGCTGTGCACAAGGCAACCTCAAGCAGAGAGGTTTCGGCCAGCAGCCCAAACCAGCTTCCTCTGGTTACTCTCCCAGAAGAGGCAGTGTTCCAGGGCAAACTGGGCTGCCACAGGCTAGGTTTCCTCCAGAAGATTTTGAATTTGCTGCTGAAGCATATTTTACTCATTTAGACTTCACAACAAATTCATCTGATCTTTAGCTGGGAAGGTGCAAAAGGAGGGTGGTCTGGGGAAAGGGACAGTGTTTGACTGAAGTTTTCATGCAGAAACATTTAAAGAGCATGTGTCAACATGCAGGGTTTTGTTTCACTTTACTTTGTGAGAGACTTCAAAAAAAATGGAGATCAAACCAAAATGTCACACTTTAGGGAAGAAAACACTTAAGAGAGGCCTTTGGATCTAGCAGGAGAACAAACCAAACCAAAGCCCTTTGTGGATCAACCAGAAATTATTTTCTTCTGCAGCTACCTGTGCTTGCCAGGGAAATGATAAATTAATATAGCACCATAAGGAGTGAGAAGAGCCTCAGGGCCTCCCCAGCCCCAAGTCAGCTGCCATGCAAGGGCAAGAAGCCACATCTGCCATCTCTGCAGCACACAGGGCCCTTTGCACCAGTTTCCCATTAGCCCTGCCCTTGCTGCCTGCATCCACCTTTCTCCTCATATGGGGCACAGCCCAGCCTTCATGGCAGCACCCTGGATGAAAGGCTGGATTCCATTTGTTTGTGTTCAACCCACTTTTCGCAAAGTCCAGCAGACCCACCTTCCTCCTCTCCATATTTGGTGACTCAGCCAAAGAATTTTAATCTCTGTGGTCTGTCTGTAGTTGTAAAATATAATACCAATGGAGTTGGGCTTGTTTATCCTGAAGCCATGAAACCGTTGTCAGAAGAAATTGATACACACTACTGAGAGGCAGGGGAAAAGTGCTGCTGCTGGGGAGGATTTGACTTGAGACACCACTTCAAATGGAAATTTCCCTGTTTGAAGTGGATATGTTTTTCATCTCTGCACCTTTCATTTCTTTTACTGCAGGAGCATGCACTTGCAGGGTCTGTTTGCAAAAGGATTAGCTCCTCTTCTCTGCAGGTTTCTACCACTGGGCTGCAGGTGCCCTCACCACTCATGGGAGCCCTGGAGAAAGTGTCTTGAGGTGAAAGGTGCTCAGGTAGCCCAGTTTGGGAATCACCTCAGCCCCTGCCCTGTTGCCCCACATCTGCAAGCCAGGAGGCCTCCACATCTGACCAGCACTGGACACTGGGGATCTGCTCAAATAAGCACTGAGTGTATCCTAAGTACTCCAAATCAAATCCAAATTCAGCTTCCCCTTCCTTTAAAGACATGTGAAGCCTAAAGGAAGCAGATCAAACATGTAAATGTGAACTGAGATTAATTATACATTTGCAACCGGAGGGGGGAGGGAAGCCATTAATGTTCGTCTGCATTAACCATGCCCGTGGGGGTATCTCTTTGTCTTTGCATGCAATGATACTTCATGAGATACTAGGTCTGATTCCACCAGATCTCTGGAAAAGCCTTAGAGGCTTGGGAAACTCTGCAAATGCGTTTCAGCAGGAGGCAGACAAGGAGAAGGGAAGTGTCGGCACTGCTTCCTCAGAGCACCGGAGCAGCCTTTGTTGAATGGCTGGAGGCTGCTTCTCGGCTCCTGAATTTCAAACAGACGTAATTATCATTTGGATAGGGTTCAAGACTTGGAGGGAGTTGCCAGATCTTTCATGAGGGGGTGAGTTTGTCCCACTGAATCTAGGATAAAAAAAAAATCAAGAAAGAAAGGAGGGATGTGATTTAACCACGTAGGTATTGTCCCACATGCATGCAGGATCAGGTAGCACATACACCTACTGCCGTCCTATAGCCTGGCTTACGCACACTTTCCGCCTGACCTGACCTCGACCACCTGGACAGATGGGCAGAGTCCAGGGGGATGGCATTCAGTAAGTCCAAGTGCTGGGGGCTGCACTTTGGCCACAACAACCCCATGCAGAGATACAGGCTGGGGTCGGAGTGGCTGGAGAGCAGCCAGACAGAAAGAGATCTGGGGGTGCTGATCGATACCCACCTGAACATGAGCCAGCAGTGTGCCCAGGTGGCCAAGAGAGCCAATGGCATCCTGGCCTGCATCAGGAATGGTGTGGCCAGCAGGAGCAGGGAGGTCATTCTGCCCCTGTACTCTGCACTGGTTAGACCACACCTCAAGTACTGTGTTCAGTTCTGGGCCCCCCAGTTTAGAAGGGACATTGAAATCCTTGAGCGTGTCCAGAGAAGGGCGACGAGGCTGGTGAGAGGCCTCGAGCACAAGCCCTACGAGGAGAGGCTGAGGGAGCTGGGATTGTTTAGCCTGGAGAAGAGGAGGCTCAGGGGTGACCTTATTGCTGTCTACAACTACCTGAGGGGTGGTTGTGGCCAGGGGGAGGTTGCTCTCTTCTCTCAGGTGGCCAGCACCAGAACAAGAGGACACAGCCTCAGGCTGTGCCAGGGGAAATTTAGGCTTGAGGTGAGGAGAAAGTTCTTCACTGAGAGAGTCATTGGCTACTGGAATGGGCTGCCCAGGGAGGTGGTGGAGTCGCCGTCCCTGGAGCTGTTCAAGGCAGGATTGGACGTGGCACTTGGTGCCATGGTCTAGCCTTGAGCTCTGTGGTAACAGGTTGGACTTGATGCTCTATGAGGTCTCTTCCAACCTTGGTGATACTGTGAGACTGTGTGATACTGTGATACCTGCAGTGTAACATTTTTATACGCATTACCTGGCTGAAACAAAGAGGGCATTTCTCTAGAAAGCCTATTCTCCAAAGAGCTCCATCCCAAATAGTCTCAGGGGAAAAAAAATACATCTGATCCTCCAAGGATCTCACTGACTCTCCAAAGCTTTTAAGCTTTTTCAGTCTGCCTTGCTTCTTGGGGAAAAAAAAAACAACCTGAAACTGTAAATGTGCTCTTAGTGCAACATTCCTGATATGACCATGTGGGTGAAACTTTCCCAACATGTCCCCAGGCATCTCTTCTAACTCAGACTAAACTCTTCTGTACCAATTGTTCCTGTCCAGTTACCCCCTGCAAATGCTGGGCCCACGTGATGTGCTGCACCGTCTGTGTTGCAGTAATCCTCACTCTGCTAGACCATCTCCCACCACTTCATATACACAGTAACTTTATTGCACCCAACAAGGTCTACAAGGATGATTAGGGGATGGTTAAGGGACTGGAGCACTGCCTGATGAGGAGAGGCTGAGGGACCTGGGGCTTTTTAGTCTGGTGGAGAGAAGACTTAGAGGGGATTTAATAAATGTTATAAATATCTGAGGGCTGAGGGGCAGGAGGGGAGGCAGAGGCTCCATGCACTTGCTCCCTGTGATAAGACAAAAAACAATGGATACAAGCTGCAGCACAAGAGGTTCCACCTCAACACAAAAAGGAACTTCCTTACTGCAAGGATCACAGAACACTGGAACAGGCTCCCCAGAGAGGATGTGGAGTCTCCTTCTCTGGAGACTTTCCAGGCCTGTCTGGATGCATTCCTCTGTGACCTGAGCTAGATTGTGTGGTCCTGCTCTGGCAGGGGAGCTAGACTCAATGATCTCTTTGGGTCCCTTCCAACCCCTAACATCCTGTGATCCTGTGATTATTAGGTGATGAAATGACCTAAACTGCGACTTTTTCATTGAAGACATGAAAGTGAAATGTAGTCTTTTAGACAATGACCTCACTACAACTCCAGTAAAGTTAGCAGAAAATAACCAATGCTATGACAGATTTGCCAGAGATAAACGTTTTAATGATCAAATACAATGTTGTTGTTGTTTTGAATCATAAAGCCAGCATACTTAATTTCCCTCTGAAAACACCGTCCACTGCTACTACAGCGTAATTCAGCAACTGCATGGTGATGGCATTGCTGCTGCTTCTCTTGCCCTTTCAATGCAAACTCCCCCAGCACACACAGAAGATACAACTTACTGCCCTCATGAAACTTGCTTTTAGTACAAATTGAACCAGCTGTTAACTGAATAAGCTTCTCAGACAGAGTACTATAAACAACATTTAATAACCTTATGCTTTATGTGCTTGTTAATGTAAATGGAACTCTTGAAGATTTCATAGTGCTGCAAAACGCAAAGCTGTGGAGCATGCTGCACATAAACAGAGGCAAATGCCTCACATTTGTACATCCTGTCACCATGTAGGTACTCAGCTTTGATCTGTCTTAACAGGAACCTCGGGATGTGCCAATGCTGCTCGCAAGGGGCTTTGGCCCTGCAAAGCAGAGGTGCAGCGTCACCCAGATGTTGGGAGCGTATTGCTGTGGTTGAGGTACTGAAGGAGGCAGTAGTGGAGCTGGGCAGGGCTTTTCATGGCTTTTGCCTGGCTTCACAAATGGTTTGCATTAGTCAGTAGCTGGGTGCCAGCGGCATCATTGGCATGGCAGACTGGTAGAAAGATTCCTTCATCCCTGCCACCCTCGCTATACTTGTAATATATGGGAATAGCACAGCATAACGTAGAACAGAATACAGCCCAGTACAAGAGATGCAGCTGCAATACCAGAGCTGGGTAGCATGCAAGGACAGATTTATCTATAAGCACAGGGGATGCAGGTGCTTGCACTCACACAGGGAACAAGCAGCCCAGTGAGCTCACAGCAGTGTCATGGCTCCAATCAGACACTGGTAAAGCCATACAGGGGCAGCTCAGTGATATTCTCCACAGAGATGGGGCGAGCTCTACTGATGTTCCCAGCACACAGGCAAGAGGAGGGCCATGCTGTTGTTGAAACAGAGGGAAAATCCGGGCTGGCTTCATCCCTCGGCTCCTGACAGTAGGTTGGCTGAGCACTGTAATCACCTCCTCCCCTCTGCATATAGATCACAGTCTGCTCACAACTGCTCAGCACTTTGATAATAAAAAGGCTTGGAGGTATTTTGCAATAACGAGCAAGAAAAGACAAACACCAAGTGATGGCAGGCAGGTAAGTTTGGGCAGACAGAGGGATCTCAGCCATTATTGTACAATGGCTGGTGGTAAAATCACATTGCTGCTTCTTTTTGGATGGGGGCTGGGCTTTTAAAATTGTAATTTAAATTTTGCTTATTAAGCAGATCCTTGCCTACCTTCTGCCCAGCTGCTGCAAGGCATGCCCATCTACACAGTGGGGCCAGCAGAGAAATGTTAGCAAGAAAGAATGATAAATCAGGCTGGTTCACAAAGTCAGTGCTTTCCCTTTTCCCTGTGGTGCCCAGCTGAGCATCCCCATGGTTTCCAGCAGCACTTGTGACTTCCAGCTCGGAGGATGGAGGAGGAAGGCAGTGGTGCAGCTCCTCATCTAAGAGAGACCTTCTGTGCTTGGCTTTTGCCTAGAGTCCTCGTCCCAGGTTTCATCATGGTGCTGGGTTCCTCTTATTCTCATCACTATTCAATTTTGCTTCCTCAGAATTAAGACCCCCCTCTCCTTGTAGTTCAGTCCCAGCCTGCCCCACCTCTCATGTCTGCTTCTTGACAGAGACAGCAGAAGCAGCTGAACATGGCCAAGCTTGCAAGTAGTGCCTGAAGCCAGCAAAACCTCAAGAGGCACAGCTGAGACTTCTTTAGAGAAGCACCTCTCTTAGCACTCCTGGGCTGAACTGTAAAGCTAGGCCCTGGCAGGGGGAAGGGAGGTGAGGGATGGGGCAGGACCACTCCTCCTTCCTAGTGTAGGAGGATAAGTATGTCAGGGGAAGGAGGAAAACAATTAAACTGGTGGGAAATAGCTGCACTGGCTGGTGGCAAGGCCAGGATGGAAGTCATCCCCCTCCCCAGCCCTTCCTATGATTCCCTCCATGTCCTCCTCCATAAGAGTTTCTGCTCTGCAAAATCTCTCAGTGTTTTTATATCTCCACAAAGTTTGCCTGCAAATATATTATCTTTATGTCTTTGAGGTGTTTGGTTGTTGGTTTTTTGGGATGCTTTGGTTTTTTTCAGGAGCTAATCCTCCCCAAAGGTGTTGTATCTAATTCATTCCTCTTTCCCTTGCTTCAGCCATGCAGCTGATGTGGTATCAAGCAGCGTGCCACACTTCAAACCCATTTTGTTTTCTTCCTCCCTTCTGTCATCCTTCTTCTTTTCCCCATGCATAAACACCACACATACTTCTGTGTTTGTATGTCTGGTTTATTTCATTTATACATGGCACAGTTTATTATCAGTTTCATTCATTAAGCACCAGTGAGCTTTAGCACCTTCCCATGAGTGTTCCCCTGGGATAAACCCTCTGCAGCTGAGCCTGAGAGTTTTTCAGTGCTTCTTAAATTTAAAAAGCTACATCTAGAGAACAGCCTAATTATAGCACAATGCTGGCAGCAAAGTAGATACATAAAAAGATGGGAAAATTCCATTTATTTGTAACTACTTGTTCTCTTTGTGATCTCAGTGCAGATGGAAGAGATTGGTTAGGATGCAATGCCAAAAGCTGACAGCCCTGGAATACAAAAATCTGCTTTATATGCCCAGAACCACACCACATTAAATAAAATAATGGGGACAAGCAAGGTGTTTTGTGAGCAGCACAGCAAATGTAGCTTGGCTTGGATTTGTGTTGTATGCTCCCAGGCTTCACTGCCCACTACCTTCCCCACACATTTTCAACTCATCAACCTTTCACAGTCTATTCATTTAGCTTCCCCCTCCCAAATCCAAAACTCCTTCAGAATATTCATGTTTTCCTCCCCTGACCCCAGCAGAACAGGAGAGAGGTAGTATGTTACAGCAGTGCAAAGCACATAAGCGTGCTGATAGCTGGCTGGTGCCCATGGGCTGGCTAGCTGTCAAGCTGGAAAGACAATTTCCATTAGCTCTCCCCTTTGTAGGAACTCTAATTTGTCATGTCTTTCTACTCTGATGCCACCGCGAACCGCGTCGAAACTTCACGTCTTTGAGACCTCTGTCTCCAGTCATATCTGAGGTGAGCTGAAGGGTCTCCAAAATTTTCCAGGAAGAAACCATCAGAGAGATGTATGGAATCCTAAACTTCTTTTAGCCTGGCTAAAATATATGATCCATACCAATATATATTTTTTCATAGGTCCATGGTAACATGAGCTTTACTCTTAGTGCTTCAGTAAATGCAGAATCATTCCTAAACGACAGCGAGTCCCACATCATTTGCTCTTGAACCTTTTGGAGAAGAGTGAAGGCATTCAAACTGAAATACAGGCTTGCTGGCTGCTCCCCACCCCTGTGACACACATTTTTTCAGGTATTGGCCCCCTCAGACACAGCTAGAGATAGTGGTGGTAATAAGTCAGAGTCTTCAGCCACCCAGTTTCGCAGGTGGGCGTTTTGACCTTGAAAATTCTCCTCAGTTTACATGAACACATTAAATTATGACTGAAAGTGGCTAAAGGGCAGATGTACTGGCTGTTTTTTTGTGTCTGCCCCAGAGGCTGAGGCCTCCAGCAACTGAGTGGCAGAGGAACCAGGCTCAGCATGAAGTAGCACAGTCCACTGTCCAGAGCTGGCCTCCTAACCTCTCACCAACCCCTACTTGGAAGAAAAAAAAAAAGCTTGCACTTTGAGGCTCTCTTCCCATGGGGATTGGTTGAAAATCAGTCGAAGGTTCATATCACAAAGCACAGTTTAAGCTTTATTTCCACTGGAAAGGAGACAGAAAAAAAAAAACCCTTACAGGCTTTGTCTTGGATTTGCAGGTGCAAGTCTGCATGAAGATCCTGGTCTCCCCTGGAAAAGCACAGTGACAGAGCTCTGCTCCAGGGCTGGATCGTGGGTACCCTGGCATTTCCACCTCATACACATGCAGCTACTGTGTTTCTTAGGAGAAATCATTCTTGTTTAAGCTGTGACAGATAAATTTAAATCAATTAAACCAGCCTCTTCCTGTGCTTTTCCTCTGAAGAGTACCAAATAAACCCAGCCTCTGCACATACTGGTTCTATCCATTCCTCACTTGAGTTTTCATTGTTGCTGCTCACTTCATTTTTCAACTGCAGTTTGCAACTGGGCAAAGGATTTTCATTCCAAGGCTGCATGTACCTCACTGCCAGGCTAGAGCCTTGAATCTCACCACCAGCCCTGGCCTGTGAACTATCCACACCCTTCATATACTTAAGTAGCTGCCACACTGCATGCTGAGGCTGTAGAGGGACAAGTTCTAACAGGCTGATAACCAAGCACAGGTGTGACACCAGGTGACTTTCACACAGGGCTTTATCCAGTAGGGAAAGCTCAATTGACTTCAGTGATAGACTTGCCCCTTGGAAGCCCTTGTGGTAAGCTTCTCTGTCTTTTTCTCAGACCTACATTTTGGCTTGGCTTTCTAAATGAGAATTTTTTGAGTGATACCAGAGCTCAAGGCTACTGAAGTATGAATGCTGGCACAGGCCCCACTGAATCCCCCTCTTAGGGAGCTGTAACTCCCATCTTACTGCCCATCTCTCTTTCCAGAGTGAAGATACAGCTCTCTTCCCATTCTGCCATCATCTGCCTGTCCAGAACCTTGCTGCCACCCAAGCACAGCTGGCTGATGGATCCTCAACCTACCAGGTAACTGTATCTGCTCCACTGATCAGACCTGAGAGTCACATCATGTAATGTGAATACGAATGGGTAGGGGAAAGGACGTTCTGATGACATAAAAATGTGGTCCTTTGTGCTAGTTTGAAGCTAGCTAGAGTGTTTTGGTGAGAAGAATTAGATTACAGGCTGTGAAAGAGAAACAATGGTGATGTCTACTAAGCTGGCTGAGATGTGTAAGAACTAGAGTGTAAATATAGATATGGCAGACATTCTCTGTCTGGGCTGTGGGCTGCANATTTCCAGAGCTGGCTGAGTCTAGTCTGGGTGACTTCTAAAGGGGGGGGGGGGCGGGTAACACCCAAACCATCACACCCTTTCACTCCAGAAAACACCACCAGCTTCTCTCACAGCACACTAAATCAACATACTGGTTTCTATTGATTTTCCAGGGTCTTGACTCAGGGTAGCTGAGTCATAACATTTTCAGCCAGCTCTGGGACATCTTCTGAGCAGTGCCACCTTGTCAGACTGCTGTAAGTTCTAAACAAATGAATTTATCAGTCTGTGTTCACCGCACCAGCATCCTAAACTGACCTATCTCTGTATTTGATCCCTGACTGACTATCTGGAGATCCACTGAGATATAGAAAGACAGATCTACCTCTGGAAACACTTCCACTCTTCTAGTGTTTGTTCTTCTAGCAAGGACAGCTTGGAGACCTAACCCTTTGCTGTGTAAGTGGACACATTCACAGTGCTGTAGAAAGAATGTATAAAAATCACGTGGGAAGTAAATGAGTAAGCATTTATAGCAGATTTTTATCTACAGGCACACCTTCAAGTTGATGGAGGATGTTGCTCATCCTGTGTTTACAGAGCTTTCAGACCTTGTGGAAGAGCTGGATACAGCTGCTCCCCATTTGTCTAGAACAAATTTACCACTTACTATGTAGCAAGATTTGAGGCTGACCAATGCTGAGCATCTGCTGAAGTTATATGTACTGAAAATTCATTTTGGAGGGACTTAGGAGTCTGATCAGCTATTGTGATTGACCTCAGCTAACTTCAGCAGGGCTCTCCTACTGGTGCCACTTGAGAGTCTCTCTTCAAAATATTTTGAGTTCTGTTTTGTCCCTTTCCCAAGTCTGCTGGTAACAAATGTTCTCAAAGATTCTTTATTTTTGTGTGGACTTTCCCTGTTGTGCCAGGGGAAGTATAGGCTGGATGTTAGGAGGAAGTTAGAATAGAACAGAATCAACCAGGTTGGAAGAGACCTCCAAGATCATCCAGTCCAACCTATCACCCAGCCCTATCCAGTCAACTAGACCATGGCACCAAGTGCCTCATCCAGTTTCTTCCTGAACACCCCCAGGGACGGTGACTCCACCACCTCCCTGGGCAGCCCATTCCAATGGCAAATCACTCTCTCTGGGAAGAACCTCCTAATTCCAGAAAATTATTTTCTTTTAAAATTAAGCTGCACATGACATCCTGGGTTTTGTATCTTCAGCACTGAGGTTGGGTTTGGAGGTATTTTAAGGCCACCTCTAAAGCTGTTAAAGATGTATAATACAAAAGAAAAGTAGATATAGCTTTATTAAAATGTAGACTTTTAACCAGTCTCCTCAGTTTGAAATCCAGAGGCCTTTTCTGAATACTATTTCACAAAATTGATGTTTGGTTCAGATTGTAGAGTATTAGGTACAGGTAAAAACCAAACCAATCTCATCTAGACATGCAGCAGATCATCCTGAATGGGAAGAGACAGCCTGCAGTGGCAATGGCCAAGCACAAGCCCAGGGTGTGATGCTTTCTACTCAGTTAGACTCCTACTGAGGAACACCTCACGTGAGACAAAAACGAAACAGAGCAGAGCCACAACCTAGCTCACTTCTCTAGCCAGCCTAACTAGCTGATCATGGAGAAGGTGCTATGCTGCATCATCTCTCTAGGAGTTTGAAGTCAGAGGATTATGATGACTCCTGGATATATCTCTGTATGAGTCAGGGCTCTGCGATAACCATCTAAGAGAAACATTTTGGGGGGGCATATCTGATGTGTCCTGCCCAGGAAGTAACAGTCATTCTGGTAGTTTGTATTTATGGTTGTTCAGTCTGATTTGGCTATTTATTGTTATTATATGTATACACACTGCCTCTCATTTTCAGGGTGCTTTACAAACAAGCGTACGTTTCACAGAATTCATCTCATCTACTCTGAGTATGTCTATGTTTTTCATAGATAACAGAGATTTGATCTCTGCTTTGAAGGGGAAGTACAGTTCAGGCTTACTGACAGTTACCAGCAGAACTACCATATTTCCAGAAATCTCAAAAATGGGGCAGAGAGAGAGAAGGGGGAGAGAGAGAGAGGCTGAATCTCTTGTCAGAGACTACAAAGGGAAGGAAAAAACAAACAAACAAACAAAAAACCCTAGACAAAACACTCAAAATAGTGGACCCTAATCAGACATTCAGATTACTATCTTGGCCTCCTTCCCTTTCTTCAATAACAAATGCAAGCACTGAGAAATAAGAGCTTTGGCTCTGGATCTGAACTGTCCAGGTAAACAGACGTCTAATCTTTTGGTCCAGGATGCAGACCCTGCAAAAGTAACAGCACTGAGAAAAGCAAAACAGTGAATAGAAAAGGAAGCAGGCTACCACGAAAAGAATAAAGAATGAAGTCTGAGACTGCCATGGACACAACAGCTCCAAGTGTACAAATGTTCAGAGGAGCCTGCTAGAAATCAGTTGGAGTATTTCTATATCCAGTAGTTTTGACTGGCTCCCACAGCACAAAGCTGCTCCTTATCCAGACTTAAAGATCTAGATTAAAAATGTAGTTTTGCAGATAAAATTTCATATTTACTTTCTATCCATTTTCTTAATTCTTTCCTGCAAACACTCCTGTATCATTTGCTATCAACTTAAAGTGAAAAAAAAACCCTAAAAACTCACAGCCAGGATTAATTTGACATTTTATTTAAATGAAATTTATGGGCACATTTTGAGGTATTTGACCAGCATTTGTTCTTATTTAGACACAAGTATTTTTTCAGGTGTTCAGTCAGCACGATACGAAGGAAAGACAGAAAGACTGAAAGACAGACAGACAAACCTGTTTCATCAACATGAAGCCAAAAAAATCAAAAGTTTGAAAGGTTGATGAGAAGCATATGGGTAAAATGGAGTTCACCCCATATTCAGAATGGAGTTTAAGCACCCAGCTAAACGTTATCATAATCTGGCCTTGGAGAAAGGAAGATTTTCAAGCAATTTGAGGGTGAAATTTCATTTTAAGTAGGCATGGTCTAAATTAAAAGTACTCTATAGATTTTGAGATATTAATTTAAAACGGTGTACTCTTTGAAAAAGTAATAATCTAAACAAAAGGACAAATACATTTTCATGCAGATGTAATCTGATATATTCAATGATTCAGTGTTACCCTCTTTGCACACACCAGTATCTAACCACTACAGGAAGGTATTTCTAAGCATATAATCTTTGACCTGCTAAATATTTATAGTTTTCCCCATAAACTCTGTTTTCCCAAAAAGCAAAAAGGCTGGCAACTTTTTTTTTTTTGTCTTTCTTTTCAGTCTCATGAGTGGAGATTTGCTTCTGAAGGTGAAGTTTTACAGAAGTGCTTCACTCTTCCTGGCAATGATCAGAACGGAAGTGTCAGGTTTTCTTTCCCTAAAAATGACCTTTGAAAAATAACCAAACAGTCAGTGTCCAATACAGGAGGGTTTTCTTTCAATCTAGAAGACGCTGTGAAAGAAATTAATTCCCAAATATAGCAAGATTTAAATTTTTTTTGGCTTTTCATAAATGTAATCTGTGAATTTTCTAAACAATTTAGGGAAAGACATTTTATCTAAATCTTACCTTTCCTAGTCCAAGTGCTTGCAACTCAGTGCACCTCAGGTCAGCAGTCAGGGGAAAAAAAAACAACAACAAAAAAACAGACAATAAAACTTACAGGAGGAAGAAGGAGAAAGGGGAGGGGTATTTCCCAAAAATGGATGCACCTGATTTTGATGTTTCGAGTGAAAGGCAGCGGAAAATAGGCAAACAGAATAAAAGCAGAATAAAAAGTAGAATGTAAATGTCATTTCAGTTTTAACAATCCAAACGAAGCGTAGCAACACAGCTGAAGTAACCTGAGAGAGATCTGTTTGCTTGCAAAGCATCTTTAGGTTTTGTACAGACAATATTTGAAGACCTTTGAAGACTGAAAATATTTTTTTTTCCCCTAGCTCTTTCCTTTTCCTGGTATTCGTTTTCATCTGTAGAAACCCCCCAGGGTTTGAGATTTGTTTTCAGCTGCACTTGAAGCTTCTGTCTCCAGAGAGGTCATTACCTAGCTGCCCGTCTCCTCAAATTCACTGTATGGGGATGAAGCTGAAGAGGTTTTAGACTCTCCATCGCTGTTGCACTCCCGCAGGGGATCAGGACTGCAGGTTTCCGGGACTTCCTTGGCAGAGACTGTTTCCTTGCTGCTAGACCCTAAGGGACGACAGTCCAGCAAGCTCTGCAGGTGTTTGATGTAGCTTATTGCAGCTCTCAGGGTCTCCACTTTGCTGAGGCGCTTGTCAGCAAATTCCTTGGGCAGGTGCTCTCTGAGGCGTGTGTAGCCCTCGTTCACACAGCGCACCCGCTGCCTTTCTCTCTCGTTCCTCTTTCGAATGAAGGCAGGCTCAAAGGAACAGTCATAGACGCCCACATAGCCAGGGAACGGGATGTAGGAGATGCGACCTGTATGCCCACCGTAGGCTTGCTCCCAGTAAGAAGGGTCCAGATGGAAGGGAACCCCAAACGGCTCTCTCAGGGGGATCCCATGGGGATGCATGTGGTTGTTCGCCAGGGATATAGCTCCTGGAAAAGCAATCCTGTTCAATAGTCCATCATCATCTTTATTGCTCTCCATGCTTCTCCTTTTTCTCACGGGTGGAATATCAGTTCCTGAATTTGGCTTCCAAATCTTCTATCAGTCCAAGCAAGAAGGAAACATTTGTTACAGCTACTCTGCCCCGCAGGCTGCAATTTCCTCCTGTGGCGTATAAAAATTCAGATCTCAAAGCACTGCTAATGACTTATGAGGTCCACTCTGTGCTTGGAAATCAGCTCTGAGCCTTGTTGTTTTTATAGATGCAGGATGTCAGCTAATTTACAGACAGGTTTTGAGGACCATCACTCCACACTTTAAACACTTCTTTTCCTCTGATCTTCATATTTCAAACGGTAATAAGAGGGTTCTCGGGTATTCCTTTCCTCCCTGCTTGAAATTATGACCATAAGAGTTAATGCCAAACATAAATAATCTTCCAGGCTCTAAACACTTCTCATGTATTGTAATCCACGATATCGTTTGATATAATTGTCTCCAAAAGATGGGTAATTTGCAAAGTTTACAGGGATCTTCAAAGTTTTGGCAGAACTCCTCCCTTTCAGGAACCAAGGATCTTCTGTCATCTGAAAACTACCCAAAGGCTTTTCACAATGAAATCCAAAAAAACAACTGCTAGCTTTGTTGTTTCGGCTGCTCTGGTCTAACTGAAACGGTTTACAAGCAGTTTGCAAAACTTATATGGCACGTCTGTAGCTTTCTGGGGAAGCCGAGAAATCTTCAAAGCGAAGAGTGCTCTCTTGTGGTTGCGAGTCATGTCAGATCAAGAACGCATACGTGCCAGCGTATGAAGCAAACAGCTTTCTTCGCCTGAAGAGAGGCTTTTTCAACAAGTGTGACTTTCACAAACTGAGCATGGGCGGTTTGTAAGAATCTTCAGCATTCTGCCTGTTTCTGTTCACGGCAGGACCGTTCTGGTTAGCTTCACGAGCACCTGCCTCAGATAAACAGACAAACAAATAAACAAGGGAGATGCCCTGACTGCCCCCTCTGGAGCTATTACTAGATGTTTACATAGCTATTGGCTCACCTGGTGGACCCCACACACTGCCTTAATTGGGAAGCTGAAAATCTCTCTTCACTGGGCCAGATTGGTGCTGCAGCTTGACAAGGAGAAGTGGGCAAACGACAAGGACTTCTGGCAGTAAAAGGGCATAAAGTTCTCATCCACGCCCTTCTTCTATGATATCTTGTGTTAGGATCATCTTCTGCAGCAACTGAAGGTTCTTTGATTTTTCTCACATTGGTGTTCAAGAGCAACATAGTTATAATATTTTTTTTCAAAAGCACCTCTTCACAGTTAACTGATTTTTTGTTTTGTTTTGGGTTTGGTTTTTTTTTGATGCTAACAGTTTGGGGAGTTGAACATTTTGGTATGGGAGAGCCGTGGGAAGGGACAGACGTGAAAAGGTACAGCCATGCAGGCTCTGTTAAAACTGCTCTGTTGCTCAAAGTGAAAGTTTCCACCCTGCTCAGTCTTTCATGCCAAACTGCCTTAGAAGCATGAGTAACTGAAACAACATCCTCCACTCCGAGAAGCACATCTGTCTCTGCTGAGTCAGAAACCAGCAGCAATGATGTCAGTGTGCATTTTCAAGTCAGCCTTTGTATCTTTGCTGGCCTATTCTGTAGCTTCAAAAAACAACAGTAATCTTCAAAGTATGATGAACATACAGGCAGAATGTTCCAGACAGACACGGGTGAGAACAACCCTGGACTCTGATCTATGCCAGGGACAGAATCAGCACCAAAACAGCTCAGAAGGCAGGGCATCTATCCATCTACTTTTGCCTCTGTTGCTAACATTGGGTAGCAAGAGCTGATGTTTAAAGCTGAAAGGTTTGTAGTCTACCTGGACTTCAACAAAGCCTTTGACACCGTCTGCCACAACAAGCTCCTGGCAAAGCTGACAGCTTGTGGCTTGGACAGGTTCACTCAGAACCTGGAGGGTCACGCCCAGAGAGTGGTGGTGAATGGTGCCACATCCAGTTGACAGCTGTCACTAATGGTGTCCCCCAGGGATCAGTGCTGGGCCTGATTCTGTTCAACATCTTTATCGATGATCTGGACGAGAGGATTGAGTCCATCATCAGTAAGTTTGCAGATGACACCGAGCTAGGAGCAGGTGTTGATCTGTTGGAGGGTAGGAGAGCCCTGCAGAGGGACCTTGCCAGGCTGGATGGGTGGGCAGAGGCCAATGGGATGAGATTTAACAAGGCCAAATGCAGGGTTCTNCAGCCCTGTGAGGAGAGGCTGAGGGAGCTGGGGTTGTTTAGCCTGGAGAAGAGGCTTGGGGTGACCTCGCTGCTGTCTACAGCTACCTGAAGGGAGGCTGTAGCCAGGTGGGGTTGCTCTCTTCTCCCAGGCAACCAGCAATAGAACAAGGGGACACAGTCTCAAGTTGTGCCAGGGGTAGTCTAGGCTGGATGTCAGGAGGAAGTTCTTGACAGAGAGAGTGATTGGCATTGGAATGGGCTGCCCAGGGAGGTCACCCCTGGAGGTGTTCTAGAAAAAGAGGAGTCATTGTCCCTGGAGGTGTTCAAGAAAAGCCTGGATGAGGCACTTAGTGCCATGGTTCAGTTGACTGGCTAGGGCTGGGTGCTAGGTTGGACTGGATGATCTTGGAGGTCTCTTCCAACCTGGTTGATTCTATGATGACCTAGGACTTAGCTAATGCATTTCATGAAGGGTTGAGATCTCTTTCAGTCACAATTAAATGTCTTTCTAAAATATATGCCATAGATCAGATGGCTTCCATCACACCACATGGGTGTGAGGCAAGAATCACTGGGGAACATCCCAGGTATGTATGACTCATTTCAGATGAAATAATCAAGAGAGTCTTTCTGCCTTTTAACAAATCTTTGGAAGAAGTCGAACTTTATGTGCTTTTCAGTATCCACTATAAACCACTGTCCAGTAGAAAAGATTTTGAAATGAATGCTTAAATGAAAATAACTCCACACAGGTACCTTTTCTCAGAGAGTTGGCATTTAAGCAAATACTTGAGGAAGGAAAAGGACATTTGATCTGTGTCATCATTAGGTTTAAATCCCTGCTCTCAGGCAGCGTTCCTTAAAGGAAATGGAAGCATGCCTCCTGGGGGGGCATCTCAGGTGCTGGAATGCTTCACAGCTCTCCATGGCCTTGCCAGAAGTCTAGCCATGTTCAAAAGGCAGGATTACATTTCAGTTCTGTCATGCAAATGCCCTATTCCCTGCCTCTTTCTTATGTTTACTGTAAAGGCAGGTCACTGACACTTCCCAGAGTGTCAGAGCTGCACCTGTGCTAAGCAAGCACCTGCTCTTCCTACAGAAAAATTCCCGTTGTTAATCCTTTAGAGAAGTACATGAACAAAAATGGCAGGTAAATATTTTTTGTTAATTCAAATGATTGAAGCTGATCTATCAAATGGACTCTGCAGTCAGGCTTTGCTTGTGTGCAAGAGAAATAAGAAAATATGCCAAAAGGTTCTCACTGAACAACTGTCGGTGAAAGGTCGTGGCCAGAGTAACACCATCATACCGAGGTGGTTAAAATCATCCTCCTTCATTGCGGTGATACAGCGCCTTTTATGCCAAACTTAGAAGAGGCATATTCAGCTAGCTTAATTAAGAGTGGGACATGTGGAAGGCACAGATAGGTGAGAGCTATGCGTAAGGCATAGATAGGTTAAGGCTTAAACAAACATTTATGGGGCCAGCCTCCTGAGGTCAGCAGATCCTGCTCCCTTGCAGCTGGATGTGGGGGGCTGTTTCATCGCCTTAGTTCCTGCCTCCGAGATGAGCTCCAAGGACACTCTTCGCAGCACGGGTTGCTCATGTTTATCAAATCATGTCCTCTGTCAGCAAGAAATGCTTCTTGTTGACAGTCTAATGTCATTTGCTCTGAAAAGGATTTGCCCCAGGGCAGGGAGCCAGCACAAGGCCAATGCACCTTACATCCCACTGAACATCCTCACTGAGAGCATGACCCGGCTTAAAGCAAGGTATTTATTTCCATACAGACTTCTGCACAAAGCAGGCCTTTTTAAACATGTCTGCACAAGCATATTCAGTGAAAGTAGCAGGACTGGCCCACCAATGGGAAAGGCTAACACATTCTTTTTGATGTTAAGAGTACGTGGATAATGTTACTCTTCAAAGACAAGCGTTTGATTTTCTTTCTTACACTGTTTCTCCAGTTAACTCTTCTTTTGCACCTTTTTGCCTAAATGACGCTTTGGCTTCAGAATGCAATACCCTCCATGCTGATATGAAGCAAGGTGGCCTGGTTTGCTTTCCAGGGGATACAAATCAGGCGTTATTGACTGCTTTACAATGGCAGAAGTTGTACTGTTTCTATTTATATTCCACGTTTTGCTTTGGTTTGTTTGGGTAGGTTTGGGCTGATTCTATTGTTTTTAAATACAAAGTTTAAATGGGGACACTGAAAGGTACCTTACATACTCCATTGACCATGGCATTTGAACAAGTTCTCTTCTTTCTCTACTTCTTTATATCTCACTATATGCACTTAATTACCAAGCCAAAATGAACAGGAAACATTTCCGACACACCAAAAAACAACACATTGAGGCATCTTCCTTCCAGATATAACTTAGTTGTGATTTTACTTGAATACATCCTAATAGATACCTGAAAGAACGTAATTGTTGTATAAAAGAACCTTCAACTCATTCACACTTCCACAAGAATCATGAGTAACACTACTGACATTACAGTGATTACTTTGAATCACTCGATGGAGCAGACTTTCCTTGGCATCATGTCCCTTTGCATTTGCAAAGAAATTGATCAGTGGAAATACGGTAGCAGAAACACGGGAAGCAGCTGAACACACACAAATCCACCTAATTCCCGAGAGATGATGTCTCAGCTATTTGACCTGTCAACACGCTACTGAGAAGGAAGAAAAGGAAAATACATCAAGAGTTTAAAAAGAGACTCTCACAACTTTGCGGTTTGGTTATATTTTATTGTAATTATAATAACTTCTAGTATTTATTATACATATTGTTGTTTGTCTGGGCAGCTGTACTTTATTAACAGATATAAAACTGTGAAACTAACAGTTCCTCTTGTTAACTGCATACAACAGAATTACAGTAATAACTGTAATTTATGCTGAGATCCAGAAACACAAGGTCAAACAGTTTTGCATCTCTCTAAACCTCTTTTCTCTTAAGCATGGGGCATCTCTTTGCAGCTCTGTAGCTACAAGTGAGAGCTGCACCTCAACTACCCAGGTTTCATACCGTGATTGTCACCAACATACACCTGCAAAGTGCTGACAGGCCAATAAAAGGTATTGAGAAATTCAGATTTTTTATGTTAAAAAGGTTGGCTTCATCCACTGCTTTCTGTGTAATCCTCATTCTGTGTAATTCTGCTCACTCTAAGAAAGAACCCAAGGGGGCACATCTGCAATAACAGAACAGAACCAATCATATTGAGAAGTGGTCATGGCCCTGTAGGGACTCCTGCCCACACAATAGGGGAGGATGGAAGAAATGTGCTTACTGCATTTCTTTCCTCCATGGTTTCACAAGTCTCCCTTATCTTTCAGTACATCTCTAGGATCTGAAGATGACTTGAAAAATAGCTCTGCAATTTGTTCCTCACACAGCAAGTACTGCTATAAATGTCAATAAACTAAGCTTTCAGGGGACATAGTGCAGTTGTCTTATCAAAACACTTCACATATAATAAAAGTGTTTGATATATAAAAGAATATCTTCCCTTGCAGAAGAAACAGTTCTCCAATGTGTTTTATCACAATACTTTGGGCATGTGGAATACATCTCTGTAGGCATAGATTAATTTCTCATTCAGTGACACTTCATATTATCACTGGCTTCCTTTGATACTTGTGCTTTAAACTGGTAGTTAAGATATCACTCGTTCAAGGGAGTAACGTGACTACAAAAAAGCCAGAATCTCGGAGGACTCATGTTTGACAGTAGGAAAAAACACTCTTATCTGTGTATGACTACATCCAATCTGGCTCATAGGCTCAAAGTATTACTTTCAGCTCAGATTGTTGAAATAGCGTGAGGATTTCAGTGCCAGGGCAGTTCTGTGGTAGAATTACGCTATCATAATTGGCGTTAAGACAAGCTGAGGGCTGGGATAGCCTAGCATTTCGGGACAGAATTGGGATGTAGAGTATAACTGCAAAGTTGTAAGGATGGCAACTGGAACTGGAAGGTCTCCAGCCATCTCCTATGTGTTAGGGAATGCAAAGAGACTTTTGGGCTTGTAATCGTTTGGCGGAGTTGGTAAGAAAGATATGAAGTATTAGCACCAACCATGTGAATACATGGTACTACACACATAAGAATGAAAGAGAACCATGTCAATACATGATACTACACACACGAAAATGAAACACAGGTAAACCCTTCAGTGCAAGCTTAGCACTCCCTAAAAACCTGTGGGCCTGATGAGTTCTTTCTTGACTTGACAAAATAATGCTTGTAGGCCAATTCAGATACACTTCTTCATGGTTAGAGTAAGGATTACCTGGCTTAGTGGAGAATAGGAGAGGTTGTGGGATACGTGACAAACTTAATGAGGTCATTCTTCTGGTCGCAAATGACAGGGACCTGGATTTATTTCATCTATATGTAGCCCTTTAGAAGTTACATATTTAGACTAAACTAATTATGTGGGTCCCAGTTACAGGCTACAGACAAAGAGAAACACCTCCAAAGGGAATTCTCACACTCAGGCACCTATCTCAGGATAGGACAAAGCACTCTCTGCGACAGCCTATTTCTCTTTCAGCTACAGAGCAAGCCTGAAGAAGTAGCTTTCTGTCTGGCTTTCTGACAGCTAAAGCTAAATGAGGAGAGCATGTTTCCATACCTAGAACTGATGGGTTTGTACTGAATGTGAAATGATCCTTCAAGATCCTTCATTTAGGCTCTTCAGATCAAAAGGCAGTGGGCAGAAATACACCATTAAGCTTCCTCCTGTGCAGACATATCAAGGGATGTCTCATTTAATGAAGCATGGTTTAAGTGTCAGGCATGATCAAATTACAGAAGCACATTATGGTATTTCAGGAAACAGCTGTTCACCTCAGCACTTAAAGAACTTGTAGATTGATTTGAGCAGCTAATGCGATGAACATGCACATCACAGGCAAAAGAAGCTATGAAACTACTCACACACATCAAGAGACTCTTTTGCAATGTAGCCCTTGCCAGAATTATACATACAAGCCATATATCACAGGTAATTGAACAAGTCAACGTCCAGAAGGTAGCTGAGCACATACGCTCCCATAGTACTGGAGGATATGAAACACAACCCTCTTAAGGGCAGCAGAAACAAGGGTGTAATGAAAAGGCAGTGATATAGTTAAGCTCATCACATGGAAAACCTTAGCAAGCATCACATCCTTCTGGAAGAAGCAACAGGTGAACCACAGGCAAGAGCTTTTGGTCAGCCGACCAAGCCAGAGCTGCCACCTTAGGGCTGGAGTGACAACGGAGCTCTCAGGCCCGCTCCCTTACCCCAGCAGCACCAACGATGCTGGAAATAAGGCGGGTAGGTGGTAGTGAAAACACCTGAAATGCTGCCGAGGCTCTTCGAAGGTGAGCCGGCCCTAGCCTCCAGCACGCTGGCTGGTGCCGAACCCTGCAGTGGCTGCCTGAGAGGCTTGGCTGTGGAGGGCAGGTGGCTGCCAGGAAGTCAGAGATGTCTTGGCCTGACATGGAACCGGAAGGGTCCATTAGAACCCCCAGGCGGGCCCCTCCGCGTCAGCATGGCCTGCCGCGGCACTCAGAGCAGGGCCGGACACGGACCCAGCCGGCGGCAGCACCAGGCGGGAAAGTGGCCAAGCCTCGGGGCGGTGGCGCCGTTTCCTGGATGTGGCGCACGGCGGCGGAAGCGGCCCCCGTCCCCCTCCTGCCACCGCTGCCGCCATCACCGCCACCGCCTCCCTCTCCCGCCTCCTCCTCCGCCCTCTCCCGCCTGCGGCCGGACCCGCGCCTCCAGGGGTCCCGCCCATGAGGCGGTGGCAGCGGCAGTGGTGGTGGTGGTTGTGGCTGGGCTGTGGCTGGGGGCAGGCGCCTGCTCCAGGGGCGGCGGCGGGCCAGAGCTGAGGGCCCTGATGCGGCTGCGGCCGTGGACCGCTCCGCCGCCGGGAGAGGCCCCGCCCCGGCGCCGGGCCCATGCACCCCAGGTGAGCGCCCTCGCGTCCGCCGGGGCCGGGAGACCTGGGAGGCGGGCAGAACTGCGGCCAGGTGGAGCGAGGGACGGCCACCTCGGGCCTTGCGACGGCGACGCGTACCCCGGCCGAGTGGACAAGGGGCGAGCAGGGGACGGGGTCCGTAAAGCGTTCAGCGGCTTCCGCAGGCCCCGAGGCTTGGCCCCGGTGCTTCGCTACCCGTTGGTCCCGGAGCGGGGGTGGTGGATGTCTCCTCCGGGTACCGCCACTCTTAACAGCCATTCGGACCGGGCCGGGATATCCGCTGCCCGGCCGTGTAAGCCAGACCCCTCGGCACCGTCCCTGCAAAGCTCTGGAGGCGAGCGGGGCGACTGACAAGAGTAGGAGAGGACTTAATGGGAAAACTGGGCAGAAGCAAGATGAAAGTCGGCGGCTCAGACCTTAGGGCTAACTTGCGTGAGTTTTGTGTATTTGGCCTTTATTTCAGAGTAAATGGTATCTTTCCTTACTGGAGTGGCAATCCAAGCTCCAGCTCTCTGTCACTACTGCAGAGCTCAGGCCTGCTGCTTACAAAGGCTTGGATCAGCGTGGAGGTCTTGTTGGTCGTGTTGCACTGTGGGCACAGCGGGTGTTTGGTCCTTCGAACTGCTGATAAGAGCTGAGGTGCGGAAAGGAGTTGCGTTGTGGCAGAGCTTGCAAAGTTGTTGACATGCTAGTGCCTATAGCTCTTTGACATCCTCTTCCGCGTGGACTGGTTCAGGCTACATGGACAGTTTGAGACTCCAGAGAATGGATGTGCCCTGAGCTGGTGTGATTTCTCTTAGGGCTGGCGATTTGGGTTGCTCACTGGTGCTGTGCACCCACTTGCATAGCTTGAGAGGTGCAGGTTCTCAAGAGGCGCTGGTTGCTCACTGTCAAATAACATGTTGTCCACAGGGATAGTTTTTAATGTCACAGGAGCAAGTGCCGTGTCTGTAAAACCAGACTGAGACAGCCTCTTAAAACTATACAATGGCTGTTTTGCAGGGATGACTCTTGTCACTGTTGGTCTGGTTCAAGCTGTTAGTGAATTAGACGTTTTGTGTCCATTACCAGTTTTAAGTGATCCTCCTCCTTCCTCTCCCCTGACTTTGTTTTTTGAACATAAGTGTTGTGTCCAGAAGTCATGAAATATAAATTAGATGCTGTTGTCTGAGTAATTGTAACATTCAGCTTGCAAATTGATCGGTGTTCACAGTACTTTAATCACAGTAGCTTTGACAACAAGGAGTGAGGCTTTGGTTTTTGAATGTCAAGTTAAAAACAATGATCTGATTTGTCTTTTTGAACTAGCTTTTTGATCCTGGTTATTGGTATCTAATATCAATATGCATTAATCATGATGTAATCACTAGGAGTGGCTGACATGCTTTATGCTTAGCTTTCTAAGGTAGAGTTTTTACTTGTCAATATCTGAATTTGAGTTTGTTTGCTCGGTCCTTTCTTGCCACAGTATGGTCAGTAATCTGGAATACTCTTGCTTCTGTTTCTTTTTCCCTTCCTCTCTCTGTTCCCTGGCCCTAGAATGAATGAAATGAACTTGAGTCCTGTAGGGATGGACCAGCTGACCTCATCCTCTGTAAGCAATGCCCTGCCGGTCTCAGGGAGTCACTTGGGATTGGCAGCGTCACCCACTCACAACGCCATACCAGCACCAGGTAAAGGGGAAAGCTCCCACAAAGAGTACTTTACTGTATATTACTGTCGTGGGAGCATTTATAACTGGGTAGCAGTGTTTGCTCTCATAGCAAGTCATGATTTAGCAGGTAATGAAGTGATGTAGAACTGGGGAAGGGTAGACCACAAACCGTTGCTTGTGTGGGCAAAGCAAAAAGGATGTGTGTTTACCAAGCTTATGCCTTAATTGGAGTCTCATTTTGTTCTAATGGGGTGGTTTGCACTGTGGGTGGGTGGGTGAGTGGTAGCAGAATCTTTTGAAATATGAAAGGTACCTGCAAATCTGTTTCCATCCATGTGTATCTTCACTCAGGTGAAAACAATGATTTTTTTTTTACCTGTAAAGCAAAACTCTTTTCATAGCTCCCTTTCTCAGTAGACCTCACAGAAAAGTCCATTTCAATTGGGAAGTAGAAACAGGCCCTACATAATGTGCCCTGAAAAGCTCTAGCCACATTCAAGCTTGCCTCTCAGTACTGGGATAACTGTGGTCCTTTCTTTGAAGTTTGTCACTTTACTGTGACAGTACCATATGGTACATCCATAAGGAGCTCTAGAGGAATTAGTAACCTCTTTGTTATCTTGCATGTTCATAAGCTTAAGTAGTTACATTTAATTTAAACAAGTATTTTATTTTGCAGGATTGCCTGTTGCAATTCCAAACTTGGGCCCCTCCTTGAGTTCGTTGCCCTCTGCTCTGTCTCTGATGCTCCCAATGGGTATTGGGGATCGAGGAGTGATGTGTGGTATACCAGAGAGAAACTACACCCTACCTCCACCACCATACCCTCACCTGGAGAGCAGCTATTTCAGACACATTCTACCTGGTAAGTGGTCTGAAGCTGATGGATAGGATCAGAGAGAGAAATTATTTTAAGAGCCACCTGCTTATACCCTGAAGCAAGCAAATTCTGTGATTCTAAGACCAACTGTTTTGTAGAGCTGTGAATTCCCTGAGTTTTTTTGGAGTCTGTTGTGCCATTGACACATCTTTATTTTCCAGTTTCTGTTCCAATACTCATGTGTGAAGAGAATTGCAGGACATTTTCTACTTAAGGCAAACATCTGATCTCTCCTCCTGTTAGTTTGTTTTTAAGATTAACAGAAAACAAAGCTTGCCTGTTTTTTATCTCAAGTGGCTTGTAATCTGAAAGTGACTTCTATTTTTCTTTTTTTATTTTCTCCTGTAGTCCGAAGCAGTACTTAATATGTACGTAATACTAGGTTACCATAGGTCAAAGCTCAAAAAGAGCAAGCCATCAGCTGAGGAGTTTGGGTTCTTTCCCACCCATATAGCCCATGGCATAATTTTTTGTTCAAGGTGGATTTCCAAAGGCCTAACATGCTGATTTCTATCTTAATTTCTCTTTCATGTATTTTAGAGTATAAATGTGTACATTTACGTGCTAATATGTGAAGATACAGAAATTCCAGCTTTAAATATAGTCCTCA
Organism: Tricholaema leucomelas; assembly: GCA_013400475.1. Classification (NCBI taxonomy): domain Eukaryota; kingdom Metazoa; phylum Chordata; class Aves; order Piciformes; family Lybiidae; genus Tricholaema lacrymosa; species Tricholaema leucomelas. The sequence goes on along the minus strand of WAAF01004838.1, from coordinate 560,760 downwards.
GAGCTTAGGTTGACAGGGTAGAAGGAGTTAGATTCAGAGTCAGCAGTGAGCAGTGTTGTTTCAAACTAGGTTAGAAAAAGAAATACAGCACCATCCATCCAACTACCTGTGGATTAGTGGCTGAACTTGCCAAGTACATAGGAGTTCTTACTGCATTACATGCCTGCCCATTTTGTGGGCAAAGAGCAGAGGAGGAAACAGTGCATTTGTGAAGCAAAATTATTTGCCATTCTTCTGAAATGGAACAACTTAGGCAGAAATGTGGGGTTGTTTTGTTTCTAGTCACAGAATCACAGAATGGTAGGGGTTGGAAGAGATCTCTGAAGATCGTTGAGTCCAACCCCACTGCCAGAGCAGGATCACTTAAAGCAGATCACATAGGAACACGTCCAGACTCTGATGTTTAGTCTGGTATTTCATAGGAGTTCATCCATCTATGATTTTACTACCTTCAAGGATCCTCCTTGTTTAGGCCACAAGGCAGCATTGTATGCAGAAGATGCAGCTGCTTAAATTCAGTTGCCTGTTTCTTTGCTTAGCCATTTTTAATGGGATTTTGCTGCAGAAAGAGTATCCATGCATGTGTCCTTGTAATAAAGGACATGTTTAAATTAAAAACCTTTACAGAATGAATTGCTTGTAGGGTTCAAGGCCAAAAGGAAACATTCTGAGCCAAATCTTGTGGAATCTGCAAAGTCTATCTGGAAGTCCTGTTTACTTGAATGTGCTGATGGGTTTCTGCCACAGATTTTGTAATATTTTTGCAGCTTTGCTCAGTAAGAGAAGTTGATAGCATGTAAATACAGGTTAGTGTTTCTTTATATATTCATTTCCAAGGTTGTTCATGTTGAGCAGCTTTCCAGAACTAGCAGAAAAGATGTTTGGGTGTCTGATTTAAATTTAACTGAGGTCTTGTTTTAGAAGTACCATACTTTTTATGTAAGGCAAGAGAGCAGATGAGTCATGATACTTTCAGAAGATCTTATCTTAGTCTTTCAGAACTGCAGTTCCACTGCAGGTGGACTGTTGTGTCATTTAGTACTAAAGAAAGTAAATAGTCATTGTTAAATCTTAACTTAAATACCTGAGCAAAAAGAACTGGAGGACTATTTCTGCTTCTCCTAGCAAAGACTATCAAACGTTAGATTCCACTAGTAGTCCTTCATCTTTTGTGAGCTATTTCTTGAGAATGGAAAATACCTAAAATATAATTCAGTCTTTGTACTGAGGAGCCTATGTTAAATGCTGCTGGAAACTTGGCTGTTCAGGGCATGACAAATAACTGGAGACTTGCTTTGTTGGTTGAAAGCTGTCTATTTGTTATCAAATGGTACTCTGACAAGAGCATTAAAGTTAATGGGTTTTAATAGTATGTAAAGATTGCTTCTTCAAGGATCTAGATCTTAATGTACTGTGCTGCAATGATGGGGTATTTTTGTTTGAAAACTGATGTCATCTCACTCTTCTGTCCTTCTCCCTCTTATTCTGTCAGGTATCTTGTCTTACTTGGCTGACAGACCTCCTCCTCAGTACATCCATCCCAACACTATGAATGTTGATAGCAATCCAGCATTGTCAGTCTCCAGCAATCCGTCAGCCCTAGATCCCTACCAGTCCAGTGGAACTGTAGGTCTGGAACCAGGGATTGTCTCCATGGACTCTCGCACAGTGAACACACATGGCACTCAAAATCTGCATCCTAGTGACAGCCATGAGGTAGCACTGGATACTACAATCACTATGGAGAGTGTTTCAAGGGTAACCAGCCCCATCTCTACTGATGGAATGACAGAGGAGCTTACAATGGATGATGTAGCTGGTGATCATTCACAGATCCCCAGTGGCTCCCGGAGCCATGAGCCTTTAGCAGTAGATGCAGTAAATGCAGTAGGGAGTAATTTGACGTCGGACGCTGTGGGACATGGCAGTGTCATTCCCATTCATGGTAGCACTTTGGAACTTCCTGTTGTCATGGAGCCCGACCACATTGCCGGGCGTGTGACAGGAATATCGGACAGCACACTAAACGACTCCATTCATACTGTGGCCATGAGCACCAACTCCGTGAGCGTGGCACTCTCTACCTCACACAACCTAGCTTCCCTGGACTCGGTAGCCTTGCACGAAGTGGGCCTCAGCCTTGAGCCAGTGGCAGTGTCTTCCATAAGTCAGGAAGTAGCCATGGGGCCAAGTCACGTGGATGTGTCTGCAGACAATCTTGCCTTCGTACCATCCTCTCTGCAAATGGAAGATTCCAACTCGAACAAAGAGAACATGGCAACCTTATTTACCATATGTAAGTGAGCATTTCCTGCTTTGTTGGGATTTGTTATGTAGCTGTGAGATGACAGAACTCCTGCTGATGGTCTTGTAGATTTCTGGTGAAAGAAACTTAGTTATTTAGCAAGTCCGTGAAAGATAGGCTATATATCCAGTGGCAGATTAACCGTGCTGAGAAGACACTAATTGGAAGTAGACATAATAGGATGTTTTAGTGTCATTCTTTGTATCCATCTCCCATGTTGCCCTGTGGTTCTGTGTGAACCTCTTGCCTTTTGCAGGTAGGCTGATATTATCCTTTGCAATGTTTTATAAAGTCACATCACAAATGCCTCTTCTTGCTCTATTGTAAAAAAAAAAACACAACAAGCACCACCACAAACCATACATTTCATCAAATGGATATAGTTTTTGAGTATGATATCATGTGATTTTTGCAAACGGTAAAGAATCCTATTAAAATGTTGTTCTCATCAAGACCTGCTGGAAAAGGCACTGGAGAGGGAGGGAAGTTTCGAATAGTTCTAGTAGTTCTCATCAAAAGACTTCAGTCCAGATGGTAGTTGCTCTTCCAGGAAGACAGGAGGACTGGACATTGAACTTTCTCAGTCTTGTCATCATTCAGGGAGTGATGTTCAAGGATGTGAAGTTTCATTTTCTGAGACAGAGGTTGAATGCAGAATGCTTTACAGTGTAAGGCCAGCTTACAATTTCGGTTTTATTTGTTGTGGTAGCATTGTTGAGTCCTGCTGTTGCATAAGATCTGGTCCTACAGCTGTCAGAACCTTTTAATAAGCTTTGCCTGCAGAACATTTTTTGAAGAAATGGAAAGAAATAATGCCTTGGTTAGCAATGGGAGAGGTGTATCATAGTATCATCATAGTATCATCATCAGGGTTGGAAGAGACCTCACAGATCATCAAGTCCAACCCTTCACCACAGAGCTCAAGGCTAGACCATGGCACCAAGTGCCACGTCCAATCCTGCCTTGAACAGCTCCAGGGACGGCGACTCCACCACCTCCCCGGGCAGCCCATTCCAGTAGCCAATGACTCTCTCAGTGAAGAACTTTCTCCTCACCTCGAGCCTAAACTTCCCCTGGCACAGCCTGAGGCTGTGTCCTCTCGTTCTGGCGCTGGCCACCTGAGAGAAGAGAGCAACCTCCCCCTGGCCACAACCACCCCTCAGGTAGTTGTAGACAGCGATAAGGTCACCCCTGAGCCTCCTCTTCTCCAGGCTAAACAATCCCAGCTCCCTCAGCCTCTCCTCGTAGGGCTTGTGCTCGAGGCCTCTCACCAGCCTCGTCGCCCTTCTCTGGACACGCTCAAGGTACAGTGTAAAGTGTCCCCTCATGCATTCGAATTGGAACTTCTATTCTATGGCATAAAACCAATCAGGTGGATGTAGAACTACGATGATTTTACAACTCCATGAGGAAGAGCTTCACAGTTGATGCACTAAGAGGTTTTTAGAAACATCTATAGACTGTTGAACAAATAATGATAAAAATACTATGATATCCAACATGCTCCTGGTGAAACCACTTATTCATCTACGTGAGATTTGATGTGCCAGCTTACTGTCACTACACTGAAGTAGTCCTAAGCTGTTTCCCATGTGATGCTCCCCATTAGTAGGGTGTAATAATGGCTTTTGCATGCCCAATTCTTTCATGTGATTTGCAAAACAAATCTTTAACTTGGTGAGGGTTAACTTTTAACTTTCCATTGTGGTTTTTAAACTTTAGAATAAAACATGAATTTGTGTCCAGACAGGTTACAGCAAGGAAGAGGAGCTGGTTTAGAAATTCTTGGCAGTTTTTCCTCACTGAGAAATCAGGAATCAGGGCCATTTTCTGAAGCCTTTTACATTGTTCATAACCAGGAGTTTAAAAACTGTGCTGCTTCTGCAGCCCTAAATGTTTTGTGTGTGCTCTTCTTTGCTTACAGTTCTTGGTACTCAAATCACAGAAGTAATTACTGGGGTGGTTTGGGGGTTTTGTTTGGTTTGGTTGCTTTGGTTTCATTTGTTTGTTTTGGGGTTTTGTTTGGTTTGGTTGGTCGGGTTTTGTTTTTGTTTAGTTGTTTGGGTTTTTTGGGTGGTGGCTTTGTTTTTGTTGTTTTTTGCTTTTCATTATTTGGCAAGGATAGTAATGGAAAGGAAACGGTGTATTTCACTTCCTCTAGAATGCAGGGGTTTGTTTTATTTTCAGCTTCTTGAAAATGTAGGAATCCTTAAACCTTTCCAAGCAGAAGAGCCACATGATTTGAACTTGCTTTTCTTTCTCTTTGCCTCTTCTCGGGGCTAGTCCACAGACTAGTGTGTGCTAGACAATGTTTAAAACCACATGTTCCAAACGGTGTTTCTCTGATTGTCATTGCTGTGATCTTCCATGGTCATCTGTGTACATGAAATAATGCTTACATAGGCTCTCCCTAATAATTTTTTGAGTACCTTCCTATCTACAATTGTGTAGTTGCTCCAACTGTGCTTTGTATGAGGTCACATTCTGGTATCCTGATGTATAAAGGGAGTCCCCTAGAGATCTCTTTAAACAAGTGGTAGTGGAGCTGCTGTTTATGCCACGTTCTGTATGTTATACCAGAGCTGAGCCATCAAGAAGCCAAGGAAGGTCTTTGTGGAGATCTTGCTTAATTAGCTGACCGTATTTCTTCAGAAGAATGATTCAAGAGGAGGGTGGTTGCTGAGTAGATGCCAGTTGCTCCATTTTTAAATAATTAAAACAATACAGTTTTTATAGATGAGAGCATTTTTTGCTGTACTTTTTCCCAGATGTACTAGACCAAAGACTTTCAGAGGTTTATTTTTCAGCAGTACCTATGCTGAATGACAGGTCAGGGAAGTAATGCTACTAATTCTTGGATTTTTTTTGGTTTGTTCTATTCTCTGGCATGCCATAGATGTATGCTATATGTAGTGATTGCAGTTGACCCTTCAGAAGTAGCAGTGAGGTCAGGTTTTTGCTGCTGTGAAGATCTGCACATGTCTGAAGTTAAATGGAGATAAAGGGATTTATAGATTCAAATTGGAAAATTTTTAGAAGACCTTATTGTCCCTTTCTGTGAAGATTCTTGAAGTTCTAAGTGCAAGAAAACTCTTTGGTTCCTGGTAGATTTCAAAAGCATAACCAAACCAAAAGCATAATCTGGTAAATTTCAAAGGCATACAAAATGTTTGGTATGGCTTGGATTTTTCTGCCAGTGAAGGTCATTTCACTTATGATCAGAGAGAAAATGGCTCTTCCATCATCAGCATTACTACCAGTCTGTGGGGAAACTACAATCTGTTTTGCAGTAGTTTTGATGAACTCTCCCATTGTTTGTTTGCCCCTGTAGAGATAATTCAGAGTGTAGGCAATTAATTTACCTATCAGGAAGGCAGGTGGAGATCCTAGTGTTTGATCTGAATTGTATAGGAAGAGGGAGATGTACATCAGTGCCCCCATGACCATAATAATGTGGTTAATTTTCATTTTCTGAATAAAAGCTGGTACAGCAGCCAAGTTAAACTGGATACAAGCAGGCTTCAGCAGGAGCTCGACTGAAGTGTATTGGTAGAGATCTGACTGCACCATTGGGGCTGCTGCATATTTTGAATCCCTGTTGTTGCTTCCTCTGTCTCCAGGGTGCACACTGTGTGACAAGGCATATCCATCAGACTGCCCAGATCACGGGCCCGTCACCTTTGTCCCTGACACCCCAATAGAGAGCAGAGCCAGGCTTTCTCTCCCTAAGCAGCTCATGCTCCGACAGTCTATCATGGGAGCTGAAGCAGGTAAGAAGCAGATGACTGTATATTTCTGTGCAGTGGTTTAAAATGTGCTCAACAACCTGAAGTCCAAAACCACAGAGATTTAAATGTGGTAAAGTGACAGTGCAACAGAGAGATGGTTCTCTCTTCTGTAATCACTCTGGCATACAGAGTGCAAGAGCTTCTTACCCTCTGGTTACTGCTGTTAACCAGACAGACCCTAAGAGTGCTGCCACAGAGTATTACTGAACTGGTGTTGATTTTTATCATGTGCTAAACAGCTGAGATATTGTTTTGATAAGAAAACTTTGCAGCAATTGCAGTCTGGGGGAAGACTACAGTTAGAAATAATGGAGAAGATTTCTGTCTGCTCATTCATCAGCTTCATTTGCTACCAGTGGGTCTTCTGGATGCTAATTGGAGTATTGATCATGAGTGCCTCTTTTTTCCCCCCTCTCGATTTACATTTGGCATGTAGACTGTGACCTTGTCATTGGATGTGGACCTTGTTACAGTGTTTCACGCCATTGTCATCTGGAGATTGAAGAGTACAGTGCAATACCTTAAGGATCTGAAGGCTAGAGGAGAATGTGATTATTGGCTTGCTTTGTGATGCTGCTTGTTGAGAGTAGATTACATCTGTTCTTTTCAAGCTGCAGTAGTTCCCAGTTTATTCCTTACAGCTGTTCACTGTATCCATGTACACCTATGTGTGTGTATATATATATATATATATATAAATGTTTAATAATAAATAATATACATGCAGGAATCCCTCTGCCCATGACAGAAATACAGCTGCCTCTGGGGAGAAATGCAGAAGCTGTTTAACAATGCCCAGCAACAATTCTGGAAATTCCTGGGGATTAGGTAGGCAAAATGTAGTTACTGAAACTAAGTATTTTCTGCTTCTGCAGAAAGTGCGTGCCACGAAAATTTCAATTGGTACAAGTGGCTACCTTACACTATAGCTTACTGAAAAGTAAACGACTTGCTTTTGACAAACAAATATTTGTAATTACAACAAAGCGGCTCCCAAACAGCGTCATGTGGTGGTGGTGGTTCTTGTCTCTGCCTTAGATGTGTTTTATTGTGAAGTAGAAGCTTTGATGATCTTATGGCTAGATATTACCCTTGGAGTGTTATCTCATAAACCTCCTACTTTTTTTTTGTTATGTATGATTAGTTAATTAATTGATTTCTGCAGATTTTGGTCTTCTACTGATAGGTGTGTGGGCACGAGAAACCATTCCTGTAAGGACTTGTTTTGGACCTTTGATTGGGCAGCAGAGCCATTCTCTGGAAGTGGCTGACTGGACAGACAAAGCGGCTAGTCACATCTGGAAGGTCAGTGGATATTATGGCTCTCAGTGTCTACAATGAAATCATCACTCTTCAATGCACTCAGTGATTGATAAACTTACAGCTCTGTCTTTGCTGTCATGTTAAATCTAATTGATGTCATGTGGAACAGATTTCAAGAATCTCACTCCATCAGTGGGCCCTGGATCCTCAAGTGTCCTTGGTTTCCCTTAAAATGAAATTGTTCTACTACCCTATGTGGGTTTAAACCATTTCTGCATAAGCCTTCAACATAACAAGCCTCTGAGGAAGGGCACACAGTACAACACATGCCCACATTTGTTCATGTGGAGTGCTCACTGATGAGTCTTCTGTTAAGTGTTTCCTACCTAGACAATGAACATTTAAAATAGCTCTAGCATTGGGCACACTGCAGATAACTCAGGATATCGAACTTGCAACATTAGAAGAGAAATGTCAGTGACTGGTTTTAAGTTCAGTGTCTGGTGAAAGCCACAACATGGCACAGCAGCTTTAACATCATCCTTGCCAAAAGTCAAAGTTAATGTGATTTGTTTAAATATCAACATAGCAAACCTATGTACCTTAGAATCAGAATTTAATTGGAAGAGACCTCTTAAGATCACCAAAGCCAACTGATACCAAGTCATAGAATCATAGAATGGCATAGATTGGAAGGCACCTTAGCAAGCATCTACTCCAGCCTCCCTGCTGTGGGCAGGGACACCTCTCAACTAGATTTGGCTGCTCAGGGCCTCATCTGACCTGACTTGAATACGTCCAGGGAGAATGCATCCACAACTTCCCTGAGCAACCTATTGCAGAATCTCACTACCCTTCTACTGAAGAGCTTCCTAAGATCCAGTTTAAACCTGCTCTCCTTCAGCTTAAAAGCATTCCCTCTTGTCCTATTGCTAGACACCCTTATGGAAAAAGTCCCTCTCCTGCTTACTTGTAGGATCCCTTCAGATATTGGAAGGCAGCTATAGAGTCACCCTGGAGGCTTCTCTTCTCTAGGTTGAACAATCCCAGCTTCTTCAGCCTATCCTCTTAGCAGAGCTGTTCCAGACCAGGGCCACAAAGATGATCCAAGGGCTGGATTTGTTCCAGCAGCTCTATGTTGTCACTAAACTCTGTTGTCACTAAATTATGTCACTCAGCACATCTACACGTCTTTTAGATACTTCCAGGGATGGTCACTTCACCGCTTCTTGGACAGCCTGTTCCAATGCTTGACAATCCTTTCAGTGAAGAAAGTTTTGCTTATATCAAACCTAAACGTCCCCTGGTACAACTTGAGGCCATTTCTTCCTGTCCTGTCACTTGTTACTAAGCAGAAGAGACTGTTACCCACCTTGCTATAACCTCCTTTCAGGTAGTTGTAGAGAGCATTAATGTCTACCCTGAAGCTCATTTTTTCCAGGCTGACTTTCCTCTGCCACTCTTTTTAAAGATTTGTACTCTGGACCCTCCACTAGCTTTGTTGCCTTTATCTGGACACAGCCCAGCACCTCAGTATTCTTCTTGTAGTGAGGGGAAATATGGAAGTGCCACCATGTAGTATAGTGATAGTCAATCCTGAAGTACAGTGAGCTTCCTTAATGCATGTTTTTGTAAAAGACTATATGTGGTTTCCAGTATTTGTATGCAGCTACAGCAGAGGTTGTGTATACATTACTAGGAAGCTGTTGTTTGTTTGGTTTGTATCATTGTTTATTGAAAGTTTCCCCAGGTGATGAATGATTTGTTTTAGGAAAGCTGCTTTAAAGCTTTCTTTTCCGCATCATTTCATGTTCAGAAAGTAAAATTGGTCTATATAAATAAAACATGTGCTGTTTGCCCAGATATTATTCACAAGACTTGGCTTGTAAGAAAAGCAGCCAAATGCATTTCTACTGGGAGCTAAAGGTGATGTGTGGGAAAGATGCTGATGAACAGTTTTTCTAGTCTTTTGGGTAGCAGAGACTTCAGGATTTCTATGTGAAGGGGAAGGTGAGGAGTAAGAACAGGGCTGTGGTCTTGGCAATGGAAATGGAGTCCTCCTGGCTTGTTCTAGAAACACATCCTCCCTTAAAGAAAGAAGCTGGCTTTCATTTCTTTTGTTGCTGTGCTTTGTCCTAAGACTGGGTTTGTTTTTCCTGGTAGATCTATCACAATGGTGTCCTGGAGTTCTGCATCATTACAACTGATGAAAACGAATGTAACTGGATGATGTTTGTACGCAAAGCCAGGTGAGAACCACCTGTACTGAGCTAAGTAGCTTGAAGTCTGAGCTGCAGGCCCCTAGGAGGCTGTGCTGGAGAATGTACACTGCTGCACTGACTGCACAGATGGGTAATGAGTTCATGACTAAAGGATGCTCAGGAGTTAGACATCTTGGAATGGTGAGGAGAATGAAACAGGGCACCCCGTGGAAAATGTTTAGGGGAAACAGTATGCATGCTGCAGTAAGACAGCCCCAAACCTGCCAACATCTTTGTTTTCTCTTGATCTAATGCTTTAAACCAGATTATTTTAATATAAGCTTACTGTTTATTAGCTTGCTATTGCCTTCCCTCCATCCTGTTCCTTTTGGATGCATTAATGATGATGGTGTTGATTGTCTTTTTGATTTTAATACTTTTTAACAAAGTGTCCCTGTGTTATTTTGGCCAAGTTCCAAGCTCTTACAGCTGACAATAACTGGAGCCTGCAATGAAAAATATCCAGACTGGCTTCAGAATTGCTCCATACATGGTCCACTGAGAAAGCTTAACCTTTCCTATAGCTCTGTAACACAAATTAGGTTTCCCCTGCAGAGCATTTCGGTGCTCCCCTATGCAGGAGTGAAGACGGTAATGCTTGATCTCCTACTGAAGTGGGGCAGAGCTTTTACTGGTTTCAGATCCTGGAAACAAACATGTAAGATACAGCTTCAGAAGGTGAATTATCACATTCTGAAAATGCTTTTCAAGAGTTATTTTTGAAGATAATTTCACTTTAAGGCTGTAATGGTACTTATTTCTCCCTTATGTCCTCTGTTTCTTAAGAAGGTTTAATATGAAAAATATATGTGTAGTTTCTTAAGAGAAATTCTCTTCTCTCAGCCCACTCCAATGTCTGTTGATAATTTTCTCAGCAAGATACCACAGTGGTGAGAAAAATGTATTGTTTAGTAGAGCAGATGGGTTCTTCAAGGTCCAGTTTTTCTTTACTTTCCTTTAACAAAGCACAGAACTGACAGACACAAACATTTTTATGTCCTGACAAGCATTGAGCTTCTCTCATTAACTATTTATAGGAGTTAATTTCTGTTATTTTCTATCTCAAAGCCTTTATTTCTGGAGAGCTTTTTTTTTAACTTTCATTATTGCTATAGGAACCGGGAAGAGCAGAATCTGGTAGCTTATCCTCATGATGGAAAAATCTACTTTTGCACCTCTCGGGACATCCCACCTGAACATGAGCTTCTCTTTTATTACAGTCGTGACTATGCACGACAGCTTGGTAAGTCTCAGTGTGTGTGTGTGTGTGTATGTGTGTTCATCTTTGCTGGCTTTGCAGGGAGTAGTACTTAGCTGGAATTCCATTTCAGTGCCATCTCTGGGCACTGTGACTTGGGAGTGCATGATGTGCCTTCTCAGTTCCTAGTGGTGCACATCACAGGTTCCTCTTATGTTTCAAGACTACAGGAGTGCTTGTTGTTTGAAAGAAAGATTTCACTATCTGGTTCCACTGATCAGGAGTAAAAGATGGCAGTTTCATAGAAAAAGGGTTGTTTTCCTTCTCTCCATCCATCTGCTGCTAAGGCAGCTTTGCTATGGAAGATGTTCCTATCTTCCCCCACCTTTGGCTGTCAAAATTTTAAGTTTGGTAGAGCTGTGTTCAAAACCATTACAAGGTTAGTTCTGCCCCCAACATTGAACTGGCTTACCTTTAAAGCTGAAAAGGGAGCACCAGAGCTGAAAGGAGTGAGGGTGAAAGTCTCTCTGCATCTGCCTTTGCTACCACAGATAGTGTTAATGTGGATCATGCTCACGCTTTGCTGGGCATTGCTGTGCCTCATTACAAGTGATGCTTTTGTGCCAAAGGTGTCCCTGAGCATCCGGATGTACACATCTGCCACTGCGGAAAGGAGTGTGCTTCCTATGCTGACTTCAAGGCCCATCTGAGCAGCCATATTCATAACCACCTCCCCAGCCAGGGGCACAGCAGCAGCCATGGGCCAGGCCACAGCAAGGAAAGGAAGTGGAAGTGCTCCATGTGCCCCCAGGCTTTCATCTCCCCTTCCAAGCTCCATGTCCACTTCATGGGGCATATGGGCATGAAGCCACACAAGTGTGATTTCTGCAGCAAAGCTTTCAGTGATCCTAGCAACCTACGGACACACCTCAAGATCCACACAGGTAAGGGTTGAACACTTAGTAGAGGTGCCTGTGCTAGTAAAACACTGGGGCAGGACCTGTTCTCTCTGATTCCTTGGCCAGTTGGCAGGGCATAGCTTGTGTCCATAAATGTAAACTCTTAGAATCGTAGCTGGAAGGGACCTTTAAAATCATCCTTAGGCAGGGACATCTTTCACTAGATAAGGTTACTCAAAACCCCATCCAATCTGACATCAAATTCTTCCAGCCATGGGGCATCCACAGCTTCTCTGAGCAGCCTGTTTCAGTGTCACACCACCCTTACTGTAAAACCACCTTCTTTGTGTCCTGTCTAAATCTGACCATAGGAATGATTTCTAGTCCATGCTAACCCTGGCTAGTGTGGGGGCACTGCCTGAGAGGATGCTAGTTGGTGTGGGATAGGACTGTGCTGGGTTCAGTGGTGTGGGTGCTCATAGAACAGTACATAGACCTGTGTTCTGACTTACTGTGCAATGTCCAAAGGAATATTTGATGAGTTGATGTTGATTACAATTAGGAAGAAGTGTTAATCTTTGTCTGGGAGACAGAAACTGATCCAGTGCTAGCAGCTATGGTAAAAAAAGGTTCCATTGGGTTTGAGAGCTTGTAATGTAGGCAGCTGTCCACTTAAATACATGGCTGAGACACTTCCCTGCTTTCCTGCTTTAATTGTTTTCCATCTGAAGGAAATGGGACCAGACTGAAATTGATGACTGTGTGGTCAGACTGACGTGGGGTTTCTGTCACACATCAAAACATGTATCTGAACACGCCGTTGCCTTCTGTGGGCATTTGGCCATCATTAGAAGCTTTGAGGAATAAAGGGAGAAGTTCCAACCAATCAATGAAAGTGACTTTTTTAGGGAAACCGGAATAGTGAAAGATTTTTCAACTGTGTAAGAAGAGATAAAACAGGAAAAAGGTATGAATTCAACCAAGAGTGAGGACAGGATGGGGAACATCTCCAATAAGGTTGAAATAGCTATTGGGAATCAGAATGCAAAATCTCAAAAGCTGGAAAGGGAATAAACCTGGGAATTCAGTGCACCTGAGTCAAGCCAAGAAAGCTGGGGGCTCAGCAGTAATGAGTTTTAATAAACTGTCAAGTACAAATGTAGCATACAAGACCATAAAATGCTCTCTGATGCAAGTGGTAGTCCATTGTAGACTGAATTTAGTGGTGTGCAGGGGCCCTGAACCATTTCTGGCAAAGAATAATGGAAGAACTACAGGTAAGTGAAAAAATGTGCCAAAACATAGAAATTGCCAAAAAGCCAGTGAGCTTTGTACCTGTGTGTGTTAGATAACAGAAGTTGTTTTTCTAGGCAAAGGTAATGCAGTGATCAAGTGTGGTTGGGCTCCAGTAAGGCATCAGATAGAGTTCCTGTGGGAAATGAGTGGAGATGGTGCTGTACTAATGTACAGTAGCTAGGCGGCTACCATGGTTACTATTAAAAAGGAAGATAAAATTATTTTTACTCAAGAATTCCTCTTGGATAAGCCTGGTCTTATTGTTTGCCTGAATCTCTCTGCTGGAAAATTTCCAAGTCTGCTGGTGCTGTTTTCATATGCAGAACAGGGAGGCACAGTGGTTGTAGACAAGAAGCAGAAAGTCTTATCTTCCAGGGGAGGCCGACTGACCACAAGCACTGGAGGAAGAGGAATCAAAGGTGTTGTTTAGAAGGCAAAAGGCAGAACTGAGCAACACACAAAGGAATCAGTGGTTAAAAATAGTAGTATGAAGTAGCTTTTTTGGTTTGGGGGCACAAGGTAGGAGATGAAAAGCTTTGGGAACAATGAGATTAAGTCGATGCAAAAACATACCTAAAAGTAGACTGTAACTAGGTAGGTCTTTATGCTGAGTCTAGAGGAACTGCAGGAGGAATACTCCGTTCAGTTTTGGGCCCCTCACTACAAGAAGGACATTGCTGTGCTGGAGCATGTCCAGAGAAGGGCAGCAAAGCCGGTGAAAGGTCTAGAGAACAAGACTTAGGAGAATGGCTGGGGCAACTGGGATTCTTTAGCCTAGAGAAGAGAATGCTGAGGGCTCCCCTCATTCCTCTCTACAGCTACGTGAAAGGAGGTTGTAGTGAGGTGGGGTTGGTCTCTTCTCTCTAGTACCAGGTGATGAGATGAGAGCAAAGAGCCTGAAATTGTGCCAGGAGAGGTTTAGGTTGGATATTAGGAAACCATCTTTCCTGCAGGAGTGGTCAGGCATTGGAATAGGTTATTCAGGGAGGTGGTGGAGTCACCATCCCTGGAGGTGTCCAAGAAACATGTGGCTGTGATTTAAGGGCCATGGCGGTGTTAGGACTCAATGATCGTAGAGGTCTTTTCCAACCAAAACAATTCTATGATTCCTGTTCACAAAGAAGGCAGAATTTTATTTTTCAGAAGTGGTCAGGCTCGATTCCCTACTGTCATTTTTGGAACACTGCCTGTCAGCTTGTGGGTGTCCGTTTGCAACCTAGGTCAGAAGAATTATCGCTGTAGCCTGTGTGACAAATCGTTCACGCAGAAGGCTCACCTGGAATCGCACATGGTCATCCACACCGGCGAGAAGAATCTCAAGTGCGATTACTGCGAGAAGCTCTTCATGCGGAGGCAGGACCTCAAGCAGCACGTACTCACACACACGCAGTAAGTGAGCTCCCAGCACATGCTGGGCTGGCCAGTGCCGTAAATAATGAAGCTGAACAACCCAGGAGAGAATCTCCAGTTTGCAAGCAGTTTGGCCGTGGGAGTAGAGGGTCATTCTCCAAAATGAGAGAGAGAAGTCAGTCTGGACAAATTCCTGGCTGAAGTTGCCCTGTTCTAGCCATTGCCCTGGCAATCTTTTAATGGCACCATAAATTTCAGGTGTGCACCTTGCCTTGTGAAATGGCATTCTGGAGTGCTCATCATTTTGGAGAGGGGGTTATTCTCTGCTGAGAACTGTTTTGATGTCTCAGTGTGACTGTGAAGAATCATAAATTCCTCAATGCTGTTCTCACCAAGTAGCTTGTTAATGAAGTTTCCCTCTTCTCAGTTTGTGCCAGAGGTGCAGCCGTTCCCAAATCTTTCCTCCCTGTTGGTCTCATTCGTGCACTTGAGTAACCTGCTTTTCCTGCAGGGAGATGCCCATGGCCAGGGCAGATCCCCACTCCCAGGTCCTCCAGTTATCTACAGGCCTTGCCCAGGCCATCAGCCAGGCCCAATTTTTCCTTTTGCTCTGAGAATCTCTCTATCCTGTTTTAATTTCTCCTAATCCGAGGCCTTCCCATAAACGCTGCTTGCCCAGAGCTACCCCCTCTGCCTATTTTCTTTTCAGCATCTGGTTCTTGTACTCACTTGAAATCAATTGCTGCTTCTGTCATGCTGCCTAGGAGACACAGTACAGCTAGCATGAGCAAGAGAGGTAGACAGAAAGACCAGCGTTGCTGCTTGTTCTTAGAGCCTGAGGCAGAAGCACTACTGCTGGGAGGCATTTGGCAGTCGGCTATGGAATGACTGCTGCAGTCTGGCAAGCTTCTGCTTATCTTTCACAGAGGGTTGTTAACACTTAGATTTCTGTTCTGTTTTGATTTTTCTTTCCCCATCCCCATTTATGCTGGTTGGAAAGAGGGATTCTGAGCTTTCCACCATGGCAACATCTCTGCCCTTGCCAAAACATGGACCTTAACCAGAGCTTGGTATTTCTTAGTTTAAATAAACCCTGACCAAACCATCCCCTTGTAGAAATTCTTTCTTCCTTAATTTATCATTAGAAGAACAGTTGCAAGCTAATGTTTAAGCCAAATAGCTAGGCTTTTGCCAGTGATGCTGGGGAGGGGGAAGTGGGGCTTTGTGTACACACTGTGTGAAAGAAAACTGATCAGTACTTGCACTTCAGTGATGTAATAGTGCTGTTGTTTCTGGTCTGCTTCTCCTCTTTGTCACCGTCACTCCACTACTTCATACGGGATCAGCAGTCTTAAGGCAGGAGCAAACTGTAGCTTTTTCATGTCTTGCAGAGAACGGCAGATCAAATGCCCCAAGTGTGACAAGCTGTTTCTGAGGACAAACCACCTAAAGAAGCATCTCAATTCACATGAAGGAAAGAGGGACTATGTCTGTGAAAAATGCTCCAAGGCTTATCTAACCAAATATCACCTCACTCGCCATTTAAAAATATGTAAAGGCCCCACATCCAGCCTGTCAGCCCCAGAGGAGGAAGAGGAGGAGGATTCAGAGGAGGAGTTAATAGATTCAGTGAGGACTGAAGACTGTAGGATTAACAATGGAGTCTATTCAACAGGTGATGCCCTCTCTGGACACAAATGAAGAGTGAGGAAATTTTCTTGGATGTTACAACTGGGGAAGGAAAAAAAAACAATTTTTCCTTGTTTTCTCAGTCAACAGCTTATGACAAACATGGAATTTTCTTCTGTTTGGTCTCCACACCACCATCGCTTACTAAACTGTAGCCAAAACACTGAATGAGAACGGATCCTGGATGTACAAGTGAGTAGCTACTAAGAAGGAAATACAAGGCAATGAGGTTTTCTTCACACACGCTGTGCATACATGGTTTCCAAATCACTCAGATGAATCCATCCAGTGCTGGGATATATGTCACACCTTGCATAGACCTTTAAGAGCCACAAACCAGAGATGTAGTCAAGTGACGGCAGTGACCTGTAAGCCAACTGTCCTTACCTGCCAATGCCAAGACAATAAATAAGGCAAACAAAAAAACAAATGGTGGTGGCAGTTGATGAATCTTTCTAAACGAAAGATGTAGCTGGCACAAAGGCTGCCAGTGGCCAAGGTGCCATCTAAAATTAGTAAAAGCTATGGCATTTGCAGGCAAAGCAATTACCCAACAACATAACATCAACATGCTGGCTTTTGGGGAACAGTTACTGCCTCTTCTCAAGGTGAAGAGGTAAAGACTGTACAGACTCAGTAAGGTAAAGGCTTACAGATGATCAGCATTTACAGCATCTGTGACTTCTTGTGCTGTAAACCTTTTACCACCTAGAGTGACAGGAGGGTTTGCTGCTAATACTATTTATGGAATGAAGCTGTATTTCATTCTGCTGATTTAAAAAAATAAAAATGTGGCTCTTTTCCAGTGTTCTTTTTAAATATTTACACATTCTGGGAAACAAAAACGTTTCCTATTTCTGATAATGTTAAATAACACCACTTTTCCAAGCTTTCCTGGGATAAGGTATGGGTAGGAACACCTGCAGGAACAGGGGCAGCTAAAAACTTGCCTTTAAATCTTGTAGATTTGCTGCATGGCTCCTTGGGCTGTGCTGAAAATAAGCTAAGCTCTGTGACAAGGTAGGTGAAGGTTCCCTTGTGAAAGAGGCTCCAGTTTCTGCTCTAAATGGCCTAAGTTATGCTGTGCATTCATTTCCTGGAGAGCTTCTTGAGACTTGAAAAATGCATAATGCTTGCCCTCTGACATCACAGTATGTGAATAAATAAGCTCCAGAAAGAATGGTTTGTTTAAGGATGTTCTAGTCAAGGGAAAGAGGTGTTGCTTGCAGTAACAAAAAGCAACCTTTAGAGCTACAGTGCCAGTGACATCAGAAATTACTACTCTCAAAGAACTTAAAGCATTTATTTCGAATGACAGCTTTGAAAAACTTGCAGCTTTTCATCAGAGAGCACTTCAACAGAGGTGGCTCTGGTGCTTTCACCCTCTTAAGCTTCCAAAAGCAGATGTTCATTTGCTGTTGACACACTGGTCACTATTGCTTGGCAGAGAAAGGATTGAAGCAGGAATCCAAATAAATCCTGCAAAGCCATGTTAAACACCTGTCACCAGACTAGAAACAGCTGAATTTGATTTAGAAGCAGCCACTTCAAGGCACGAGAACAAAATCTACAGCTCCACCTTTTCCCTATCTGCAGTTGGTACTGATAAAATTAATCTGCTTTAGCCCACAGTGAGATGACAGCTACTAGCTACAGTGAGCTAGGGTGGAAAACAGGGTCAAGATCTTGCCAACAGCATGCACTGACACGAGAGCTGCTTTGGTACCCAGGGTATTTTAGCAGCAGCACCACTTTAACAGATCTTTGAGTAGGTGGAGAAGGAAGCACTTCACCAGAGGTTAAGAGTATCATCATTTAACTTCTGGCCTGGGGTAAGGCACTTAGATGTTCATTCTGAATGTGAGGAAACTGAGTCACATTCCTCGACTAGGTTCCTAATGCGGTAAACAAGGTGTTTTAAGTCAGAATGTCTGACAGGTTCAGGCAGAAATGCCTGGGAGGAGTTAATGTGAGTACCTAACATAGACAACTTTAATCAGTGACAGTGACCAGCTAAGATCCCTACCCTTGTTTTGTGTCCTGTCAGCCTCTCATCCTCTCCTGAATAACAGCTCCTTATTTAAGTTCAAATTCTCTTTATATGTATTGCAGTTGGAGCTCCAGAGAAAAACCCAATATACAGGCGACATCAGCAAGCTTCAGATGCTGTGGAACCAGGGAAAACAAAAAAAAAACTTGATGAGATAGAGCTGGGATATTTCTGGCTTTATATTGGTGACCTGAGGTGTTAAAAATGCAGTCCATAATTCTACTTGGGGACTCCACACCTTACTGCCCAAGAAATACCCAAGAAGACTTAAAAAGGTTACATAGAACAACTTTTACAATCTTAGAAATCTGTAACAAGGATAAATTACCTGATTTCAGTTGTCATATCATTCAGGGTATGTGTATTTATTACACAGCTGCTGCCCCAAGTGTTTATGCCCTTTGAAGATAGTTACCTTTTTTGCAGTATGCCACAAACTTGTGGCATAAGAGTCTAGTGACTCTTTCATGTATCAGCTTTACATGTAGTAGCCTGTTTCAGAGATCACAGAATCATGAAATCATAGAATGGTCTGGGTTGGAAGGGACCTCCAAAGGTCATCCAGTCAACCCCTCTGCAGTAAGCAGGGGCACCCTCAACTAGATCAGGTTGCTCAGAGCCATTCTGACCTACTGCAACATCATCATCATCTCAGGCAGAAGCAAGTGATTTAGTATTTCAAAGCCAGTAATAGAGGCAGGAACTTAGTGCTGACTTTAACTACATCACCATGTTTCTTTGTCCAAGATGAAGCAGCCCACTGCTTGCAAGACACAAGTAATTCTGTGAGTTCTCCCCAAACAGAGCGATCTGTAGAATACTCATCAGTTGTAGTCCCATGGATTACTTTGATTTTATTGGTATTTGGTCCATCACGATTCCATTGCTGACTCTGAGTCGTTGCTGTTACTGCCAGCCGTGGAGCTGCAAGCCGCAGAGCTGGCACTGGCCACAGCAAGTCTCTCTCTGTTTCCAAAAACCTCATTCACTGCAACACAGATAAGGGATTGCTTTCATATTACTCTCACAGAGACAAGAGTATAGCATGGTGAGCGTCACAGAATGGAACAGAAATCCTAACCTGATGCATTTTCAAAGCATTGCCTTTTACCCAGAGCAGGGAATTGAAGCTTACATGTCAGAACAATCTCATGCCTATGGTACTTAAATTACAAGTCCTGTTATTCTCCCCCAGAACATCTCTAGAGCCCTGTGAAATGGATGTGTTTTGTAGACCAAAACATTAAGTTTAAATAATTTATTTCTGTGTTTAGTCTCTCTGGTTTCCACCAAGCTCTTAAAAGCTTCATGCCATTTAGCCACATGTAGCTACGACAACTGATCAAAACAAGTCCTCTATAATGTGATACTTGATTACACCAGAAACATTAAGAAAAACATAGGTATTATACAGAACTCATGTCTTTCACTTCAGTACAAGAAAATAAATCGTGTGGCAAACACAGTTCAATTTAGTGGGGAAAAAAAAAAATCCCATTTTTGAAGCTGAAACTGTGAACACATGCAGGCTTGGGTATTGAAAACATTAACCTCCCAGAGCCACAACACATTACAGAATATACAAATAAACACTGGGGGCGAGAGGAAAACAATAAGGCTCAAAGAAATAAAAACGTTACCTGCAGAAATCTTGCTTATATCCCAAACACGCAGCCCTTCTCTCTCCCCTCCGAAGGCAAAAACAAAAGGGAAGTCAGGGCAGCAAGCTGCACAGAAGAGAACACCCTGGAAGGTACAAGGCAAAAAAAGAATTAAATATCCTAAAATGAATTTGTGACCTGGAAATACTTTGACCATGCAAGTTTCAACAAATGTAAGCTAAGTTTCCTGAAACAATTTGTAAAGACACAAAATTAGAGTGAAGAGCTGCTAATTACAAAGAGTATATCACATCTTCATCTTGAAACCAACAGACACACCTCAGAGCACCTACAGATTTACTCAGAATATTGTGTCTGGTATTCAGGTCTGCCAAGTGCACGTTGAACACTGCAGTGTAAAGAGAATGATTTACCCAGCATACACAGATGCAGTTTTTTCCTGAAAGATGTTAAGTTAGGTAAAACAAGATTTAGACCAAAAAAAAAAGGACAAAAAAAGACATAGTTTATATAGATGTCCTCTTGGAATCTAGAAATTAATATTACCCTACCATTTTCATATCCCTGGAATGGATTAAACTTGGTCTGTCCCCCAGGATATCCCAAATTTTCACATATTTGTCAGCAGATGATGTCACAAGGCACCCTTTGATCTGGCTGCTCAGCTGTAGCCCTGAAAAATTAAGAGTGCAGCAGTGTGAGAGCACCACCTAATCACTGTTTCAGAGACAGATTTTGAAATGAAGTCGTAAGAACAACCCAAACATTCTTCTCACACCAAGCTCTGCTCCAGCACAAAGGAGCAAACCACTAACGAAACATTCATGCAGCCACTGCTCCCTGTAGAGAGCAAACTGACTTCACATGAGCCTATTTTGCCTCTCATTTTAATGTAACAACGCGAAGAGGCTGTTGCCCTGCTTCTTAATTCACATAATCCGGCTTCTCCTGGCAGTTTTCTTCATTTGCCAAAGACCATCTCTTTTGCTATTCAAGACCATGAGGTATATTCATATGATTTCACTTTAGATACCTAATCAGCTGCTTCAAGTTGTTTTTCAGACGCTCCTACACCAATTAATAATAATTAAAGTAGCCCAAAGGAGGCAGTGTGAAAACCCTTCCATGTGCCATATTTAAATAACCTCTGGAGCAAATGACAGCAGGTAAACATGATCATATTCTTCCCATAGAGAGTGATCGGCATTGGAATGGGCTGCCCAGGGAGGTGGTGGAGTCACCATCCCTGGGGGTGTTCAGGAAAAGACTGGATGAGGCACTTAGTGCCATGGTCTAGTTGACTGGATAGGGCTGGGTGCTAGGTTGGACTGGATGATCTTGGAGGTCTCTTCCAACCTGGTTGATTCTATTCTATTCTATTCTAATTCTATTCCTGGATCAGATTCCATAGGCCTTTTTCTTCCTCACCCAAAAAAACAGGGAGAGAGTGTCCCAAGTGGATAGATCCGTTCTGATGTGCTTATTCATGTTATTCACTGAGAAAACTTCACGTGTCAGAATGCTTTGCTTACAGTGGTTTCTCGGCAGAGATCTGTTCCATGCACTGGCTACTCATCATTAGCAAGCACAACTCTGGTTAAGCAAGGAACACTATCACCTCAGTTGTATCAGTTCAAGACACCTTCCAGATGTGCCTCACCACTGGGTACAAACACAACACACAGAGAACTTACCTGACACCTCTTCATCGTGAGCTTTCAGAGTGAACAGTGGCTTATCAGAACGAGCATCCAGACAGTACACAAAGCCATCCTCTGTGCTTGCCTAAGGAAACCACAGCACTTTAAAACCAACCAACCAGAGTCACTCACCTGGAAAAGAGCTCCTAGGAAATAACACCACCTTCTGGTAAATCTCTATGATTTGGGACAGGCTTATGCTACTTCTTGGTAGAGCATGTACACAGTGTACACAAGTCTGCATCCCCCAGGCACTCAGCTGGTGCCTGAGCTCTCCTACATACCTCAGCTCTGCTGCACTGGCTTACATGGAAGTCTTAATCCTATAAACTTTCTGAAATTGTATTTTGAAGATGGTTGCAACTAAGCTTGGCTCTTAAGTCAGGCAATCAAGTACAGAGCCTCTAGCTTCTCGTCAGGCCAAAGTCTTTGGAGCCATCCAGTGGCTACTTAATAGCTCTGTCCAAACTCCAAGGCCATGATTATACTGAGAGAGATCTACATCATAAACCCAGCAAAACTGAGCCACTGACCTTGTAGGCTGTAAACACAAAGTAACAGAGAATCAGACAGCCTCTGAGACAAAAGACATTGGCTTTGAAAATGATGATAGAAATTTTATTATAAAAATCTCAACAAACCCGAGGTATTTTCACTCTGTACCACCTGGGAGGGCAGTGCTCTCTAGTGCTGATTTGAAACACTGAATTAATAATTCTAACGTTCTCTGATTCACTGTGAGGGTGGTGAGATCACCAGAGAAGCTGTGAGTCTTCCATCACTGGAAGTGTTCATGACCAGGTTGGATGGGGCTTTGAACAACCTGATCTAGCGGAAGGCATCCCTGTCCGTGGCACGGGAGGTTGGAACTGAACCATCTTTACATAGGTCCCTTCCAACCGAAACCGTTCTCTGAGAATTCGATTCAGGATCTTAGTTCTAATTAGCTAATTCTCAGCTGCAGTTGCTTCCTTACATGAAATACAACAGCAACTGTGCAAAGGAAGATACATCCCTGCCACTGAGCACTGTAACAACACAGCAAAGATCTCTGGAATGAAACAGCACCAGCATCAACTGCTTTTCCACTGTCATGATTAAGATATCTGTGCTAGTTTGAGCCTAGCTGGGATGTTTTGGTGAGAAGAACTAGATCATAGGCTGAGAAATTAAAACAGTGGTGTCTACTTCCCTCACAGTCTTGCTGTGTAAAGAAGAAAGGCAATACAAAGATTAGGTCACTTCTGCTCTGCACTTTGCTTGGGCACTTCGTGCTGGGCTGTTCTCTTCTGCTCTGCCTGCTGGGGAGCTGAGGCTGCTGGCTGAACTCCATCTTGCTTTCTAACCTCACCCTGCATCTGCTTTGCTGATTCACCTTTGCTTCTTAATCCTCTTGGCTGACCTCCATTCTTCCTTGGGACTGGGGTAAGGCTGAGAGGGGTAGGGGGAAGGTGAGGGTGGTTGAGAGCCCCTCCTGGGGACTCAGGTTTCTGGGAGGGGAGTTGTGTTTCTGTATTACCTTTTTACCTTGTATATTTCTGTCTATAACTGTATATACTGTAAATATCTGCTTGTAAATTGTGCCAGCTGTAAATATAAGCTTCATTCAAATTTCCAGAGC